>JAOXYA010002319.1:0-14579 GCA_028565675.1 Sorex palustris | reverse complement strand
GCGGAGGAATCGAACTCGGGTCGGCCATGTTGGTTGCGTGCAAGGCAAACGCCCTACCGCTGTGCTATCGCAGCCGGGGACTGGAGCGATAGCACAGTGGTAGGGCATTTGCCTCGTGCGCAGCCAGCCTGGCTGAGCCTGGTTCGACTAATATTCATAAAGATCATAAATGTTATAAAAAGCATCAGTGTTTTTTTGAGTGTTGACCATGTTCCTGACCTGTCCTCTGTGTTTTTCATGTGTAAGTCACTGATGCTTTCCACAATCTGGTGGCAGCTTCTATGATTATCCATTTTTTTTTCTTTTTGGTTCATACCCGGTGATGCACAGAGGTTACTCCTGGCTCATGCGCTCAGGAATTACTCCTGGCGGTGCTCAGGGAACCATATGGGACACTGGGAATCAAACCCATATCAGCTGCGTACAAGACAAATGCCCTACCTGCTGTGCTATTGCTCCAGCCTCAATTATTCCATTTTAAATGGGAGGAAACACAAGCATATGGAATTTAAGTGATTCATGCAAGATTATACAGTGAAGTAGGTTATCACACCAAATTCAAAACACAGCAATTTAGAAAACATCAGTTTTCTAATGTAATTTCAATTTTATTTTATTTTGTGGTATGGGGGGGGACATACCCAACACTGTTCAGGTGCTTTGATCTCCTCAGTGATTGGGGGCCCAAGCAGTGTTGGATTCAAATCTGGACCACCCACATGTAAAGCATTTGCACTAGCTCTCTAAATAATCTCCCTGCCCGCTCAGATAGAGAAGGGAGAACCAAATAAAGGGTGTTGGGAAGATTCTCCCAGGATGGGAGATGTATGCTGAAAGTAGACTATAGACCGAACACAATGGCATTTGTCTTGCACACGGCTGTCCCGGGTTCGATTCCCAGCATCCCATATGGTCCCCTGAGTACCGCCAGGAGCAACTCCTGAGTGCAGAGCCAGGAGTAACCCCTGTGCATCACCAGGTGTGACCCAAAAAACAAAAAAAAAATGGCAAGATTACAAGTTACAGTTTTCTTCATATATACAATACTACCAAACTGGTTATTGTCATAAATTTTTTTAATGAAACTAGCGTCACTGACTTTGAAGGAGTTAGAAAGTAAGAGGGAGAACTGGGTTGACCCAGAACCAGGTGGTATCAAGAAGGGAAAAACAAGAGCAATCAGTACTGTAGTGTGGGTGTGTGGGTATACCAATGACCACACATCCATACCTCGGGGTCCATCTTTCTTTGTCCGAGACAGAGCACTGTCCTAGAGATAGGAAACAAAATCACCCTAGTTGATAACCAACTGTTTGTAAATTATGCTTCCTATTGATATAGTTATTGAGTCCCACTGATTAGAAATTCATAGTCATGAATTAATAAACTTCATCCATATGCATGCCCATGTTCATTGCTGTGTTTAGTACAATAGTCAGGATATGGAAACTAGATGTCCAAAGACAGAAGAATGGCTAAAAAGGCTCTGGTGTACAGAAACCATAAAATATTACTCAGCTAAGGGGAAAGAGGAGCTCATGCAGTTTATTGAAATTTGAATAGAATTGGAGGAAATCAGCAAAATAAGTCAGAGGGAGGAGGACAAATACCAGACAATATCACTCCTCTGTGGCATATAGAGTGAAAATCAAACAATAACAAATTCTTGGCCTTGGAATTCTGGATAACCAAACAGTGGACAGAAGGAGAGGGGACTAAAGTTTAGTTCCCTTGAGAGACAGGGATTAACGGTCTGGCACACTTTGGTGGTAGATGTGGAGATGAAGTACCTTCGTCCATAAGCACCATATACTTAGGAGACAGTGATGAACAAAAACTGACACTGGTGGTGGGTATAGCATTAGGACATTGTATAGATAAAACTCTATTATCAACAGTATTATAAATCATGGTGCCCCAACAAAAATTGGAAAAATTACCATAAACTTTCACACTATTGTAACCAAAGAAAAGTTTAAATGTTAAATCATTTATTTTTCTGATTATGCTTGGGGGAAGTTTTATTTGAGAAGTTTCTCATTTCTAGGTTATGAAAACCTTCTACACATATTCAGTCAGTCCTATTATTTAATCTTTGATATTTATGTTTGAGTTGTTTGGAGCCAATGTTTGTATTTTGGGCAAAGTAGGCCTCCAGTTACATTCTTTTATGATCCAGCCAGTTTTCCATAGTCAGTCCGTAGGCTGCACTTACCAGGTGTCAGATTCCTGATTGCTGAACTCTCTCCACACTCTGTCCTCTTTCTTCAGACTCTTTCCCTTCCTTCCATTAGTAACACACAATTCTTCTGTCATTATAACACTGTAATGTAATTTATTTACATCTAGGGGACAATGTCTTTCTAAGTTGGCTCTGCTATTTCTAGAACTTTATACATTTTTCTTTCTAAGTAAAATGTTTTCTTTCTAAGTAAGTCTCAATTTTTTCTCTATCCCTAATTTTGACTGAAGTCACATCAAAGTTGTGAAATCAAAGAGAATCGACATCTTTATAATGTCACATTTTTAGGTCATGAGCTTGGAATATGTTTCCACTCAGTCAAAATCTCTCTTCTATGTTCTCTTTGTTCTATTTTGTGGGGATCAAACCTGGTGGTGCTTGAGAGATGGCATTGAGGTTAAGGAGCATACCTTGTATTTTACCAACCCAAGTTTAATCCCCAGTATAGGCATCATGGTCTCCCTACAAGAATCACTGAGTGAAGGCTGGGAGATGCCCAAGAACTGCTGGGTTTACTAGGGTAATTCCTGACATGAGAGCACCCCAGGGGCCTCACATTTAGACACTGCTTCAATAGTCACAGTATCAGTGGACAGAGCTCCTGACCTCTTGAATACCACCTGTGAGTCAAAAAAAATTATTGATAGAATGAAACAGAGGAATCCTTCCACTCTTGCAGACCCAAGAAAGACTGTGCTTCTGGAAGGCCATGGAACAGCATTCTACCTTTAAGCACAGTTCTGACCTATCTATTGATGATTTTCTGAAGCAGAGCTTTGCTAGCTATAGGAATAATGGTCAGGAAGTCTTTACCCTAGTGTTCTGCTGCAGAGAATGCTGTGGTGACTAAACCACTGAATGGCCTCAGGAGTGTCCCAGATTCACACTTTGAGACATGGTTTTTCAGATCAGCTGGACCACCTCAGCTGTTTCCTAGGCATGTCACCAAACAAGGGAACAAGGACACATGGAACAAGGATACAGAAGGGACAACAATACTAAAAAATAGATTCAAGGGCAGCCACAGTTTGGTTCAACTTCTTGAGCAGAACTCAGCCCTCATGTCTAAGAAAGTGGCTAAGATTCCTAGACATATGAGGTTGGGGGTATAGCAAGGATAGAGGGAACTTCCTCGTCATCAGATCAGGGAGAACCCCTACAATTAATCAGAAGGAAATCACAACCAGCCTAAGAAATCATCAAAGGGAGATTAATAAATTCTGGTATACTGCAGTAAACCAGACTAAACAACTCTGAAAATGGATGAACTAAGATATCCACATTTTAAATATCCCATTGGATGAAAAAAGAAAATGACAGCACCTATATGTGCAGTATGACATCATTTGGTAATGCTTGGAAGCCTGCAAGAAGTATTCTAACCAAGGCTGGCACAGAAAAAATAGACAAGAGATAGTTGGCACTAACAAAAACCTCATTCAAGGAACTCGCTACTTATTGGGTGAAGCAGCAGTGGGGAAAATGCAATAAGGAAGATTCTAGGATTTTCCATGTCATTGGAAATGCTTTGTCTCTTACAACAGGATGGATACATCTTTCTTAGGTCTCCTTGCTCTTCAGATATATTTCCGGTTCATTTATTTTTGTGGCCATGAGTGTTCCCAAAGCTGGAAACACAAACCATCGCCATCATATTTGTTAGTCAATCTGTCTCTCCTGCAGAGGGACAGGGACACACCCTCTTGAAACCAGAACCACATAGCTCAGCGTTTCCCAAATTCTTTGGCTCACTGCAACTGTCAGAATGGTCTGCTGATTCATTGCCCAGAACTAGAAAACTCTAGTGAGGAACCTTTGCTCAGTCTTGAGCGAAGGAGGGAGACTAGGAAAGGGGCACTTCACCCAGCTACCATATGTCCACCTGAGACCAAAGAGCAGGGTTTGTTTTCTGATATGCAAAGCCAGAAAAGCCTGCACACCCAGATTTTATGGGTCATGTCTAGGCTGGCCTCAGATTTTATTTACTCTGCACTTTTTGATTCACTCTGCACTTTTGTCAACCAAATAGACTTGCCTCCAGGGGACATCCCCTGAGGATAAAAGCAGACCTTCGGCCTCTTTTGCAAACCTTCAGAGCTCAGTTGGGCAGAAAAGGAACAGCTGACCTAGGGTGCTTCTGAAGAGATGAGAATTCTCGCCAGTGAGGCCTAGTGATGCTCTGCAGCCTTAAGGGACAACATGACCAGGAATGAAACCAAGGCCTCCTCACCCAGCAGCCTTCCTTACAGCCTGGTAAGACACAATCTGAGGTTTGATACCCCTGAGCACAGTGGTGAGGGTGGGACCATGATGGGTAAAAGTGTGGTTGCAAAATAGATGTTCAAAAGGGGGTCAAGGGTGGCCTGGGAAGATAGTGTATGCCCAGCATATGCCAGGCCCTGAATTCAGTCTCAGGTACTACATGCCACCACTAACCCCAAGCCCCACTTGGGATAGCCCCATTTAAAAAAAAAAATTTCCCCATACAAAAAGAGGGGAAAGTTAAAAGCACTTGACAACTCCAAGGGAGCAATTCCTCCTCCCACAAGATAGCAGTTTCCAAATTTGATTCACAAAGAAAGTTCTGCTGGCCGGTGGAAAGGGGGATTTTCTCTAAAACAAGTTTAAAAAAATTGTCCCAGAATTGAGCACTCAGTGTGAGGGAAAGGGAAAAGGTTGGTGACAAAAATAGATACCATCCCCTAAGTGGGAAATGGGTGTCTTTGTTTTGAAGTATTGTTGGACTGGAGACCCAGAACTTAGCTAGTTTCAGGGAACTGCCCCAAAGCTGCATTTCTCTTCCCCTTTTCATGAAGGTGGAAGAGAGAATGATCAGTTATGCTTGAGCACAAGTGATACTATAATACGAAAAATTTCTCCTTTCCCACAACAGAAAACTTTAAAACAGTGTTGCTTGTTAGAGAGTTTGTGTAACATTGAACAAAGGATTTTTTTTCCTTGGGGATTTTTTAAAATTTTGTTTTCAAGCCACACCCAGGCACCCAGGACTAGTCCTGGATTGATGCTTGGAGATCACTTCTAACAGTGCTCAGGGGACCATTCAGTGCTGGGGATAAAAAGCAGAGCTCCAGCATACCAAAGTTTATCCTTTAAGCTATCTCCTGGACCTCTAAACAGAGGTGGATCTTTGTTGTTGTTGTTGTTGTTGTTGTTGTTGTTGTTAGTTTGAGGCGTGTGTGTGTGTGTGTGTGTGTGTGTGTGTGTTGCTAGGATCAAACACAGAGCTTTACACAAGAGACAGGCATGTGCTTTGCCATTGAGCTACATTATCAAGCTTTTTTTTAAAAAAATTGCTTATAGACAGACAGAGAGAGAGATAAAAAAAAAACTAAAGACCAAGAAGATAGTTCAAGTGCTAGAGCATGTGCCTAATATGTACAAGATTCTGAGTTTAATGAAAACCACATATAGCTGGAGTCCCCCTGTTCTCCCATGCCCCACAACACACACACACACACACACACACACACACACACAGAAACACAGTTTTGCTGATAAATGTGGAACCTGTAAAAAGAATTTTTTTAACAAAAAGAATTTTACCCAGAAACCAGGAACCTTAGCTTTAGTCCTTTAGAAGGATCTCTTTAATTTGCAGTTGGAAAAGTTAAAGAGGAAAATCCATGAACCTGGTCATGAAAAGATTATTGGCATGGCTTAGAGGTCTCTGAGTCCAGCAGGAAGGGGCAATCCCCACAGACTATGTGAGTTTTCTCAGTTCAGTGATATACAAATGTGGGCATACAAGAGTTTGCATCTGCTGCTACCATGACCAGGAGGCTGTCCTGGGGACAGCCTGACTGGAACTGTAAAGATGCTAGAAAGGGAACATGAACTAGAAGACATAACTGGATGACCCAACAGGTACACACATGTGTATGCATATACACACCTGCACACACAATATATATATGTATGTATGTATGTATGTATGTATGTACATATATATACATTTATATTATATATATATTTGTATCTCTGTGATGTGAGTCCATGACTGGCACTGTTATAGATATTCCCAAAATTCAGAAGTGACAAATCAGATTAGAAATATGATCATGAGGGCCTCTTGGAAAGCAGACAAAGCATAAAGACAAGAGGAGGAGTGGGTCTGTGCCTGAGATATCTGAGTGTAAGTTTAGGTATCTGAATCCCTTTTCTGTGATGTGATCTCAGGCAAGGCCCTGCACATCTGTCTGCCTTATTTCCTCCATTTTACAATAGAGATCAAGGGGCTGGAAAGATGGTATATGAGTTAAGACACATTCTTGCACACAGCCAACCCTTGCTCAATCCCTGATACCACATATGTTTCTGGGAGTACTACCATGAGTGATTCCTGAGCACAGAGTCAGGAGTAAGCCCTAAGAAATGCCAGGTGTGACCCAAAAGCCAAATAAATAAATAAATAAAATAGAGGGGCTGGAGCGATAGCACAGTGGGTAGGGCATTTGCCTTGCATACAGCTGACCTGGGTTTGGTTCCCAGCATCCCATATGGTTCCCCGAACACTGCTAGGAGTTATTTCTGAGTGCATGAGCCAGGAGTAACCCCTGTGCATCACCGCATGCAATCCAAAAAGCAAATAAATAAATAAATAAATTAGAGATTATAGGATTAAAGTGATGTTACAGGGGTTAAGACATATGCCTTGCACGTGGCCAACTCTAGTTCAATCCCCATCATCATGTGATGCCCACTGGTGGGTCTAGAGACTTCCAAGCACTTCAAATGTGGCCTGGGTAACGGCCAATACTAAAGGGCCTAAGCAATGCTGAATTATTGAGCTCTTGTACTCAATCATTGTCCTGATTGGCTGCAATTCTTCTGAAGGGACCCATAGGTCTCCTGAGAACCACTTTGGAAGCCCCTAGAAAAATGAAATTAAATGGAGCTAAACATGCATCTTGCAATGAACTCAAGATATATAGGAGGAGCATGATATGATTAACTCCTGTATCCTGAACTAAGGAAGAGAAAGGGAGAAGACATGCATGCCTGCAAATGCACACACACACACACACACATCATATTCTATTACTGATGGCAGGGGACTGTGAACCTTAGCTGCCTACTCCCACACTCATCTCAGATGTTGTGAACACACCTTGAATCTTGATCAGCAAACCTGCATTTATGTCACTCTCCAGGGAGCCAGATACAACTACAGTGGGGGTTGGAGCCCAGATCCCTCTATCCTCCCTTTCATTCCAGCCTTCCCTAGCTATGCCAGTGACAGCACAGAAGCATTCAAGAGAACAAGTTCTAGAGATCAGCTAAGAAACCTAGATTCAAATTCTGCTTCTGCTTTAAACAGACTGGATCAGCTTGAGCCAGGTAGCCACATCCCTAAGTTTTTCTCCTCTTCAGGAAATGATGATACTAAACCCCTCTGTTCTGGGATTGTCCTGAAGTTTCAAACAGGGAAATGCATGAAAATGCAGTTTACCAGGGCTCATAGAGATTGCTTCTTCTGTATCTCGCATGGTGAAATCAGGGTAAGTCAGGTAAAATCTGGTTGGAGGGGGTGAGTCTTAGTGACACTGTTCTGCTGATGAACAGGGTGGTGACTCTAAGCCAGTCTTTTCATGTCCCTGAGCCTCAGTTTCCTCTCTTGTACTATAGTACAGTGCATTCAAAACTTCAGGGTTTCTAGAGAGCTAAACTAAGATCATAGAAATTGGAAAGGTAAAAATCCCTGTAGTATGACTTCATGAAAGGAAAATTGCTATTTAGCTCTGCCTTCTCTAAGTCTAAAAGACTTTCATCCCATAATTACCTTGAAATTACAGCAGGAAAGAGAGGAGTATTAGCAATGAAAGAGATAAGATTGAACCAAAGGATTCTGAAACATCTCATAGCACAAAATTGACTTGAAGTGGGACATTAAAATTTCATCATAATTCTGTGTTGTTGCTATTATTACTTGGCTCTGGACAGAGATTCTTTTTGGTTTCCTGAGAATATGTGTCTTCTTTCTTTGCTTTAATGTTACTAAACAATACAAGTGCTCCAGTTCTGCGCTTTAATAGGGCTAATCATCCATGTTTCTTGTCAAAATAGAAAGCAATGAGGAAGCCAGGGAGATGACGCAAAGGGCTAGAAAGCATTTATTGCATTCAAGAAGAACTGAATTTGATCCTTGGCACCACATGGTCTCCTGAGTACTGTTGGGAGTGACTTCCCAACACCAAACTTGGAGTAACCCCAGCTGTGGCCCAAAAACAAAACAGAAAAAAAATCACTGAGACCAAATGCAGTCTAAAGCAAGAATATGCAAGAATGGTCCCCAGGAATGGAAGGAAGAATCCGTTGAACCACTCCAAGGGCAGAAGCTGATTTTCTTGCTCAATCTTAAAAATTAGACAGACATGAGAAAGGCCATGCAGCTGCAGACCTGGGGTTGAATCCCAACACTGTTGTCTAAAAAGACCTCATCCATGCATGGGGGTAATAATACCTGCCTTCCAGAGCTGTATTATGGTCTCCATGAATAAGCAATGGACCGAGTTAACCCAAGTTAAAAGAACAATGTTCAATGGAAACATTGAGGACTTAATGTACTTCTCTGCTTGCGAATGTCTTTCCATAGAATCTCCTCTTGCCCCTCTTGAGAGGGCTGTGTGGATTAGGATTCATAAGTTCCATTTTACTATGGAGTCTTAAAAAAAAAGTGACATGGCAGCTGGAGGGATAGGACAGTGGGTAGGGCGTTTTCCTTCTACGTGGCTGACCCAGGTTCAATCCCCAGCATCCCATATAGTCCCCCAAGCACTACCAGAGTAATTCCTGAGTGCAGAGCCAGGAGTAACCCCTGTGCAATGCCGGGTGTGACCCAAAAAGTCAATAAAGGAAAAAAAAAGAAAAAAAAACTGACAAGGCCTGCTCCAAAGACACAGGAACAGATGGGAAGATGATGGTCCCTCTGGATTCAAGTGAGAGAACCCCTGTTGTCTCTCAGACCAAGAGTTCTGAGATGACTCCCACACCCAAAGCAGAACTGAAGACCCCTGGGGGAGCCAATGTGACTGTTCCCCAAACTCTGACCTCTAACACATCCCATCCTAGATCTG
Organism: Sorex palustris; assembly: GCA_028565675.1. Lineage (NCBI taxonomy): Eukaryota > Metazoa > Chordata > Mammalia > Eulipotyphla > Soricidae > Sorex > Sorex palustris. The sequence goes on along the minus strand of JAOXYA010002319.1, from coordinate 5,243 downwards.
AGCCTGAAAGACGTGGGGCCATAGCTGCCCACGTGCCCACATTCAGGGTTGTTACACCTGGGCAGGTCGGGCAGGTCCAACTGTGGTTGGAAAGCCAGAATATTCCATCCCGCAGTTTCCAGGAGCTGACGTAGGTGACCACTGTACGCCGACTGAGGGAAAGCTCCCTCAGCAGTCTACGTCAGCAGGTTTCCGTAATGTCATCTTCTGGTAACTTCTGGTGGCTTCTATAAAGTCATCTTCTAGTAGCTTCCAGGCCCAAGTTAGTATTTCCTTCCCCCCACCCTACCACCCCACTTCCCTTTTATTAATGGGAATGAAGAAACCCAGAAATGGAGAGTCATTGTCATCTGAGTCCCTTCCCCCAAGGTTCTGATTGTACATCTAAGTGACTAGCATCCTAGTTGGCCTGTCTCATACCCCCGGGCTGGGCCAGGCGGGCTGCCAGCATACCTGGTGGGGCTTGAGACTGTTTGAAAGATGCATACATTAGATTTAAAGAAAATACATTAAGTTTGGTGGGTCACTTCCTGCCTCTGTTACATACTCTTCTTGGCTAAGTCTTCACTTTTGTGTTTGAAACCTTTTAACTCTGTATTAACCTTTCTTAGTTCATAGGTCACTTGTTCACAGGCCTGGGGTAGAATTAGCCTCCAAGGCCCGAGTTTTTTACTCTCTCATCCATTCATCTGGCACCCTTGGGCCATAAATAAAAACATTGTCTAGTGGGTTTGGGTCCATTTTTCCTGGTAAGAGGAACTGTCAGTCACCCTCTGTGATTGCTTCCACTCAGCCTCCAGAAATAAATACTATAATTAATAAATTAAAATAACTATATTTTATTCTATTTGTTCCAAAAATATGCTTCTTAAGCCAAATGCTGGATTCCACTTTCAATACTCAAGCACACAGTTAGATGCCTCAGAGGAAGGCAAAAGCAAAATAGATGTTACTGAAAATCAGAACTAGTTTGTTTCTGCCTTTTTGCATTCTCCCAGAGGGCAGGGTAGTGTGGGCAGTATCTGGGGACTCTGCAGAGATGGCAGAGAAGAGATGCAGGAAGAGAGTGACACTTCAAGATCTTGCAGGGGTCTCTGGCCCCCCGGGGTAGAACTGGGCTGCAGGTGTTGAGAAGGCGTCAATGTTTTGCTTTGATTGTGAAAAAAAAAAATCTCCCTGCCAATGACAGGTGCTTAGTAGCAGCCTGCTTAAATCAAAGAACTGGCTTCCTGAACCATGGGAGCAGGGGGATCCCAAATATTGGGGCATAGGATGGCAGAGTCAAGGACAGGGTGGTACAGACAGGAGGTGAGAACCAGCGCATGTGACGTGAGCATTCATGATGGTCATAAAGAGGGTCTGAGCCCGCTACCTGCCCCTCAATCTCCAGCTAGCATTTAAGGGGAGTGTTCTCATCGTAGGCGTTCGAACGCACAGCTGCTGGCGAAAATGGGGGTGATGCATCAGCATATACAAAGACAAACACGGGCCAGATGAAAAAATTGAGCAGAGCGGGGAACTCGGGAGAGTCACCCAAGAAATCCCCACTGCAGAGTGGCCTCCCCCTCATCCTCCCCCTTTTCTTCCTGCTTCAAGAGCCCCAACTCTGAGTGGGCCCACAGTCTGCCCTACTGAGGCAAGAGCCTTATTTTCCAAGCTGCTTCACAGTCGGCGAGGGTCATTACCAGGCAGCTGGACATGGCAGAATTCGTACAGGAGACCTAGGATGTGTTTCTTCACCGAAAGGCACATCTTATTCTGGTTTCTGGTTTTCTCTGCCATCAATAGACACTTTGTTCTGGGGGCAGCAGATTCCCTGTTGCCCACCATAATTCCCTGCACTAATAGATGCCCCCAGTACAGCAGACATCAGCTCATGCAGTGTCGCTTGTGTGGCCAAGGAGTCAATTTTTTTTTCACTTTCATTTATTTATTTTCCATACCCCCTTATTTTTGACATCCAGCTATCCCTGCCTTGTCTCTCACCTCTTCCACAATCCACCTTAATTCTGGTTAATGTACCCTGTCTAGTTTCTTACTTCATTTTGTCAGCTCATCAATTTTATTTCCTCATATTGCCCACAGAGAGGAAATCATTCAATGCTTGTCTTTTCTCCCCTCTGACTTATTTTGCGTCTCATGATCTTCTCAAAATCCTTCTATTCTACTGCAAATAGCAAAAATTTACATTCTGTTACATAGCTGAAGAGTATTCTACTGAGCATGCAGGCTATAACTTTTTTATCCAAGTATCTATTGACATCACTTCAGGTGCTTTCATATTTTAGGTATTGGAAATAATGCTGCAATAAACATCGGGTTGTATTTAATTGCATTTTAGTTCATCTACATTGATATAGCCACATGTGACTTGGGACTCTCTTATTGGTCAGCTAGAGTTACAGAAGTTCAGATCAATAAGTTATTAAGATACCAGGCATGTGGCTGACCTACGTTTGATTCATAACGCTACATGGTCCCCAAGCATCACCAGGTATGACCCTGGAGACCCCTCCCCCAACAATTACTGAGATAGCCCAGGTAATCCCTGTTACCACAGGACCCATAAAGACTACATCCTCGTCCCTTACACTGACATGCTGGCCCATTGGCCAAGATTTGCAGGGAGGGTCACTGGGCTTCCTGGGCACTTCCTGGGAGCTGCCCCACCTCACCCCCCAAAATCACAATATGTCCAACCTTGATGTTGAACCATCTATTACCAAACTCCTTGGGGGCTGGGGGAGAGGTTGTTTAATTTTATTCTTCCTTTCCTTCCTTGCATTAATGTTGTTGTCACAATTGGGGGCTACACACACACTTGGTTGTGGTGTTCACACACTTAGTGTGGGTGTTCCCGAGGGGTAAACATCAGGTTGTGGTGCTCACACACTTCAATGGAGGGGGAGGGACTGTGGGGTTCACCCTCTCTCTCACTCAGGGTCACACTCTTGACCACAGTCTTCTCACAACATTTTAGCTGTGTTGCTCCCACACCCCAAGTACGGTACTGCCAGAAGCCACCTGCAGTGCTGGAAATCATAGACATCAGCTGTCAGCATCATTCTTGGTGCATGTGATAGCACTGAGGATCAAACTCTCAGCTTCACACTTACAAGGCAGGTGCTTTAGCCACTGAGCCATCACCCAATCCTCTAACTGCTTTATATAACAGAAAATATATTTTGTCCTAATTTTGATTTTTTATGTCTTATTTGGGGGCTTTCCAAGTAATGTTTATGAAATCCAGGAACCCTTCTTAGGGTTTCTTGGTCAACCAGATAAAGAGTCCAACACAAGGGACTGAGGTGGTGCCACCCTAGTGGTTGCCTCTGGGTATCCAGGTCTGGAAGTGCTGGGGAGACCTTGTGGTGCCAGGGAACAAACCGGGTTGAACCATTGTACTACTTCTAGCCTCCCAATTCCTAGTTTTTTAGATTACTGTCAATCATTTTCCCCCACTCCCTTATTTTTGACATACATGTTCAGCGGAAAGAATTCTGATGCTATCGGGAGAGTCTAGAAGAGTTCATAGGGCTTATATTGCCTATAGAATTATATTCAAGTCAGTATAATTCTCCCTTTATCTCATCCTAAAAAATTAGTACAGTGGGTAAGACTCTTCTCTTGCATGCCGCTGACCCTAGTTTGAATCCTGACATTGTATATGGGCTACCACCAGAAGTAACCCCTGAACAGAGCCAGGAGTAAACTCTGGGTATTGATTGGGTGTAGCCCCCCAAATCAAAAACAGCTTTTATTGGGAAGGTGAGCAGCCTGAGCAGAGGGAAGGGGAAACAAAATGCTCCCCTCCTTCACTCAGATCCTCTCTTTTGCCAAACATACAGCATCTAAAATAGCCAAAGTGGAAGACATTGGTAGTCTGGGATGACAGTGAAGAGGAGAGACAGAAGTGCCCTGGGCCATTCCCCAGCTGTACTGACTTGGGACATGTCACTTCTCTCTGGAGTTCCTATCCCTCCTGTGCAAAGTGGAAGGTAATCAAAATCCTCCTGGCTTGCTCCTGCCTTGATAGTTCAGAGAGTGACTGTGGAGCTTCAGCCAGAATGGAGAGAAAGACATTCTTCCAACGGGAAAGAGATGGTGAGGAATAAAAGGTCTCCAGTCTTTCTGTAAAGACTGAAGACCTCAGGAAGTCCCACAGACCAGCCTGATGCATAGAAGTCTCAGCACCAGGTCCTGGTTGGTTGGCTCTGGGGGCCCAATGTTCACCCTGATGTAGAAGAGAACCACACCCACCTTTCTTCAGGTGGCTGAAGAAAGCCCATTCTTATGGACACCCAGCTCAGGGGTTACTACTCCTGGCTCTGCACTCAGGAATTACTCCTGATGGTGCTTGGGGGACCATATGGGATATCAGGGATTAAACTCAGGTTGGCTGCATGCAAGGCAAACACGCTACCCCTGTACTATCACTCCAGCCTTCTAAGGTCCCTTTTTTAACTCTATGTCTATACACAAATCTTTTTTTTTTTTCTAGGACCGAGGGCCTGCTTATACAGTGGAAAGCAAAGGATAGTTGGTTTCTGAGTTCCAGACTCTTTCATTCCATATCTTCCAAGCATGCATGAGCTCTTCCGACTTCAGGCTGTGGAACTTTCTGGAAGATTTGGCTTCATAGCAAAAAGAGAACAAGTCCCACAGAGAGAGGTCCAGCTAGAAGTTATAGGAAAGATGCAAATTATTTTGAAATGGACCCAAAAGATTTTTGGTTTTCTTCAGTGGAAAATGAGGTGCTACTCTGAAGCCTCAGTGCTGTTCATGACCTTTGAGCAATTTCAAAACTCTTTAAGTAATAGATAGCTGGGAACAATGCAAACGGGTATGGTTTATAGATATATGAATGATTTCTGAGGTGGAAATATATTGGGTTTCCCACACGCCCTGTAGAATAATACAGTTCATTTATTTGCAAATTTATTTTTAAAATTTCTCAGTCTTTTGTGTGTGTGTGTATAGATGACTCTGAAACAATTGTCACATCTTATTTTAGACTCCCTCACTAGCTCATGAGCTAAGTGATACACACTTATACACATACACACATATACAACACATATAGAATGTTTCTTTTTAAAAATATTTTTTGGTCACACCTGCTGGTTCTCAGGGATTCACAAATCAAACAAATCATCCTGTTAGTCATCGATTGCTTCGAGCAGGCCCCAGTAACGTCTCCTTCATCCTAGCCCTGAGATTATATTCAAGGCTCTTTAGGAGAA
>JAOXYA010002313.1:0-14581 GCA_028565675.1 Sorex palustris | reverse complement strand
TCCTCCTCCTCCTCCTCCTCCTCCTTCTCCTTCTCCTCTTCCTCCTCTTCCTCCTCCTCCTCCTCCTCCTCCTCTTCCTCCTCTTCCTCCTCCTCTTTCTTCTTCTGTCGATGCTACTTCTGGCTCTGCACTCAGGAATAACTCTTGAGAGTGCAAGCCATGGATCAAACCCAGATCAGCCTCCTGCAAGGCAAGTGCCCTAACCACTGGGAAATCTTTCCAGCCCCTTGGGCTTGCTTCTTGGAAGGCCCCAGTGTGGCTTGCAGAGCTGACTTCTCAGGGCTGGTGCACAGAGAAGAGCAGAGTCCCCAGGCATGCTAGGTCTGTCCGTCCCTGCCACAGCCTGAGTGCTGAGGCCTGCTGGGCACGGCAGGATGGACTGAGCATGTCTCACTCACAACCAGGCCTGGCGTCCACACAGCACCATCCAAGCGCTGGGCTTCCTTCATTTGCCTCGGCAGGTTTGTGACCTCCACTCACTTCTGCTCTGCACCATGTTCATGGAAACCGCATTCGCTGAGTGAGCGGGCACTTTTTGCCAGCGTCGCAGGCAGGACCTTGGAGGAGTCATTGCAGCAAGCAGAGGGAAAGCTGGGGTGAGGGTCCCGGCCCACTGACCACCAGCCCCCACCCCTCACATCCCAGGTCTGATCTCTGCCCAGGTTCTGCTCATACATCACCCCCACCTCGACCCCCACTCTTCACCCCCTCCTGGTTATGGCCAGGGCCAGTGAATGGGATTCAGGGGTGGGGGTGGGGGTATTGATTGGAGCTGATCATGTGGGCACCTTTGATCCCACAGGAGCTTGGACAATGAGATCTGACGGGCACTCTGGAGTCCCCTAGCTCGCCCCCTCTGTCTTAGGTTCCTGGGGCAGCTGTCACCAAATGCCAAATACAGGGGATGTGGAGGGGGCGCTGAGAAGCAGAGGAGAGGGTGGCATCTTGAGGTTCTGGAAGTCAGAACCTGAAATCAAGACTAGGCAAAGTCCTGATGCCCATGGGGAAGAATCATCCCGGCAATCAGCCTCCTTTCCAGCCCCGCCTCCCAGCCTGTGGTTATCTTCTTGGCTCTGTGCTCAGGGACAAACTCGAGGTGGTGCTTGGTGGTGGGGCTTGGGGGCATGTGTTTCTGGGGATCAACCTGGGGTCTGCGTGCATGGCACCTTTACCCCTATTCTCCCTCTCCAGTCCTCTGGAGCTTTTGTCCCATGAGTGACGTTGCTGCTGGGGTCTTTGTCTGCAATAATAGTAACTCCCTTGGTTCTCCAGCTACTGACCTTCGTCACACGGAGAGTTGGACCGCAGAAATTGGTCCTCAGATTGTCATCTCTTGGTGCTGAGATGTTATCTCTTCTCTTCCTCTAAAGTAAACTCAACAGCTGGCCAGTTGCCCAGACTCTCGCCGGACACGTGACTGAGTGTTACGTAACTTAGTGGAGGTAGGGACGTGCGCCTTTCCAGACCCAAGGCCTAAGGCTCCTGGGCTTCTCAACCTCTCCTGAACTCCACACGCAGGAGCACACAGGATCCTAGCACCCAGCGTCAGCCAAGGGCAAAGACAAAGGGATGGGAGCAAACATAATGGGGGATATTCTCTTGGGCCTGGTGCGTGGCTCAGTCATCTGGGGCAGCCAGGAGGGTGGGTGAGCCCAATGCCTGCCCAAACAGAGCCCTGGCAACTGAAAGCCTCCACACTCCACAATCGCTGCCATGCTCCCAGCTGGACTGCTGCTCAGGACGAGCCTCACCCGGAAATTAATCCACTGAAAATCTCAGGTATGAGGGTTTTGTGACTAAAATGTCCAGGTTTTCATGGAGTCGGGATGGGCTGCCTTTCCACATCTCCTTGTACTTTTGGAAACCCTGGCGGTCATGCACACACTCCAAAGACACCATCTTATTAAAAATTAAACACCAGCTGTTTCAAACAATTTTGGACTTCCTGAAGCAACATCTCAAACTCTACAACACTGATAAACAAGGAGCAGCACACCTGCTAGTGTAATGTGGAAGGGATTGGATAGGATGTAATGTAGAGGGCATCCAATTTCTATTAACAAAATTTAAACACGGAAAGCTTGACTTTTAACAACATATTAGTAATCTCTTATACAAGTCTCCATAGTGAGGTACAACAATCTTCACTAACTTTCTCCTAAGGAAACATTCTTTGATCATTCTGTTAGCAAATTATTTATAACAGGCAATATAAAATAAATTATTGAAGGCCTACTATGAAGGGGAAAATTGGAGACAGTGGTGGAAGAAAGGTGTAATGGTGGTGGGATTGGTGTTGGACTATTGAATGCTTGGAACAAACAGTCAGGAACAATTTGTAAACCACAGTGTATATAGTGTAAGGGGAAATTTTAAAAATAAGCTTTAAGAAAAACTCACACACACACACACACACACACACACACACACATGCACGCACACACACACAAGAAACACAATGGGAAGAAGCTGGCCTCCACTATCGCATCCTGCTCTCACTTAGGACCAGCTGTCCCGGAGGTTTAGGGAGGGACACTCTGAAGAAAAGCAGCTGTAATCGGCAAGGCAGAGGCTGCACAGAGTGACTGGGGAGGCTGAACTAATCCAGTGGAAGTTCTAGGGCCAATGTGGCCCTTCGGAGTTGACCAAGCTTGGCCCAGAGAGCATGGGGGAAGGAGCTTGCTTGATATGTGGCCGATCCCGGTTCAATCTTGCACTAGGTAAGGTCTCCTGAGCGCGGCCAGGGGTGACCCCTGAGCACAGAGGCAGGAGTATGCAAATAAGCCTCCAAACTCCAACCTGACCCAACAGAGTTGACCTCAATGGAGACAAGATATTGGAACTCTTGTTCTCCAAACTGGGTGCAGAAAGGAGGTAAAGTGACATGCATAAAACATTCAGCAACAGTTTTGCAAACCAGAGGGCCCTAAAGGAAAGAAGAGAAAGGGAAAGGTTTCCACCACAGAGGCAGGCTGGGGGTGGGGGAAACTGGGGACACTGGTGGAGGGAGAGGTGTGGGAGCACTGTAGGTCTGAAACTCAATCACGAATCATTTTTTGACTTGGTAATTCACAGTGATTCAATGCATTCTTTTAAAGTTACAAACGAACCCTCCAAGCACCCCCCTGCCATACTTCCAGAAACTCTGGCAGCCACACCCACAACTGCCGTAATGTCCACTCTTTGGCCCAGACCCCGGATTCTGAAATCTGTGGGCTGCGCAGCTGCATAAAGCAACAAAGAATTTAATAAATTCTTAGATAAGGACTTAACAACCCTGCAATTAGATATAACAGTGTTCACATAGATTGATCTTCTTGATCTATTGATTTTAATATAGCAACTTTGTTATCTAATCAATTTTAATTTAGAATTGTATCAACTGTTGTGGCTTTTTTTCTACCTTAAAATAAATTAAAGGAGGAGAAGGGGTGGGAAGAAAAATAAATAACTAAAAAAAATGAAATAAAAAGTTAAAAATGAAATTTAAAAAAGCACACACACAAGGCTCTTGTTTCCAAATTCATCAGCCCTGAAATACAGGTGTTCCCATAAAAGGTGGCTTCTGGGGCCAAGAGTATTCCAGAGAGGGTCTCAGCTAGAACATCTCATGCCCACATAAGCTGAGGAAATAGTGATCTTGCTTCTACAGACCCAGAGAAGGCTAGACCCCTCTCCCAGAGAAGCTTCAGCAGGAACAAAGGTCAAGGAAAAGAATTTCAAAGAAGACCATCAACCACTTCCAACTCTACCCCCTTGGCAACCACCTTAGCAACGAACTCTTACGTAGGTAGATGCCCCACATGGTGCAGGTTGGGAAAAACCCTATAAAAGCAACATTGGACAAAAGAAGCACAAGCACATGCTGCCCGAGCTTATATGCCGCTCGTGCCTACATGCCCAAGCACATGTGTTGCCCACATCTCCCCTCTTGAGTTGTGTACTGGGGCACTCTCCCTCCGTCTTTGGAGAAGCTGTTTTCTCTCTTGAGCGTGTAACTCTCTCCCTTTCTCTCCCTCCTCCTCCTCCTCAAAACCTTCAAATCAAATCTGTTATTTTTCACTGCTCCTCTATTCCTAAAACCTTTTCTGTGTGATATGACAAAGACCTAGAAACCCTAGCCCTAGCCTTCCCAGCTGGCCCTGGGGTGGCAGAGGGGGGCTGGGAGAAAGTGGCGACTGTCTCTCTCCTCTCGCCTCCAGTTGCCACCCATGAGGGCCCACAGACTTCAATAGATGAGAACATCCAGCTTGTATATCATACCGATGCTACTCAGGGAGAAGTTGCCCAGCAACACATTTCTTAGAACATAGCCCATAGTTAAACTACACATGCCCGGGCCCTCATGGGGAAACTTGCATTTCTGCTGAAGACCTCGAATCAGATTATTACTAGTGTTTTATTAAGTTGGGAGAGGCAGGTGGGGGAAGGTTCCTTCCCAGCTTTCTGAAACCACACTTCCACGGGCCTCTCCGTGTCTGAGCTCCTGGAAGCCTCCCCCGACCTTTAACTTCAGCAGAGCCTCTGTTGAGCCCATAGTCCCAGGTAGCAGCGACCAAGCAAAGCGGCTCCAGGCGGTGAAGCTGGGAGTTGTCAGATGCTCCAGAGCTGCCATCCAGATCAGCACGAAAGACACAATGTCTTACTAGAACAGCTTCTTGCATCTTAAATTTGAAAGTTATTCCAAGACATCTTATGACCCAGATCTTAGGTTCTTCAAGGTCAGCTTGACTCGAAGACAGAGCCAAGATACAGAAAGTGATCTCCAAGGCACCGAGAGACACGTCGCCTCTGAAAACTCTTCCTGACCAGTAGCCAAGAACAGATTCCACTTTTTCCTGGGCAAGGGGGGGACGCTAGCCATACTTGGTTGTGCTCAGGCGCGGGCTTTGCTTGACCCAGGGCAGTTCCTGACCATGTTCAGAGGACCCCAAGATGCCGGGAATGGAACCTGGGGTTCCCAAAGCTGATCACACGCTCAGATCCTCTGAGTCACCTCTTCAGCCCCAGGCTGAGAATTCCTACTGAGCCGGCAGGGGAGAGGCCCCCATCACGGAGGTGGTCCTCCTGGGCTGAGGTTAATCCTTGTACTCCAGATACAGTGACCCTGTTTCCACAAATGTGGAAAACTGGATCCCACCATTTGTGTAGTGGGGGACGGTATTTTTAAAATATAATAGCACTTCCACTGTTCATCAATTTGCTCAAGCAGGCACCAGTAACGTCTCCATTGTGAGACTTGTTGTTACTGTGTCTGGCATATCGAATACGCCACAGGGAGCTTGCCAGGCTCTGCCATGTGGGCAGGATACTCTTGGCAGCTTGCCGGGCTCTCCGAGAGGGATGGAGGAATTGAACCCGGGTCGGCCATGTGCAAGGCAAACGACCTACCCGCTGTGCTATCACATGCACAAAATAAATGAAGAAAAGAAGGCTATTTATTTGGGGGAGAGGATGGGGTCCAGCCAGAGGGACTCAGATGACCATATGATAGGAACGAGGGTTGGCTGCATGCACAGCAAGCCCCTTGCCTGCTACACTAGCTCTCCGGCCCCCAAGGCCCAGCATTCTGAACATGGTCACTGCCTCTGCCCTGCATTGGGAGAGCAGACGTTGGGCTGAGGGAATGGTATGAAGTGAATGACAGGTGGCACCCCTAGTGGCTGAGGAGAGAAGTTCCCAGGTCAAATCAGCCAGACTCCAGTTCAGGGCCGACCCAGTGAAACACCACTAGTGAGTGCAGGGTGTGCGGCCACACCCAGTCTGGCTGAGTCCACAGTGGCTGTCCTCATCGGCGTCTCCCCACCGGGGAAGTACCTCGTCGCAGGGCAGGGCACTCTCGAGCTGGAGGTGGCTTAGCAGGCTCTTCTCCCTGAGCTGGCGTTGAACCGCCTCCTTCAGGGTCTGCTCTCCAGAGGACAGCCCCAGTGGCTTCTGGCTTCTCAGGGTCCTTTCCTTCCCTGAGATGCTCCCACTGGGGTGGGGGTTCTAGGAGTCTGTGAAGTTCTGGAGGAAAGAGAAAAATGTCTAGTTCTGACAGTACTTAAAAGCAAACCCTTTTTGCCTGAGCATCGAACAGTGGGTAAGGAGCGCCCTGTGGTGGCTTGTCTTGCACGTGGCCGACCTGGGCTTGATCTCTGGGCTCCCATATGGTCCCTCGAGCACCACTAGGAGTTAGCCCTGAGTGCAGAGCCAGGAGGAACGCCTGGGCACTGCCGGGCATGACCCCAAAACTGCCTCCCCAGCCCTGAGCCACATGGTTCAGGGGTGGTCACTGACTGGCTCTAGTGACCCAAAACCGTCAGAAGGTGCATACGGACCTGCAGGCTCAGAAGAGCTCTCAGTCCCGAAGGAGTCCCTGGCGAACTGGATTCACAGCTTCCGATCCTTAATGCTTCCCAAACACTTAGATGCCTGTGCTGGCCGAGAAGGGTAAAGTACTGAACTATTGGCGTTCTGTTGCTTAATCTTGGAACACTCCATCTGCATGCTCTGCCCACCCTTCCAGGCATCTTCATTTCCCACACTCCACACCAGGGACTGTCTTAGAAGAAGGTCCTCAGGGCCCGGGAGCACCGTCCCCAGCTAACAAGACCCAGCAGCGTGTCCATACTGCATGTGTGCAGGTGCAGCCCAGCATCCCCGACAGGCCCAGGCGAAAGCACAGCACAGCACAGTTCCTCAAAGGACCGCAGTCTTGCCTCAGTCTCACAGCCCCACGCTGAACTGTGTCAGCACCTGTCAAGAGGTGAAGCCGAGGGCCCGAGGTGGTAGCCTTGCACACAGCTGGCTGGGGTTCGATCCCCAGCACTGCATAAGCTCTCATGAGCACAGACCGAGGAGTGAGCCCTGAGCATAGCTGGGTGTGGCCCCAACCAATCCCTACACACCACACACACACACACACACACACACACACACACACACAAGCACACACACAGATATGAAGCCTAATTCTTCTCTCCTTAAAAGGGGGAGGATCTATCAACACAGAATGTGGCAAAAGCAATGCTGAGTGCCTGTGTATCTGTGCGTCTGTGTGTCTGTGTATCTGTCCAGTCATGAAAGGCAATGCTACACCTTTGCACGCTGCTCTCTGGACACGTGGCTTTGGAGATCACGTGCGGTGCTGTGAGGAGGCTCAGGCCTCCTGAGGGAGCTGGGACAGCTGTGCCACGGCAGGGAGACCTGAGCACGTGTGCCAGTGGAGACTGAGTGACCATTCCCACGTGCCACTCGCACCAGGACTTATCATTTGTGGCCATATGTACGAACCTTGAGGATATTAAGCGTAGAGAAAAGTAAGTTAGAGAAATACAAGCACCCATGATTTTACTTCTCTGTGAGATATAGCAGAAGTAATGAGCCAACAGAGGTTGGATTGGGGGTTACCAAAGGAGATAGGGGTGGAGGGCTAGGCAAAGTGGGTAAAAGGAGACAACTGGGTAATAATGGGTGGAAACTAGATTTTTTTTTAGAAACTAGATTTTTGGTGATGATTATGTTGAATTATACAGAGGTTGTTGTGTGCCTGGCATTCATGTTACAGAGAGAGAGAGAGAGAGAGAGAGAGAGAGAGAGAGAGAGAGATCACAAGACCTCACTTGTAGCACGGATGAAGAGCAGTCTTAGAGCACCTGCCTTGCAGGCATGTAGTCATGAGTTATAACCCCCAGAGCCCCACATGGATAGAGCATGAGCCTGGTCACCCTCACAGCTGCCTTCTCTGGCTCCAATAGCGATTTCTGGCCACAGGACCATGCGAGGTGTCTGAAAGCACCGTGAAGAGAGTGCCACCCTGACATGCACACGTAGGCCACATTGGGCCTGTGCCTAAGGAAGAGTGTGACCCAGGGGAGCACTGTGTGGGCACCAAGCAGCCCCCAGCTGGCCCTGCAGGCACAGGCAATAACGCTGCCACTGAAGTGTGCCCATGTGCCAGGCCACAGTCAACAGTAGCAGCTAAGCAGGCAAGGGGAAGGAGGACTGGGAACGCAGCGTCCAGAGGCAGGGAAGGCAGCTGGCATCTTGGCCTTAGTCCAAGCCTGCAGTGATGGGGCATGGCTCAGGGGACTTGACCCAGCGAGGCATGCAACTCAGTGGGTAAAGACATGATCTGCACATGCAAAGCCCCGAGTTGGATCACAGCACCCCTCCAAGGAGAGGAACTGACCAGTTCTCTAAAATACCCACCCAAGTTCTTCTGGGCTCCAACCTCACCCGACATTGCTGCTTCTTGGCATTTGGCATTCCCAACACTGATCTGATGCTTTTCTCATCTGTGGGTGTTTTCCTGGAAAAAACCTATAGTGTCCAAGAAAGTGATTCCAGGAACATATGCAGATCCGCAAAGATCGCTGTCATGTCAGGAAGTTAGATGAGCAGAACCCTGCACGTTTGGCAGGAGCCGGCTTTCTCAAGGCAAGCTCAGTCCCGCTGCTGTGGATCTGGGCGCTGGCCCGGGCATGAGCAACTGGGTCTCTTCGTTCCTCTCACCCAGGAAGACTCCAGCAGCCAGCCACCTGGAATTGTTTGGTTGGGTTGGGGGGCACACCCAGCAGTGCTCAGGGCTTACTCCTGGCTCTGCACTCAGGAGTTACTCCTGGCGATGCTCAGGGGACCATATGGGATGCCAGGGATCAAACTCGGTCGACCGCATGCAAGGCAAGTGCCTTAGCCACTATACTGTGGTTCTGGCCCTGCCATAAGGCATTCTTTTTAAATTTTTGTCGAATCACCGTGAGATGCAGTTACAAAGCCTTCATGTTTGAGTTCAGTCATACAATGATCAAACACCATCCCTCCACCAATGCACATTCTCCACCACCGATGTCCCCAGTATACCCCTCCCCCTTTCCACCCCTCCTCCAGCCTCTATGGCAGACAATTTCCTCCAAACTCTCTCTCTACTTTGGGGCACAATGGTTTGCAGTACAGATAATGAGAGACCATCATGTCTGGTCCTTTATCTACTTTCAGCACGCATATCCCATCCCGAACTATCCCTCCAACCATCATTGACTTAGTGATCCCTTCTCCATCCCAGCTTCCTTCTCCCCTAGCTCATGAGGCAGTCTTCAACTTTGGGGCAATCTTCCTGGCCAACAAGGCTTGCTTTCTTTCTTTCTTTCTTTCTTTCTTTCTTTCTTTCTTTTGGTTTTGTTTTGATTTTTGGGTCACACCTGGCAATGCACAGGGGTCACTCCTGGCTCTGCACTCAGGAGTTACCCCTGGAGGTGCTCAGGGGACCATATAGGATGCTGGGAATCAAACTGGGGTTAGCTGCATGCAAGGCAAGTGCCCTACCTGCTGTGCTATTGCTCTAGCCCCACAACAAGGCATTCTTGACAAGGGAGAAGGTTGCTGCCTAAGCCTCCCTGTGTTCCCAGGAGCTGGATGCAGACGAGGGTCCCTGCTCCATCTGTCATTCAGAATAAAGGCCCCACAGCCAGTGGCCATCCTCGTGACATGGTAGTGCTCCAAAGAGATGGAAAAACTGCAAAGTGTGAGTGCTGACATTCATCAAAGACCCAAATGAACAGAATCCGTAGTGCTCAGGACTCAGCATTCAGGATTGTTCAATTGTCCATTCCCCACCAATTGATGCAGTGCATCAATGAAATCTCACCCCAGCCCTGTAAAACAAATCCCAGGGGAACTGATTCTAAAATACACATGAAACGACCAAAAACAACTTTGAGAGAGAACAGAATCAGAGGAATGCTGCCTGGTTTCAAGTTGATGCTCAAATTTATCAAGGCAAGGTGGCATTGGCATAAAGACAGATAAGCAGACCCAAAGGGCACAGAATAAAACGTCCAGAAATAGACTCACGCCTATGTGGGCGAGTGAGTTTCAACAAAGGCACAAAGGCAAGGCACTGGCAAAAATAACTTTCAACAAATGGCGCTGGAACAATTGGAAGGCCGAAAGAAAAAAGAAGGAACTTCAATGCCAGCCTTTGACTGTGGATGGAAAACGGCTCCCCTGACTCTGGCCTGAAGTGTGAAGACCACAATGAAAGGACTTGTGGCAGGCAGAAGAGAAAAGTCTTGTGGTCTTGGGTTAGGCTAGATTTTCTTGGTTAAGAGAGCAAGAACATAATCTAAAGGAGAAAGTGGTGAGTCACTTGGCACAGTGGCCTGGGCTTGTTTCCTAGTTCCACACACAGCACAGAGAGGAGACTGACCACCCTTGCATGATGCACCCCTTAAAATGGAGCAAGATTCGGGGTTGGAGAGATAGCACAGCGGGTAGGGCGTTTGCCTTGCACGCAGCCGACCCAGGTTCGATTCCCAGCATCCCATATGGTCCCCTGAGCACCGCCAGGAGTAACTCCTGAGTGCAGAGCCAGGAGTAGCCCCTGTGCATCACCAGGTGTGACCCAAAAAGCAAAAAAAATAAATAAATAAAATAAAATGGAGCAAGATTTGAGTAAACACACCTGCAAGTATACAGATGGCAAGAATTGGGGCTGGGCCTCAATGGTGATCACATGCTATGCACCTGTGAGGCCCTGGTTTGATTCCTTACAGAGAGAGGGAGGAGAGAGAGAGACAGACAGACAAAGATAGAGACAGAGAGAGCAGGTCTTCCTCAACTTACAAAGGGGTCACATCTTGACCAATTCAACAGAAGTTGAAAATACCCTAAGTTTAAAACCATTTTCACCGGGGCTGGAGCAATAGGACGGGGGGAGGGCATTTGCCTTGCACACGGCTAACCACAGTTCCATCCCCATCATCCCACATGGTTCCTTGAGCATTGTGAGGAATAATTCCTGAGTATAGAGTCAGGAGTCACCCCTGAACATTGCTAGGTGTGGCCCAAAAACCAAAATATTTTTAAATTTAATAAAATAAAATAAAAAGCTTTCACTATGCCTAACTGACCAGACATCCTAGCTTGGACTCCTCTAGAGGTTTGGAGGAAATATCTGCCAACCAAATGTGCTCAGAACACTTACATTAGGCTACAATTGGGTAAAATAATCTAACGGTCTATTTTCCGATGAAGCGTTGCGTATCTCCTGTAATTCACTGATTACTAGATTGAAAGTGAAAGTGCTTGATGATTGGTTGGGGTGTCCACAGCAACTGCTCACCACCACTAGAGACCAGCCCCAGAGAGTCTCAACCTCCAATCTTGAAGCACAGTTTCTGCTGAGTATATGCTGCTTTTACCTCATCCTAAAGTCGAAAAGTCCCAGATTGAACCTTCATAAATCCGAGACCGTCTGTCAACACAGTGACAGATGTTCACCATCGCTGAGATCCACAGATGTTCTCATTGAGGAGCTTGTGAGACAAAACTGAAGCAATGTCATGATGTACTCAATCGAAGGGCTGAAATAAGGAAGAACGAACATAGCGAGTATTGAAAAGGATGTGGGTAACTGGAACCCTCACCCGCTGCTGGCGGGAGTGTGGACAGCTGCAGTCCTTTAGGAAGAGTTCGTTAGCTTCTCACATGTTAACGACACTGACTGCTGGTCTAGACGTTCCACTCCAAAGTGCTTCCTCCAGACAAACTAAAGCACGTGTCTATTCAAAGTCTGAGATACAAATGTTCATAGAAGTTTTACTCATTAAAAGTCCAAACTGAACACACCCGCACTGGGGCATGATAAATTATTGTCAATTTATGCAATGGACTATTTGCCACTCAGCATTAAAAAGTAAGAAACTATTTACATATGCACCAGCATGGAAACAAAAACACTGTCCTCCTGTTGTTCATCGATTTGCTCGAGCAGGCCCAGTAATGTCTCCATTTTGAGATTTGTTGTTACTGTGTTTGGCATATTGAAAACGTCATGGGTAGCTTGCCAGGCTTTGCCTTGCGGGCAAGATGCTCTCGGTAGCTTGCTAAGCTCTCTGAGAGAGGCAGAGGAATCAAACGCGGCTCAGCCGGGCTGGTTAATTTTCACCTATACTACACTGTGCCATAGTTAAATTGTTTGTCTGCCAAATAGTGAGCTAAATAAAGACAAGGATACTCCTACTTTATTTATGCCATGTCATTACAGATATACTTATTAAATGTGTAAGTAGTAAAATAATTATATTACTATAATTTACTAAACTCAATATAATATATATAAGAAAAGGGGGAAATACTTTTGTGATTACTCAGGAAATGACCTGGAGAAGATTTTTTCTTCATTTCAGAACATTTTAATAGATTTTTCATCAGGCTTCAAAAAAACGTAATTAGGAGCTGGAGAGTAGGTAGGGTACTTTCTTTGCATGTGACCAACACTGGTTCAACACCAAGCATCCCATATGGTCCCCCAAGCCTGCTAGGAGAGATCCCTGAGCACAGTGGCAGGAATAAGCCTTGAGCACCACCAGGAATAGCCTCCCTCACATCAAAAACATAATTTAATTTTCTGTATGAACCTTGTCTGGATTCTAACTTTTAAAGCCAATCGTAAGGAAAGGGGGGGGGAGTGAATCAAACAAACACAGACAGTATAAAGTATATGAAGGAATTATTTTGAAATTTGCTAATTGTTATAGTGACTTTGTAGTTATATTCTAAAAATATACTTAGATACATTATAAAATTTAATGTATTATAAAGTAAAAGTTATATTATGGATTTGCTACAGAAAACTCCAGATGTATTTGTTACTGACTAAATTTTTACTGGCCCAAAAAATTCAAAAAGACACATGGTGGCGCTGCAGGATAAGATGAAAATAGTGATGGGCTGGCACTGAGGGCTTCCTTATTCAGGGGAATAGAGAACGTTCACTGAAAGGAAAGAGATAAAAGGACTTTTACCTACAACGCAGCTATGAGGGCTATGTACACTCAAGTGTTTTTCATTTAAAAAAATCAGATTCTGCATTCAAAATTAGAGCTGAACTTTTTTTTTCACAAGAGAGGCTGCTTGAAGGAATCATGAAGAGCAGAGAGGCATTCGGTCTGTGGAAAAGGCAAGTCCTAATTCTCTTTGTTTTTCTGAGATTGTCTCGGGTGTGTTCTGAATCTGTGAGATATTCTGTGGCAGAGGAAACAGAAGTTGGCTTTCGTGTGGCCAATCTGATAAATGATCTGGGGTTCGGGGTAGAGGAGCTGTCTTCAAGGGAGGCCCGGGTGATATCAGATGATAATGAAAAGCATTTGCATCTTGATTTGCTGACTGGAGATTTGTTTTTAAATGAGAAACTGGACAGAGAAGAACTGTGTGGCTCCATAGAGCCTTGTGTGTTGCATTTTCAGGTAGTGTTGGAAAACCCTTTACAGTTTTTCCAGGTTGAGCTGCATGTGAGAGATATAAATGATCATTCCCCTACATTCCTGGACAAGGAAATACTTTTGAAAATATCGGAAAGCACCACTATAGGAACCACATTCTTAATGGAGAGTGCTCAAGATTTGGATATAGGAAGAAACAGTCTACAAAAATATTCAGTTAGCCCCAATTCTCATTTTCAAATAAAAACTCAAGACAGTGGTGATGGAAAAATTTACCCAGAACTAGTCCTGAACAAAGAATTAGATCATGAGGAACAACCTGAGCTCAGATTAACACTCACAGCACTGGACGGTGGCTCCCCACCCAAATCTGGGACAACATTGATTCTCATTAAGGTCTTGGATATAAATGATAATGCTCCAGCATTTCCGTTGACACTCTATAAGGTGGAGGTTCAGGAGGACACATCAGTTGGTTCCTGGATTATCACCATCTCTGCTAAGGATTTGGATACAGGAATTTATGGGAAAATATCTTACACATTTTTGCATGCATCAGAAGATATTCGTAAAACGTTTAAAATTGATACAGTATCTGGGGAGATTCATTTGATATCACACTTGGATTTTGAAGAAATACAATTCTATGCCATAAATATTCAGGCAACAGATGGTGGAGGACTTTCAGGAGAATGCACTCTTATGGTTAAAGTGATAGATATAAATGACAACCTACCAGAAATTACCATATCATCAATAACAAAGACAATTCCTGAGAACTCCTCTGAGACTCTTGTCGCTCTGTTTAGTGTTCGAGACAAAGATGCTGGTGAAAATGGGAGGACTATTTGCTCTATTCAAGATGATATCCCCTTTTATCTGAAACCTACCTTCAAGAATTTTTTCACTCTAGTTTCCGAAAAAGAACTGGACCGAGAGAGCCAGGCAGAGTACAACATCACCATCACGGTGACAGACATGGGCACCCCCAGGCTGCAAACACAGCACACTATCACAGTGCTGGTGTCCGACGTGAACGACAACGCCCCAACCTTCAGCCAGCCCTCCTACACCCTGCTGGTGGGCGAGAACAACAGCCCCGCACTGCATATAGGCAGCGTGAGCGCCAGTGATCCCGACGCGGGTAGCAACGCCCAGGTGACCTACTCGCTGCTGCCTTCCCAAGACCCACAGCTGCCGCTCGCCTTGCTGGTGTCCATCAACGCCGACAACGGGCAGCTATTCGCGCTGCGCTCGCTGGACTTCGAGGCTGTGCGCGCCTTCGAGTTCGGCGTGGGAGCGTGGGACCGCGGCTCGCCCGCGCTCAGCAGCCAGGCGCGGGTGCGCGTGCTGGTGCTGGACCGCAACGACAACGC
>JAOXYA010002296.1:0-28281 GCA_028565675.1 Sorex palustris | reverse complement strand
ATCACGGGTAGCTTGCCAGGCTTTGCCATGCAGGTGAGATACTCTTGGTAGCTTGCCAGGCTCTCCGAGAGGGACAGAAGAATCGAACCAAGGCTGCCATGCAAGGCAAACGCCTTACCCACTGTGTTATCACTCCAACTCTAATAATTTTATAAATACGGTAAGAGGGTTTGTGCCTACACGCTGCTTAAGAATGGATATACCCACTGCATTCTGAAAACATAGGCGTCTCTGAAAGCTCTGGGCCAGTTCCTGAAAATCCTTTAGACTCTTAGACACAAACCATTTATAATCCTAGACACAAATCCTTTAGATTCTTAGACACAAATCCTTTAGACTCTTAGATACAAATCCCTAGAATCTTAGATACAAACCCTTTAGACTCTTAAATACAAACCCTTTATAATCTTAGATACAAACCTACCCTTTCTGTGGGCTGGGCGCCCTTTCCTGCAGAACCTCAGGAATGTGTATCAGCACCTCTCTCTCTGTCTCTCTGTCTCTGTCTCTGTCTCTGTCTCTGTCTCTGTCTCTCTCACAGGTGATTTTGCTCTGTGTGAGCCCTGAAGGCTGGGCCGGGGCAAGTGCAGATGGGAGTGGCTAGAGGATGAGATTGCCATGGGGAATTGCAAGTTCAGCTTCTTTTGTTGCCACCCAAGGTTCCCTTAAGCCGGGCCAGCTTCCTGTCACCATTTCCTTCCTCCTGGGCACAACGGGATATGGGTATACCCATATCCCGTTCTGTATTGATATTGATCTGTGTAGGGCCTCTGAGCATTTGTGAGTAGAGCTATGATTCCATGGAATACACAAGATTCTTCATTCTCCGAGTTCTCCGTCTACCTCTGTGTTGTCCTCCTAGTTTCACTGACTGTATTGGGCCTAGAATAATGCATCAGATGGAGGAGTTCAGCATACTATTCCATACACTTTGTGTTGTCATGTGATCCCTCCTGAAGTGCTACTTGTGCCCTCCACATCAGATAGCCCCCTTCCATAGCTTGGAAATCACTGAGGACGCGATGGCTTCCTCTGCCGTGTCATCTCTGTCACTGCACGCTGCCTGGACCTCCCAGTGGCCTCCTCTAACTTACTTGGCTCACTTCCATATTTTCTGGGGGCGGCCAATCCTGTCTCTCTCACTACACTGTGGATCTTCTTAGATTTCATCTCAGAGAAAGCCCACAGGACTTTCTGTCTGACTCGGTCAACTTGGGATAGTGTGTCCACGGTTCATACACCTGGTCGCAAATGGCCTCCAAGAGCCCAGCACATGGAAAGATGGCCAGCACCTCCGAATAAGAGACTCTAAACCAACATGGGAGATTGAACACCTGTTGGCACGGGTAACCCAGAACAAGAGAAAGCAGGAGGTGGGTGAGATGTGGGAACTGGAGACCCTCTGGCCTGGACTCATGGCCATGGACCTGAATGGGCATTGCTTCCTTGAGCAGGAGTTCTAGCACTGGATGTGTGTGGGAAACAGAAGGTAATTTGTGAGCGCTGTGACTTTTGCTGATTCAATACAACAGGCACCCACAGTGTAAAGGCCCGGTTATTGGTGCTCTGGCAACCGACCTGCAGTAGATTGAAGGAATGAGTTTAAGACTGTCCATGAGCACTAGGTGCCCAGTTTGAAGGAGAGAGGGTCAGGCATAGGTATATGCAGAGTCCCACCCTCAGGGCAGCCTCAGCCATGCAGATACTGACCCCAGGATAGATCAGGGCAGCACTGGGCATGTGCATTCAAGGTAGTACCTACCAGGGAGCAAGGGTGATGTTCCTTGGATCTGCCAAGGCTGCGGGATGAGTGTGGGCATGACCCTGGTTACCACCGGGGCCCTGCTGAGGGAAGAGTCAGGCACTGTCCCCCGTTCCCAGATCTCTACTAGCTCTGAAGGCCCCTCAGGGCAGCCATGAAGGGGAGTATCCTCTTACGGTCTAGTATCTGTGTGTGAGTTTGACCCCAGGCTGGGTGTCAGACATCTTTGGATCAGAAACGGTGTCCAGTGTTGGGCTGATGGACCACCTGGAAATATACCTCCTTGTACCATCCAGCCCAAAGCATTCTAAGACTTGGAACATGGAGTCACCTGACAGACCTGCAGGGACCTGACAGACCTCAGGAGCTCTTTCTCTTGCTTACTTGGCCACTCCCATCACCCTGGAACCACAGAGATGGTCCCTTGGCCACGGCCCTGGTGTCCACCATTAGGTCCTTGAGTTGCTCTTTGTGAGCCGGTAGTGGATGATGGGCAGGAACCAAACCCAGGCATGGCTTAGGGAGGGAAACTGGATCCTGTCAGGTGGAACTCAGGCCCTGGGGGGAGGGACCTGGAAGGCTTGGGGCCTTGCTCTGGAGTGGACTCCCACCTGCAACCCCTGCTCAACCCTAAATTCCTGACCAGGCCCCATTGAGGTGTGAGCTGAGAGAGACCCCAACCCGGCCTGGTTAGGAGGTCAAGAATCCTCTCCTGGGGCCTTGCTCTGTCCTGGTCCTGTTGGATGCAGGAACCAAACAGGGGAAGGGATATGGAGTGTGCGTGATCAGACGCCTGCCAGGGAGAGACCAGACACAAGTGCAATTGAGATATTTTATTGGAGGAAAGTGACCGAAATGGGGAGTCCCATGACACCCCAGGGCACAGTCCCAATGACATGTTCTGTTATGTTCTGCCCACACACGGGACACAGGCAATGCAGAACCCACCCACCGCAACACTACCCAGCACAGTTAGGGAACTGCTGGGCGTGCACACGTGACATGGTCCCTGCCATGGTCCTCGCGCAGCCACGGCAGAATGAAGGGTCACGGTCCTCCTGCTGCCCTCCTCTCTCCATCCGCTCCTGCTGAGTCTGTGGAAACAGGATGAAACAGACTCAGGCGCAGGCACTGAAATTCTATTGAGAGTCTAAACTCCGAATGATGCTTCTCGGGTATCTGAGTGCCAGTCCTATCTCAGCCTCCAACTGCCAACAGTCCCCCCTGCTCTGGGCTAGGTCCTAGGGGTCCCCGGGAGAAAGTCTGGGCCCAGGGGTCTCCTCGCCAGCCGCAGGGTGGTCTAGGTCTCGCATGGCGGGGAGCACAGGCTGGTGGGCATAGGTGGGTCAGCTCAGTCCTGCTCGCTCTCATCAGAAGACGCAGACACCAGAAGGTCCTCATAGAGCACACTGAAGGGGCGCGAGGTTGGGCTCACAGCGGGTGGGCTATGGTTCGGGGTCTCGGGAGTAACCAGAAATCCACAGCTCCACTGGTCTCCATGCAGCCTCCGGAACACCATGGTGAGGGGCTGGCCCATAACAGGGGCCTTGGGAGGAGGCGGGGGGCTCTCAAGGCAGGCTGGGTCCCCGTGCCCACCAGGACTGCAGACCTGGGGCTGGGATCCTACTTTGGGCACCTTCCCGACTTGTTGGTCACTCTCCTGGGTGTGGGAAGGAACTGGTGTCCGGGCAGGGTGGTCAGTTTCAGGGACCATAGTGTCTTGTCGGTGGCCTCCGCCCATTCCTGTGTCCAGGCTGCTTCTCTGAGGCGGGGGGCAGGGGCCAAGCCTCCGTTTCTTCGGGGGACTGTGGGTGGCATCTGTGGGTGCACTGGTCGCTCTCTTGCCCACTGCTCCATCCCTGCTGCTGAGGGCCCCAAACTGGTTAAGTGACTGGGGCTTGAGGTTGGGTGCTGGGTTAGGTGTGCAGATGGCTGCCCATGGGGGGCTCCTGGATGCATGCAGGCAGCTCTGTAAGAGGCTGGGCTCTCTCCGAGTCTCAGGCTTCTGCTCAGGGTGGGTCCTTGGTGGTCTGAGAGGCGATTCCATGGCCCGGACGGGGTCATCAGGGATGTGCCCAGGCCGGGCTCTACATGGATGCTGCAAAGAAAGAGAGAGGAAAGCACAAATTAGACACACTGACATTTGCATTCCCATCTCAGATCCAAACCAGTGTCAATGCTGATGGTCCTTAGCACGGGAGGACCCTGGGCTGGACAGCAAGAGGGACATGGGAGGGGGGACCCCAGGGGGCAGCTGCTGTGGGCTGTGTGGACTCTGCCCTACATCAGCCACAGCCCGGACAGAGGCTCGGCTTCTGCTTGCATTGGGTGGAAACTGAAGCCCAGAGATGGGAATGATGGCAGCCTCGGCCTCCCAACTGGGATCCCTCCTGAAGAGACTTAATCTTCCACAGTCCCACAAGAGACGTTGCTGAGGGCAGAGGTCACCCACAGCAGTGAGACCACAGTGGGAAGGGCACCCTCCCGGTGGGGGGCTGAGGGAAGGGTAGCAGGGCCCTAACACAGAAGGGGGCCTAGGGTCAGGGAGGAATGGGCAAAGATTGGCATCTCTGTACTCACCCTCACGTAGTCCCAGGATTCCTTCCCTTCCTTCGCGATGTCCTCGGCCTTCCAGTCCTGTGTCGTGGGGCATCTCTGAAGCAGAGATCCTCTCCTGGGCACAAGCCTGCAAACAGCATATCAGAGTCAGTCATCCCGGGCCCATCCCCCGATCCTCCACCCCTGTCCTAGGTGGGACAGCCACAGCCCTGTGGGAGAGTGGAGGGAGAGTATCAGGCCTCTGCACCAACATCCTCCACTGCTGGACTGTCCCCCATTCCCCCTCCTCCACCCCCCAGGGCCTCTCTCCGGATGCCACGACCCTGCCCTCTGGCCCCGGGAGAGATGGGACCATTTGACAGAGAGGAGGTCGGCTCCCTCCTGCCTCCACTCTTCCGGGATGTCTGGCCAAGCATCCGAATGGGAAGAGGGAGACACAGAATCGGGGATGCAGCTCCAAGATGGTGGAACTACCTAGTACTTACCTGGGTACAGAGGCCTTTGGGACACTGTGCCCCCTGGAGGGTACCGGTGCACAGTGGGGCGGCACATTCTCCTTCCCCTTCGGGCGTCCTGGGGTCTGGAGGACCATGGTTCCATGACAGCGCCTGATGGGGCACTTGGGGTGCTGTGCCCAGTGCCGGAAGGCGCCGCAGTCCTTGCACTTCACCTGAAGAGAGAAGGGTCAGAGTGAGGCAGGGGCTCTGCGAGCCACGTGCAGTATCAGAGGGGCTGCCCAGTGGGAACCACGAAGACAAGGAACCCGTCCCCCTGGTGACCTCTGGGAGATGCAAGCCAAGAGCCCCTGTGGCCACAATGGGTTGGGAGAGAGAGGGCCCCCAGGACTCATCTCGGCTGAGGTAGCCTGATTTCACAAGGCCAACATCCCCATGGCACTAATTGCAAACGGATAACAGGGCCTGGCAGGGTCTGAGGCAGAGCACAGGTGGCCTTGCCCATGGCACTGATGCCTGAAGGAAAGCCCTGCCCCCCTGATGGTCTCTGAAATTAGCTCCAAGAGCCTGGGACAAGGTAGAGGACGGCACGCTCACTTAGCCTCCTGGCCTGACCCTGGGCCTGACCACCCTCCCACTTCCTCCCCTAGGAGCCCACAACTTACCCTAGGGTCCTCGTGTTCTGACGCTCCTTCTGGGGCATCTTCTTGGCATGAGCTTTCTGGGTTCCAGGGCCCCTGGCTTGAGCGGGTGGTCCTCACATGGAACTCATCTCTGTGAATTGGAACCACACTTCCTAAAGAAATGAAAAAGAAGTTTGAGTCATGCACAGAGCCACACTCGTCTAAACACTGCCACCCACAGACACGCACACAGACACAGACACATGTACATGCACACACAATACACACAGATACCTACACGCACATTCACACACAGAGACACATGCACATACACGTACACAGACACACACATGCACACAGACACACACAAACACACAGACACAAACACTCAGACACATGCACATGCACCGGCACAACCCTAACAACTCTAACCCCCAGCACAATCTTCTGTTTCAAACAGCCCCAGGCCTGCACCCCCAACTGAGATCGAATGGGAAGTCTACTTACCTGGTCACTGTGGTTGTCCTCTGCCACTGTGGCTGTCCTCTGCCGCTGTGGCCTTCAATGCTGCTAAGTTGGGAGGCTTGACAAGGTGCTCAGAGTCGATGCGTTCCCGTGGCAGGTGAAGGCCAGAAAAGATCCACTTCCTGGAAGTTCCCCTTTATATAGCCTCCAGAAGAGAGTGGGTGGTGCCTATTCTGTCAATCAATCCTGGTCCTGGGGAGACCCTCCCTTTACCACTGCCCCCACCACCTGCTCTGTGGCCACACGACTCAGCCAGTGCTGGAGATCCTCTCAGCTCCCTATCTGTGTTGGGTAGGATGCCCTAGACCCTGTGTCCTATGCCAGAGGGCGTCCTTTGATAATCAGCTCCTTTTATTTGTCAGTCACTCACACTTAAAATTTTTTTACAGTAGAACATTATTTTCATAAAGTTGTTCACAATAATTTATTACATTCAATATCCCAACACCAATTCCACCACCATTTCCCCTTCCCTCCACCATGACTTTGAATTGAACAACCACCACGCTAGCCTGCATGAATAGCAGCCCCTAAAGAATTTATTGTGTATTGCTTGTTATAAATAATTCACTAAACGTGATTTTTTTTTTAAAAAAAGGGTTCTCAGAAGAAAGTGTGGAGAGAACAGTAGCTCACTCTTTTCAGTGAAATGATCTGGGCCTGATAGTGCAGCTGAGAGGCAGAGAAAGTTTCTGCCAGGTGTTTAGTGGCTGGAAGTTCTGGGAGAGTTGAATGCTGACCCCTGAGGCTACTTCCTGTGTCCCTCCCTAACTGTGGCCCCTCCCTACCCATATCACACTTTCCTGTAGAAAATCTGTGTTTATTGTTCAAGGTCACCTGACACCTGCTGCAGGCTTGCCCATATCTCTCACTGTGCCCTTAGGCCCTAATCATGGACCTGCCCTCTCAGCCCTGCAGGCTCAGGACCTCGGAAATCTCCATCCAGGATGGTTTTCTTGCTGCTGCTCCCCAGGGAAGAGTGGAAGGACACTGGAGGTACACTCTTCTGACCCACCCAGGCTCTGGGAGGGTGCTGCCTTGGACTTCCTGTGTGTTGTGATCTCTCTAGGGGCTGGGTTCAGCAGCAGAGTTCACCGTTCTCACTGTGGATGTTGCATATAGGGGCTACCTCTGCCCGGGATGACATAGATGGTGCACATACGGGCTCCCCTCCCCCCAGGGATGTCTTTATGGGCTCACTGACTGCTTACGGGTCTTCCATCGGGGGCAATGCCAAGGTTTCCCAGCAGTGTCAGGCCTATGCTTGTCCATGTCTTCTGCTGCTCTTTGCCCTTCACATTCCCGCCGTCCCACAACAGAGCTGACTCAGACTTTCTTTCTCTCCGCCTGAGGACATAGGGGGCTTTAGGCCCTACCAGAAAACTAGACCCAGAAGCTTCCGAGTTTCAACTGCCAGGTCTGCATGGAGACAAATCGCTCGGGAATCACAGAGGACCAAGGGGAACAGATCACTGGCCCTTGAGTTTGGCCAGAACGGAAGTGGGCGCCAACCCACCTGGAAAGACGCGAGATTTTTCTCAGTGACCACTTTTTTGTGATTTGTTGGTCACTGGCTTGGTCAGTGCTTCCCCTCAGAGCACCCTCGTCCTCCTAATGAGGTGGCCCTGTTTCCTGTGTGATAGAGATGGACAGTCACACATATTGCGATGCTGACGCCATTTCTCGGGATGTTCCCATCTCCCATTCAGGCTGATGCTGTCTGAGGCTGAGCCTTCTGCATGTTTCCCTGCAGAGAGAAGCGGGCAGAGGCCTCGGCAATGCAGGATAACTCCCCTCACTGAGGATATGGCCCTACCCTGTGTTGGATCATTCCGGGATGTTCCCTAGGGACATGGAGATATGCGGTCCTTCCTCTCCTCTGGCTCAGGTTCTGGTAGGGGCAGGTGACTCTGTGGATTCATCGGAACATTCTCCTGCAAACTCCCATTGGTTTGAATCCACGGACATGTAGAGCTCACCCCAGCTCTGTAGTCCCCCTTGAGGCCTTTGAGGTTGGGAGGGCTTTCGTGGTCACAGCCAGGAGATGTCCCGGGGGCCCTGATTGTCATCATAGCTGTTCTCTGGAGACCTGGAGCTGACATGCCTTGGCACTGTGTAGACAATGGCTTTCAGGGATCTCTGACTGTCAGGGAAGAGGTTGATTTCTGTCCCACCAGGTAGGAGCTCATGAACGATGAGGGGCTGAGGGTGTGACTGTCCTTCTCTATCAGCCCAGGAAACAGTGGCCTGTTTGTCTCTATCCAGACCTGGCAGAGGAAACTTGAAGCTCCTAGGTCTAGTTTTCTGGTAGGGCCTAAAGATCCCTCTGTCCTCAGGCGGAGAGAGAGAAAGCCTGAATCAGCTCTGTCATGGGACAAAGGGAATGTGAATGGCAAAGAGCAGAAGGATACACGGCCAAGCAGAGGCCTCAAACCGCCGGGAAACCTTAGCATGGCCTCAGATGGAAGATCCGTCAGTGGTCAGCGAGCCCAGAAAGGACAAACGGGGGTGGGGTGGGGAAGGGAGACCCTATACCCGCTCTCCACAGTGATAATAGTCAGCTCTACAAGTGAACTCGGCCCCCACAGAGTAGTCACACCACATAGGCAAGCCTGAAGCTGTACTCCCAGAGCTTGGGCGGGTTAGGAGAGTGCCCGCCCCCCCAGCATCCTCTTGCTCTGCCCTGCAGGGCTGCAGCAGGAAAACCCTCCTGGAAGGAGATGGTCTGAGGGCCTGAGCCTGTAGCGCTGAGAGGGCAGGTCTCTGGATAGAGCTTGTGGGCAGTGAGAGGTGAGGATCAGCCTGCAACAGTGTCAGGTGACCTTGGACAAAAAATAGGGAGTAACCATCAATGGAATACACAATACTCTTTGCATTCCCTGAGTCCTCAGCCTACCTCTGGGGAATCCTCATAACTTCCTCGACTGTATTGGGCCTAGAACAATGCGTCAGATGGAGGACTTCGGCATGCTATACCATACACTTATGTATTGTCATATGATGCTCCTAGAGTGCTATTTGGAGCCCTACACATCTGATAACTCCTTTCGTACCTTGGGAACCACCGAGGACCTGATGACTTCCCCTGCCGTGTCGTCTCAGTCACTGCACTCTGGACCTCCCAGTGGCCTCTTCTAACCTCCTGGGCTCATGTC
This sequence comes from Sorex palustris, assembly GCA_028565675.1. Lineage (NCBI taxonomy): Eukaryota > Metazoa > Chordata > Mammalia > Eulipotyphla > Soricidae > Sorex > Sorex palustris. The sequence continues at coordinate 19,202 of JAOXYA010002296.1, read as the reverse complement.
CACGTTCTCCGAGGGCGGCCACTCTCATCTCTCTCATTACAATGCGTATCTTCTTAAGATTCCATCTCAGAGAGAGTCCACATGACTTTCTCTCTGTCTTACCTGGTCCACTTAGCATAGTGCATCCATGGTCCATCCTCGTGCTCTCAAATGGCCTTTAAGAGCCCAGCACATGGAAAGATGCCCAGCATCTCCGAATCAGGAGACTCTAAGCCAACATGAGTGAACACATGTTGGCAGGGTAACCCTGAACAAGATAAAACAGGTTCTGGGAGAGACATGGGGACTGGAGACCCTCTGGCCTGGCTTGAAGGCCAAGGCACTGAGTAGGCATTACTCCCCTGACTGGGAGTGTTGGTCCTGTAGGTTTGTGGGAAACAGAAGGAAATTCGTGAGGGCTGTGACTTTCTCTGATTCAATACCACAGGTGCCCACAGTGTAATGGCCCGGTTACTGGTGCTCACAGCAACTCACCTGCAGCAGATTGAAGGAAAGAGTTGAGACAGTCCCTGAGTACTGGGTGCCCAGTTTGAAAGAGAGAGGTCAGGCATAGGCATATGCAGAATCCCACCCACAGGGCCCACACAGCCAGGCAGATACTGACCACAGCACAGATCAGGGCATTGCTGGGCATGCACATTCCAGGTGGTATCTTACAGTGTCCAAGGGTGATGGTTCCTTGGATCAACCCAGGCTTCCAGAGGAGTGTGGGCACGACCCTGGGTACCACCAAGGCCCGGCCTGAAGGTAGAGCCGGGTACCATACCCCTCTTCCCGGGTCTCTCCCAGCTCCCAGCTCTGAATCCTCTTGTTCTATCCCAGATCCCAGCTCTGAATCCTCCTCTGGGTGGCCATGGAGGGAGTTTCCATGTGAGTTTGACCCCAGGCTGGGTGTCAGACATCTCTGAATCAGAAACAGAGTCCAGTGTCACCTTGATGCACCACCTGGCAACATACCTCCTGGCACCCTCCTGGCCTGGAGCACTCTGGACTTGAAACCTGCAGTCAACAGGTCACCGCCATCTGCAGGGACATGACAGGCCTCAGGAGACCCTTCTCTGGCTCACACGGCCACTCCCATCATACTGAAATCACAGAGATGGTCTGTTGGCCTTGGGTCCTGGTGTTCATCATTAGGTCCTTGAGTTGCTCTGTGTGAGCGTGTAGCGGGTGATGGGCGGGACCCAGACAGAGCAGGGCTGAGAGAGGAAAACTGAAGCCTGTTGTGTGTAACCCAAGCCGGCCTGGAGGGCTTGGGGCGTTTTTTCTGAACAGACTCCCACCCCACCTTTTGTTCAACCTGAAATTCCTGTCCAGGGCCCACTGCAGGCTGAGTTGAGAGAGACCCCAACCTGGCCTGGTTAGGAGGTCAAGAATTCTCTCTTGAGCCCTCACCCTTGCTCTGTCCTGGTCCTGTTGGACACAGGAACCAGGGGGAGGGGACATGGAGTGTCCATGATCAGAGACGCCTGCCAAGGAGAAACCAGACACGGTTGCAATTCATAACTTGATTGGAGGAAAGTCACTGACATGTGGAGTCCCAATGACACCCTGGGCACAGTCCCAATGACATGCGCCATCATGCTCTGCACACACATGGAACACAGGCACATGCTGAGCCCACCCACCGCACTCACAACCTAGCACAGTCAGGGCACCGCTGGGCCTGCACACGCGACATGGTCCCTGCCATGGTCCTTGCCCGGCCATGGCAGAACGAAGGGACATGGTCTTGCTGCCACCTTCCTGTGTCCATCCGCTCTCACTGAATCTGTGGGCAAAGGGTGAAACAGCCTCAGTGCAGGAGCTGTAATGCTACTGAGAGTCCAAACTCTCTGGGCCAGGTCCAAGGGGTCGCCAAGAGATAGTCTGGGCCTCGGGGTCTCCTACCCAGCTTCAGTAAAGCCCAGGCATCATGTGGCAGAGGTACAGACTGGTGGGTATCAGTGGGTCAGCTCAGTCCTGCTCACTCACGTCAGAGGACGAGGACACCAGGAGGTCCTCATAGAGGACACTGAAGGGGCATGGGGTTGGGCCTAAGGCGGGCAGGCTGCGGGCAGGGGAGCAACCAGGAATCCACAGCTACACTGGTCCCCATGAAGCTTCTGGAACTCCATTGCGAGGGGCCGGCCCACCAAAGGGGCCTCGGGAGTAGGTGGGGAGCTTCCAGGGCAGGCTGGGTTCCCTTGCCCGCTGGGACTTCAGTCCTGGGGCTGGAAACCTTCTTCGGTGCCAGCACGTCTTGCTCTCTGGTCTTCTGGGTGTGGGCAGGAACTGGAGCCTGGACAGGGCGGTCAGTTCGAGGGGCCAGAGTGTCCTGACTGTGGCCCCTGCCCATTCTTGTGCCCGTGCTGCTTCTTTGAGGCAGAGGGCAGGGGCTGAGCCTCCGTTTCTTTGAGGGACTGTGGGTGGTGTTTGCAGGCGTGCTGGTCGCTCTATTGCCGACTGCTCTATCGCTGCTGCCTAGGGTTCCAAATTGTATGAGTACACGGTGTGAGAGCCAGGCCAGGTATGCAGACAGCTGCCCATGAGGGGCTCCTTAAGGCAGGTACACAGTTCTGTGAGAGGCCGGGCACTCAACTGACCGCTATGGCTCTCTTCTGCTGTGGCCTTCAACGCTGCAAAGTCAGGAGGCTGGACAAGGTGCTTAGAGATGATGCATCCCGTGGCAAGTGAAGGCCAGAAAGGATCCACTTCCTGGAAGTTCCCCTTTATATAGGCTCCAAGTGGAAGTGGGTGGGCCTGTCCTGGTCCTGGGCAGACCCAACCTTTGCCCCTGCCCCCACCCCTGCTCTCTGGACACACTACTCCGCCAGTGCTAGAGAGAACCTCTTAGCTCCCTGTCTGTGTTGGGTAGGATGCCCTTGGCAATGTGTCTTGGGCCCAGAGGGCATCTTTGGAGAGTCAACTCCTTCGATTTGTCAGTCACTCACGCTTAAAAATTTTTTTATAATAGAACTTTAGTTTCATAAAGTTGTTCTCAATAATTTATTACATTCAATATTCCAACACAAGTCCCACCACTATTACTCCGACCACCACCATGACTTTGGATTGAACAACTACCACCTAAGCCTGCCCGAATCAAAGAACTTAAAGAAGTTATTGTGTATTGCTTGCTATAAATAATTCACTACACATGACAAAACAGAAAGGTTCCCAGAGGAAAGTGTGTGAAGAAGAGTAGTTCACTTTTGTTAGTGCAAATATCTGGGCCTGATAGTGCAGCTGAGAGGCAGAGAAAGTGTTTGCCAGGGGTTTAATAGCCAAAGAGTTCTGTGAGAGTTAAATGTTGACCCCTGAGGCTACTTCCTGTGCCCCTCCCTAACTGGGGCCCCTCCCTCTATGTTTCACCCCCTTCCAGTGGCCAGTCCCTAATTACTGTCCAAAGTCACTGGGCACCTGCTGCAGGCTGGCCCTCACCTCTCACTGTGCCCACAGGTCCTAGCCAGGGACCTGCCCTCTCAGCCTTGCAGACTCAGACCCTCAGGGTATCTCCTTCCAGGAGGGATTTCCCGCTTTTACCCCAGAGGGCAGAGTGGGAGGACACTGGGGGGACACTCTGCTGACCCGCCCAGGCTCTGGGAGGGTGACACCAAAGGCTTCCTGTGCGGTGTGAGTTCTCTTTGGGGGCTGGGTTCAGTTGCGGAGCTGACCTATCTCACTGTGGACGTCACACATAGGGGCTCCCTCTGGCCAATGTGGATGATGCACATAGGAACTTCACATTCACCAGGGGATGTCCTCCCTGGCCTTGCTGACCACTGATGGCTCTTCCATCTGAGGCCAGGCCAAGGTTTCCCGCCAGTATAAGGCCTCTGCTTGGCCGGGTGTCCTGCTGCTCTTTGCCCTTCACATTCCCATCATCCCACGAAAGAGCTGACTCAGGATTTCTAAATCTCCGCCTGAGGACAGAGGGGGCTTTAGGCCAAACCAGAAAACTAGACCTAGCAGGTTCAAGTTTCCACTGCCAGGTCTGGGTGGAGACAAACAAGTCACTGTTTCCTGGGATGACAGAGAAGGACAGTCACACCCTCAGCTCCTCGTCACTTCATGAGATGCTACCTGGTGTGACAGAAATCAACTTCTACCATGACAGTAAGAGACCCCGGAAAGCCATGGCCTGCGTAGCCCCAAGGCACATCCAGCTCCAGGCCTCCAGAAATCAGCTGTGCTCGAAGTCAGGGCCCAGGAGCATATTCCGGCTGTGGCTTCCTCAGGTCTCCCCACCTCAAAGGCTTTACAGGGGATGCCAGTGCTGGGGTGAGCTCTACATGTCTGTGGAGTCAAGCCAATGGGAGTTTACAGAAGAATGTTCTGGTGAATCCACAGAGTCACCAGCCCCTACTGGCACCCGAGTCAGAGGAGAGGAAGGACCAAGTCTCTCCATGTCTCTTCGGAACATCCCAGAATGAACCCACACCGGGTCAGGGCCATGTCCTCAGTGGGGAGAGTTTCCTGCATTGCTTAGGACTCCACCCACTTCTCTCTGTGGGAAAACATGCAGAAGGCTCGGCATCAGACAGCGTCAGTCTGGACGGGAGTTGGTAGGACTCTGAGAATGGATCCTGGCATCACAATATGTGTGACAGTTTGTCTCTGTCAGCACAGGAAACAGGGCCAGCCCCATTGGGAGGACGAGGGTGCCCTGGGGGGGAAGCACAGTCCAAATACCAGTGGCAAGCAAATCATGAAAAAGTGGTCATTGAGAAAAATCTCGCGTCTTTCCAAGTGGGTTGGCGCCCGCTTCCATTTTGGTCACAGTCAAGGGCTGGCGCTCTGTTCCCCTTGGTCCTTTATGAGTCAGGACAAATTTGTCTCCATCCAGACCTGGCAGTGGAACCTTGAAGCTTCTGGGTCTAGTTTTCTGGTAGGGCCTAAAGACCCCTCTGTCCACAGGTGGGGAGAGAAAAATCTTGAGTCAGTTCTGCCGTGGGACGACAAGATGTGAATGGAAAAGAGCAGCAGGACACATGGGCAAGCAGAGGCCTGACACCACCAGTAAAACTTGACATGGCTTCTTCAGGTGAAAGATCCTTTTGTTGTCACGAAGCCCAGAATGAAAACACCTTGGTGGGGGGAGGGGAGCCCCTATGCCCACTGTCCATAGTGATATTAGTCAGCTCTACAGTTGAATCTGGCCCCCAGAGAGAACTCATAACACACAGGCAAGCCCACGGTCTCCCTCCCAGAGCCGGGGCTGTTCAGGAGAGTGTCCCCCCAGCATCCTCTCTGTCCTGTGGGCCAGCAGCAGGAAAACCCTTCTGGAAGGAGACGGCTGAGGGCCTAAGTCTGCAGGGCTGAGAGGCCAGGTCCCTGGCTAGGGCCTGTGGTCACAGTGAGAGGTGAGGGCCAGTCTGCAGCAGGTGTCAGGTTTCCTTGGACAGTAAACAGAAAGGGGCCACAGAAAGGTGCGAGACAGTTAGGGAGGGTCCACAGGAAGGGGGCCAGATGGGTAGGGAGGGGCCACAGTTAGGGCCACAGGAGGTAGTCTCAGGGGTCAACATTCAGCTCTTCCAGTACTTTCCAGCAACTAAACCCCTGGCAGACACTTTCTATGCCTCTCAGCTGCACTCCCTGGTGTTCACCTTTGAGCCTCATTCAACCTCCAATGTCACATGGACCAAGGCACAGAAACTATCGTGTACAATTAGCAGGTCATCCTAAGCGCAACATCTAGCCTGGATTGGGATTGGACTAGGGCAAATCAGAGTAGCAAAGGAAATAGGCCAATAATGCTGAACTTTATGTGATTGGACTTCCTGGAAAGCCGAGACCCTCTATAAAATATGTGTGTGTTTGGCAATGAAGTAAACAGTCATGGCTGCACCCAGGGGTGTTTCTCTGCATGCCCATCATCCTTGGCCCCACGAGCCCAAACCCACTGAGCAATGTAATAGGGCACCATTGGGGTTCTTCTGTATCTCTAATACTCTGGGCACTGTGCTCCAACATCTCTCAATGCACAGCCCAACGTTCTGAGGGAATGTGGTGGGCACATGGGCAGCACTGTCCCAGGAGCATCTGGGAGGGGCCGGGCTGCTGCCGCTGCCAAGATGCACTCGAGGCCTCAGCACTGCTGGGCTCTGGTGCCTCATCCCCACGCGCCCCCAGGGCCCCATAAGACTCTCCCCCACCTGAGCCTCAGGGTTCTCCAGACTGAGACGCACATTGCTGGGGAGTGAAGAAGGTTCAGTGCCGGAGCAACTTCTGGCTCCAGCCCGACCGTTCACTCACTGTGGCCCTGACTCTGGATGAACTCAAACCCCGAAGATGATCTCAGAGCATCTCTGAAGGCCCTGATGCCCGAGACCACTCACGGGGCAGGGGGGAACAGCTCAGGGGATAGAGGGAACAGTAGGCAGTTCCGGCTTCTGTCCTGCCTACAGCAACCTGAGTTCAACCCTGGCACGCCAAAGGTTACGCAAACCCCAACAACAGTGATCCTGGAGGGCACAACATGGGAAGCCCTGAGCACTTCAAGTGTGGCCCAAACACAAACACAGTGAAGGAAATGGTCTCTTGCGACCGACGGGCAGATCAGTGGAAGATTTTTAAAAATCGTGAAGAATTCTGGAATGTCGTTGGACAGAGGGGGTGCACAGCTCGGCCTCTACCTGAGCCCAGTGGCCTCACCGGGCTGACATAAGGGGTCCTGGTGCTGTGACTCACTCTGGGGCAGCAGAACCCCATGGTGCTGCCTCCCACAGGGCGGAGTCCTCATCTGGAGGTTTATGGGAAACTGAAGGTAATTTGTGAGTGCGACTTTCACTGATTCAATACAACAGGCGCCCACAGAGGAAAGGCACTGTTACTGGTACCCGAGGTAAACGACCTGCAGAAGATTGAAGGAACGAGTGTGAGACCATCCCTGAGCACTAGGTGCAAAGTTTGAAGGAGAGAGAGTCAGGCACGGGCATATGCAGAGTCCCACCCTCAGGGCATTCATGGCCAGACAGATACTGACCCCAGGACAGTTCAGAGCAGCACGGGGCATGCGTATTTGAGGTGGTACCTGCCAGGGAACGAGGTTGATGTTCCTTGGATCTGCAAAGGCTGCGGGACAAGTGTGTCGCAACTCTGGGTACCACTATGGACCTGCCTAAGGGGAGAGTCGGGAACCATCTCCCATTCCCGGGTAACTCCCAGCTCCGAGCTCTGGAGCTTCTCGGGGCCGCCATGAAGAGGAGTTTCCTGTTATGGTCTCGTACCTGTATATGAATTTGACACCTGGCTGGGTGTCAGACATGCCTGGATCAGAAACAGTGTCCAGTGTCGGCCTGATGGACCACCTGGAAACAGGTCTCCCAGTATCCTCTGCCCCAAGCATTCTGGGACTTGGAACATGCACTAAACGGGGCACTAACAGCTGCAGGGACCCGACAATAGTCAGGAGCCCCTTCTCTGGCTCACTCGGCCACTCCCATCATCCTGGAACCACAGAGACGTTCTGCTGGTCCTGGGCCCTGGTGTCTACCTTTAGGTCCTTGAGTTGCTCTGTGTGATCTTATAGAGGGTAAAGGGTGGGACCCAGACCTAGAAGGACTTAGGAAGGGAAACTGGTTCCTGTTGGGTATGACAGAGTTGGCTGGGGAGGGGACTGGAGGGGCTTGGTGAGTTTCTCTGGAACTGACTCCCACCTCCACCCCCGAAATTCCTCTCCAGGGCCCACTTTGGGCTGAGCTGATAGAAACTCAAAACCAGCCTGGTCAGGAGGTCAAGTATCCTTTCCAGATCCTATGGCCTTGCCCCATCTTGGTCCTGCTGTATGCAGTAACCAGGGGGAGAGGACACAGTGTGTGCATGATAGGAGACTCCTGCCAAGGAGAGACCAGACACGGGTGCAATTCAGACACTTTATTGGAGGAAAGTCACTGACATGAGTAGGCCCAAGACCCCCCCCCCGGGCACAGTCACAATGACACATCCTGTCATGTTCTGCATACACTTGTGACATGGGTAATGCAGAGCCCACCCACCATACTCACGACCCAGCACCTTCAGGGTAATGCTGGGCATGCACAAGCAACAAGGGCCCTGCCATGGTCCTCCCCCGGCCATGACAGAACAAAGAGCCACGGTCTTGCTGCCACCTACCTCTCTCTGTCCGCTCCCGCTGAGTCTGTGGGATGGAGCAGCCTCAGGCACAGGAGCTAGAATTCGACTGAGAGTTCCAAACTCTAAACAATCCTTCACGGGCACCTGAGTGCATGTCCCATCTCGGCCCCAAACTGCCAACAGTCCCCCCTGCTCTGGGTCAGGTCCTAGGGGTCCCTAGAGACAGTCTGGGCCGGGGATCTTCTCTTCAGCTGAAGGACATTTCAGGTCTCAAGGGGTGGGGGGGCACAGGCTAGTGGGCATTGGAGGGTCAGCTCAGTCCTGCTCGCTCTCGTCAGAGGACGAGGACACCAGAAGGTCTTCATAGAGCACACTGAATGGGTGCGGGGTTGGGCACATGGCGGGCAAGTTGTGGGCAGGGGTCTCGAGGGCAACCAGAAATTCACAGCTCCAGTAGTCCCCATGCTGCCTCCGGAACACCATGGTGATGGGCCCGCCCACCACAGGGGCCTCGGGAGGAAGTGGGGGTCTCCCAGGGCAGGATGCGGCCCCGTGCCCACCAGGAATGCAGGCCTGGGGCTGGGATCCTAGTTCGGGATCCTCCACATCTTGCTGGCCACTCTCCTGGGCAAGGGCAGGAACTGGTACCCAGGCAGGGTGGTCAGTGCCAGGGGCCAGAGTGTCCTGTCCATGGCCTCTGCCCATTCCTGTGCCCTGGCTGCTTCTTTGAGTCAGAGGGCAGGCGCCGAGCCTCCGTTTCTTCGGGGGACTGTGGGTGCCTTCTGCGGGTGTGCTGGCCACTCTCTTACCCACTGCTCCATTGCTGCTGCTGAGGGCTCCAAACTGGATGTGTGCCCGGGGCTTGTGGCTGGGTGCCAGTTTAGGTATGCGGGTGGCTGCCCTTGCGGGGCTCCTGGACAGAGACACGCATTTATGTGAGAGGCTGAGAGGCTGGTCTCTCTCCCAGTTCAGGGCTCTGCTCAGGGCAGGTCCTGTGTGATCCTTGGGGCGACTCATGATCCTGGACGGTTCCTTCAGGGATATGCCCAGGCCAGGCTCTGCATGACTGTTGCAAGGAGAGAGAAAAGGACAAATTAGAACCCTGACATTTGCATCCCCAGCTCAAACTCAAACAGAGTCCATGTCGATGATCCTCAGAATGAAAGAACCCAACTGGACAGTGAGAGGGACATAGGAGGGGAACTCCAGGGGGCAGTTGATGTGGGGTGTGTGGCCTCTCCCCTCCACCAACGATAGCCTGGACAGAGGCTCAGCCGCTGCCTGCATTGGGTGGAAACTGAAGCCCAGAGATGGGAACACCTGCAGCCTCAACCTCCCAACCGGGACACCCTCCTGAAGAGACTTAATCTCTCACAGCACCACAAGGTGTCTGATGTCAGAGATTACCCACGGCAATGAGGCCATTGAACAAATGGGGCATCCTCCCTCTGTGGGTTGAAGGAAGGGGAGTAGGTCCCTCACAGAGAAGTGGGGCCTGGTGTCAACAATGAATGGGCGAGACTTGGCTCCTCTCTACTCACCCTCATGCAGTCCCAGGACTCCTTCGCTTCCTTCACGATGGTCTGGGCCTTCCGGTCCTGTGTCATGGGGCATCTCTGCAGCAGAGACCCCCTCCCAGGCATGAGCCTGCAAATAGCATGTCAGAGAGCCAGTCATCTCAGGCCAATCCCCCGATTGTCCACCCCTCTCCTGGGTGCCTGACCCGTCCCGCAGCCCTGTGGGAGAGTGGAGGGAGAGCATCAGGCCTCTCCACCAACGTCTTCTCCTGCAGGACCGTATCCTGTCCCTCTCTCCTCCACCCCCCAGAGCCTTTCTCCAGGTGCCACGACCCTGTCCTCAGGCCCCTGGTGAGAGGCACCCTCTTAAACGGAGGATGTAGGCTCCCTCCTGCCCCCACTCTCCCAGGCTTCCAGGCCAAGGGTCCTCATGGGAAGGGGGAGACTAGAATCTGGGACCCCCCTGTTGAGCTGGTGGATCCACGCAGTACTCACCTGGGTGCACATGCCTTCGGAACGTCGGGCCCCCTCAAGAGTGCTGGCGCACAGCAGAGAGGCATGTTCTCCTTCCCCTTCGGGCGTCCCAGGGGCCGGAGGACCAGGGCCCCTGCCAGTTCCTGATGGGGCACCTGGGGTTTCATGCCCTGTGTCCGAAGGCACCGCAGTCCTTGCACTTCACCTGCGGAGAGAAAGGCCAGAGTGAGATAGGGGCTCTGCGAGCCGTGTGTAGGGTCAGAGAAGGGCTGTCCTGTGGCAGCCCCAAGGACAAGGACCCCGTCTCTCTGGGGACCCCTGGGAATTGCCGACACAGAGCCTCTGTGGCCACCGCAGGCCATGACGTGGGGGCCTGGAGGACTCGTCTCAGCATGGGCAGCCCAATTCCACAAGGGCCAATACCACCTTGTCATCAGTGGCAAACAAAAGCTGGGGCCTGGCAGGGTCTGAGGCCAGAGCACAGGCGGCCCTGCCCACGGCACTGATGCCTGAGGGAAAGCCCTGTTCGCCTGGCCCAGCATGGGCCCCAAGACCAAATCTGAGAGCTCGGGGAAAAGGCAGAGCCCGGCATGTTCACTTCCCCTCCTGGCCTGACCCTGGGCCTTCCACCCTCCCGCTTCCTCCCCCACCAGCCCACCACTTACCCTGGGTCCTCATGCTCCGGGGATCCTCCCGGGTGCGTCTTCCAGGCTTGGGCTTTCTGGGCTCCTGGGCCCCCGGGTGGAGTGGGTCGTCCCCACATGGAACTCATCTCTGTGGATTCACACCACACTGTGTCCCACCACAATCGGCTTCCTAAAGAAATGAGAAAGAAGCTTGAGTCACACACAGACCCACACACAGCCACACACTGCAACTCCCAACACACACAGACACACCCACACAGATACATGCACACACATGCATATGCATACACAGACACCCACATGCACATTCATACCACACGCAAACACAGACAACAGACACCCATACACACATTCTCACACATGCACATTCCCTCACACACGCATACAGAGATTTACACACGCACACAATGTGAACATATGTACATAGACAGCTGTGCTCTGAGCTTTCAGGGACCCCCACGCTTCCACTAAGATGTGCGCAGAATGGGTATGCTATCTCCAGTCCTGCCTCGGCATATACCTCTCTCCCTGCACAGTCCCCAGCCCTGCATCCCCGCCTGATCCCAGATGGAAAGTCCACGCACCTGATCATGGTGGCAGTCCTCTGCTGTGGCCTTCAACGCTGCTGAGTAGGGGAAACTGGACAAGGCGCTCAGAGATGCTGCATCCCCGTGGCAGGTGAAAGCCAGAAAGAATCCACTTCCTGGTAGTTCCCCTTTATATAGGCTCCAGGTTGGAGTGGGTGGGGCCTGTTGTGTCCATCATACTGGGTCCTGGGGAGACCCTCCTCCCTTTGTCGCTCCTCCCACCACCTGCTCTCTGGACATACGACACATGACTCGCAGGTGCTGGAGAGAACCTCTAGCTTCCTGTCTGTGTCAGGTAGGATGCCCCTGGTACTCTGTCGTAGGCCCAGAGGATGTCCTTGGAGAGTCAGCGCCTTCCATTTGTCAGACACTCACGATTTAAACATTTTCTTATAATAGAGCTTTATTTTCATGAAGTTGCTCATACTAATTTATAACATTCAATACACCAACATGAACTCCACCACCATTACTCCTTCCCACCACCATGACATTGGATTGAACAACCAGGAACTAAGCCCGCCCAAATAACAGCCCCTAAAGAATTTATTGTGTATTGCTTGTTGTAAATAATTCACTAACAGGATAAAATGAAAAGGTTCCCAGAGGAAAGTGTGTGAAGAAGAGTAGGTTACTCTGTTAGTGAAAATATCTGGGCCTGATAGTGCAGCTGAGAGGCAGAGAAAGTGTTTGCCAGGGGTTTAATAGCCAGAGAGTTCTGGGAGAGTTCAATGTTGACCCCTGAGGCTACTTTCTGTCCCCCTCCCTAACGGTGGCCCCTCCCTGTCTCAACCACTTCCTGTAACGATTCCTAATTAATGTCCAAGGTCACCTGACACCTGCTGCAGGCTGGCCCTCACCTCTCACTGTGCCCACAGGCCCTAGCCAGGGACCTGCAATCTTAGCCCTCCAGGATCAGGCCCTCAGGGAGTCGCCTTTCAGGAGGGTTTTCCTACTGTTACTCCAGAAGGCAGAGTGGGAGGACACTGGAGGGACAGTCTCCTGACCCTCCCAGACTTTGGGAGGGTGGCACTGAGGGTTTTTTTGTGTTGTGCGAGTTCTCTCTCAGGGCCGGGTTCAGTTGCAGAGTTGAACATTCTCACTGTGGACATCGCACATAGGGGCACATAGGGCCAGAACAACGTGGATGGTGCACATTGGGACTCCCGATCCCCAAGGGATATCCTTCCTGGGCTCGTTGACCACTGATGGCTCTTCCATCTGAGGCTAGGCCAAGGTTTCCACCGGTATAAGGTTTCCTCTGCTTGGCCGTGTGTCCTGCTGCTCTTTGCCCTTGACATTCCCGTCATCCCACTACAGACTTGACTCAGGCATTGTCTCTCTCCACCTGAGGACAGAGGGGGCTTTAGGACCTACCAGAAAACTAGACCCAGGAGCTTTGAGTTTCTACTGCCAGGTCTGGGTGGAGACAAACATGTCACTGTTTCCTGGGCTGATGGAGAAGGATATTCACACCCTCAGCCCCTCATCACTTCAGGAGCTTCTACCTGGTGTGACAGAAATAAACCTTTGCCGTGACAGTCAGAGACCCCGGAAAGCTATGGCCTGCGCAATCCCAACACACGGGGGCTCCAGACCTCCAGAGATCAGCTGTGACTGCGGTCATTGTTCCGGGGGTCTCTCCTGCCTATGGCCTCCTCAGCCTCCTCAACTCAAAGGCCTCACAGGGGATGCCAGAGCTAGGGCGAGCTCTACATGTCCGTGGACTCAAGCCAATGGGAATTTGCAGGAGAATGTTCCACAGTGAATCCGCAGAGTCACCTGCCCTTACCAGCACACGAGCCGTAGGAGAGGAATGATGAGTCTTTCCATGTGTGTCCAGAATATCAGGAAATGAACACACACAGGGGCAGGACCAGGTTCTCAGTGGGGGGAGATGTCCTGCATTGCCAAGGCCTCCACCCACTTCTCTCTGCGTGGGCATCGCTGCCCTGACTGGGAGTGCTGGTGCTGGAGGTTTGTGGGAAAGAGAAGGTAATTTATGAGTGCTGTGACTTTTACTGATTCAATAAAATTCAATTGAGGTGCCCACAGTGGAAAGGCTTGATTACTGGTACCCGTGGCAACCGACTTGTAGCAGATTGAAGGAACAAGTGTGAGACATCCCTGATCACTAGGTGCAAAGTTTGAAGGAGAAAGTGTCGGGCATGGGCATATGCAGAGTCCCACCCTCAGGGCAGCCATGGCCAGGCAGATACTGACTCCAGGACAGTTCAGAGCAGCGCGAGGCATGCACATTCGACGTAGTACCTACGAGGGAACGAGGGTGATGTTCCTTGGATCCGCAAAGGATGCGTGACGAGTGTGGGTGGGACCCTGGGTACCACTCGTGCTCTGCCTGAGGGGAGAGTCGGGAACAGTCCCTTGTTCCCGGCTATCTCCCAGGTCTGAGCTCTAAAGCTTCCAGGGCGGCCGTGAACTGAAGTTTCCACTTAAGGTCTTATACCTATGTGTGTTTGATCACAGGCTGGGTGTCAGACATCTCTGGATAAGAAACTGTGTCTGGTGTCTACCTAATAGATGACCTGGAAACACAATCCTGGTATACTCCATCCCGGAACACTCTGGGACTTGGAACGTACAGTTAGTGGGTCACCAAATGATACAGGGACCTGACAGGCCTCAGGAGCCCCTTCTCTGGCACACTCGGCCACTCCCATCATTCTGGATCCACAGAGACGGTCCGCTGGCCCCGGGACCTGGTGTCCATCGTTAGGTCCTAGAATTGGTCTGTGTGAGCATGTAGTGGGTGATGGGTGGGACCCAGAATGAGCAGGGCTTAAAAGGGAAACTGGATTCTGTCGGGTGGGACACAGAGCTGGCTGTGAATGGGCCTCTAGGGGCTTGGCGCATTTCTCCGGAACTGACTTCCACCCCCACCCCCTGCTATACCCGAAATTCCTGTCCAGGGCCCACTTTGGGCTGAGCTGAGAGAAACCCCAACACAGCCCAGTCAGGAGGTCAAGAATCCTTTCCTGAGCCCACAGCCTTGCCCCATTCTGGTCCTATTAGATGCAGGAAGCAGAGGGAACAAGGTGCGTGTGTGATGGAAGATGCATGCCAGGGAGAGACCAGACCAGACGGGTGCAATTCAGACACTTTATTGGAGGAGAGTCACCGACATGGGGAGTCCCAATGATACTCTGGGCAGTGTCCCAATGACATGCCCTGTCATGTTCTGAACACACTTGTGACATGGGCAATGCAGAGCCTACCCACTGCACCCACAATCCGGCACAGTCAGAGCAATGCTGCATGTGCACATGCAACATGGTCCCTGCCATGGTCTTTGCCTGGCCACAGCAGAACAAAGGGCCACGGTCCTGCTGCTGCCTTCCTCTCTCTGTCCACTCCTGCTGAGTCTGTGGGATGAAACAGTCTCAGACGCAGGAGTTGGAATTCCACTGAGATTCCAAACTCTGAATGATTCTTGACGGGCACCTGAGTGTATATTCCATCTCGGCTCCCAACTGCTAACAGTCCCCCCCCCTTCTCTGGGCCAGGTTCTAGGGGTTCTCAGTGACAGTCTGGGCCCAAGGGGTCTCTTTCTCAGCTGAAGGGCATCCAGGTATTGCGCAGCAGGGGGCTTAGGCTAGTGGGCATAGGTGGGTTAGCTCAGTCCTGCTCGCTCTCGTCAGAGGACGAGGACACCAGTAGGTCCTCATAGAGCACACTGAAGGGGCGTGGGGTTGGGCTCACAGTGGGCTGGCTGAGGGCAGGGGGCTCAGGGGCAACCAGTAATCCACAGTTCCACTGGTTCCCATTCAGCCTCTGAAACACCATTGTGATGGGCCGGCCTGACTCATGGGCCTCGGGAGGAGGTGGAAGCGTCTTAGGGCAGACCATGCCCCCATGCCCACAGGGACTGCAGGCCTGGGGCTGGGATCCTACTTCAGGCGCCTCCATGTCTTGCTGGCCATTCTCCTGGGCAAGGGCAGGAACTGGTGTCTGGGCAGCGTGGTCAGTTCCAGGGGCCATAGTGTCCTGTCCGTGGCCTCTGCTCGTTCCTGTGCCCAGACTGCTTCTCTGAGGCTGGGGGCATGGGCCAAGCCTCCGTTACTTCGAGGAACTGTGGGCAGCATCTGCGAGTACACTGACCGCTCTCTGGGCCACTGCTCCATCGCTGCTGCTGAGGGCTCCAAACTGGATGAGTGCCTGTGGCTTCGAGATGGGTGCCAGTTTAGGTGTGCAGGCGGCTGCCCATGAGGGGCTCCTGGAAAGAGATAGGCTTCTCTGTGAGAGGCTGTTCTCTGTCCCAGTCTCGGAGCTCTGCTTAGGGTGGGTCCTGTGTGGTCCTTGAGGCGACTCATGAGCTTGGACGGGACCTTCAGGGATGTGCCCAGGCCGGGCTCTGCATGGCTGCTGCAAGGAAAGAGAGAAAAGGACAAATTAGACACACTGACATTTGCATTTCCTGCTCAGACCCAAACCAGAGTCCATGCTGATGATCCTCAGCACGGGAGAAACTGACTGGACGGGGAGAGGGACACAGGAAGTGGGGATTTAGGGGGCAGCTGCTGTGGGGGGTGTGGACTCTACCCTCCACAAGACACAGCTTGGACAGAGTGTTGGCTGCTTTCATGGGGCGGAAACTGAAGCCCAGAGACGGGAGTAAGAGCAGCCTCAGCCTCCCACTGGGACACCATCCTGGAGAGAATTAATCTCCCACAGCACCACAAGGGACATTGCTGAGGGTAGTGTTCACCCTCAGCAGTGATGCCCTGGAAGGAAAGACACGCCCTCTTCAGGGGCTGTGGAAAGGGGAGCAGGGCCCTCCTACAACAGGGGGCCCAGGGTCAGGGAGGAATGGATGAGGCTTGGCATCCTGTGCTCACCCTCACGGATCCCAAGGACTCCTTCCCATTTTTGTGATGGCCTGGGTCTTCTGGTCCTGTGTCGTGGGGCATCTCTATGGCAGAGACTCATTCCTGGGCATGAGCCTGCAAACAGCATATCAGAGTCAGTCGTCCCAGTCCCACCCCCCCTCTCGTCACCCCTGTCCTGGGTGCTTAACCTGTCCCACAGCCCTGAGAGAGAGTGGAGGGAGAGCATCGGGCCTCTGCACCAATGTCCTCCCCTGCTGGACTGTCCCACGTGCCTCATTTCTCCATTCCCCAGAGCCTTTCTCCAGGTGCCAAGACCCTGCCCTCAGGCCACAGGTTAGAGGCGCCCTCTTAAATGGAGGGTGTAGGCTCTCTACTTCCCCCACTCTCCCGGGCTGCCTGGCCTAGCATCCTCATGGGAGGAGGGAGACACAGAATTCAAAACGCAACTCCAAGACGGTGGAACCAACCCAGTACTCACCTGGGTGCAATGGCCTTTGGGACTTTGGGCCCCTTGGAGGGTGCTGGTGCACAGCGGGGTGGCATATTCTCCTTCCCTTTCAGGTGTTCCAGTAGATGCAGGACCATGGCCCCCTGGCAGCACCTGATGGGGCACCTGGGATTTCGAGCCCGGTGCTGGAAGGCCCCGCAGTCCTTGCACTTCACCTGCAGAAAGAAAGGCCAGAGTTAGTCAAGGTCACGTTGAATTGCGTGCAGGGTCAGAGGGGGTTCTCCGGTGAGAGTCACAAGAACATGGACCCTGTTGCCATGGGTGATCCCTGGGAGATGCCTTCCCAGAGCTTCTGTGGCCACCGCAGGCCAGGACAGGGGGGCCTGGAGCACTCATGTCTTCACGGGCAGCCTATTCCTCACGAGCCAACACCCCGTGGCATTAGCAAAAATGGAATCTGGGACCTGGCAGGTCCGAGGCCAGAGCACAGGTAGCCATGCCCACAGCACTGTTGTCTGAAGGAAAACCCTGCCCTCCTGACCCAGAATGGACTCAGACCTGATCTGAGAGCCTGGGATAAGGCAGAGCGGGAGGTCTCACTTCCCCTCCTGGCCATACCCTGGGCTCTCCACCCTCCCGCATCTTCCCCACCAGCCCACCACTTACCCTGGGGTCCTCATGCTCTGGGGCTAAACCCAGCGGCGTCTTCCAGGCTTGGGCTTTTTGGGCTCCTGGGCCCCTGGGCTTAGTGGGTCGTCCCCACATGGAATTCATCTCTGTGGATTGACACCACACTGTGTCCCAATTACAGTCATCTTCCTAAAGAAATAAGAAGTTTGAGTCACTCACAGACCCACGGGTGGCCACCACTGCAACCCCCAACAGATATATGCTCACACACATGCACATGCACACAGAGACACCCACATGTATATTCATACCACACCCCCCATATGCAAACACAGACACTCACACACACATTCTCACACATGCACATCCACTCACACACGCACACAGAGACATATACACGCACTCACAATGTGAAACACACACATATCCAATTGTGCTCTGAGTGTTGCAGAGACCCCTACAATCCCACTAGATTGGCATCCCAGAATGGCGATGCTCTCTCACCCCCCTGCCTTGGCACACAACCCGCCAATGCACAGTCCCCAGCCCTGCACCCCCACCTGAGAGGGTATGGAATGTCCACTCACATGATTGCACACGGACATTTAAAAATGCACATATACGCACTCACTTGCACACATACACACACAGAGTCCCTCTGTGCACTATATAGTGAATCCACATACCCACTCAGATGCTCCCAGTACAGGGGATGGCTATGCTCACTCGGCCTGCTTTAGTACATCCTCCTCTCCCTACAGAGCCCCTAGCACAACCTCTGTTTCAAAGAGCCCCCAGCCTGCACTCCCGCCTGAGAGCAGATCGAAATTTCACTCACCTGATTGTGGTGGCTGTTCTCTGCTGTGGTCTTCAACGCTGCTAAGTCGGGGAGACTGTACAAGGTGCTCAGAAATGCTGCGACCCGTGGCATGTGAAGCCCAGAAAGTATCCACTACTTGGATGTTTCTCTTTATATAGGCTCCAGGTGGGATTGTGTGGGGCCCGCCCTGTCCATCAAGTCTGGTCCTGGGGAGACATTCTCTACACTGCTCCTTCCACCACCTGCTCTCTGGACGCACAACCCGCAGGTGATCGAGAGGACCGCTGAGCTCCCTGTCCTTGTCAGGTAGGATGCCCTTGGTCCTGTGACCTGGGCCCAGAGAACGTACTTGGAGAGTCAGCTCGTTCCATTTGTTAGACACTCACGCTTTAAACTTGTTCTTACAATAAAACTTTATTTTCAAGAAGTTAATAATAATTTATTACATTCAATATTCCAACATGAATCCCACCAACATTCGGCCTTGCCACCACCATACTTTGGATTGAACAACCATCACCCATGCCCGCCCGAATAACAGAACCCCAATAGTTTATTGTGCATTGCTTGTTATAAATAACTCACTAAATATGATAAAACACAAAAGGTTCCCAGAGGAAAGTGTGTGAAGAACAGTAGTTCACTCTTGTCAGTAAAATGATGTAGGCCTGATAGTGCAGCTGAGAGGCAGAGAAAGTGTCTGCAAGGGGTTTAGTGGCCGAAAAGTTTTGCGAGAGTTGAATGTTGACCCCTGAGACTGCATCATGTGCCCGTCCCTAACTGTGGCCCCTCCCTAGCCATCTCATCCCGTTCCAGTGCCCTTTCCCACCCTGTCTGAATTCCTTTCTGTGTCAAATCCCTAATTAGTTTCCAAAGTCACCTGACACCAGTTGCAGGCAGGCCCTCACCTCTCACTGTGTCCACAGATCCTAGCAAGGGACCTGCCAACCTCAGATCTTCAGATTCAGGCCCTCAGGGCGTCACCTTTCAGAAGGGTTTTCCTGCTGCTACGCCAGAGAGCAGAGTGGCAGGACAGAGGGGGACGCTCTCCTGACCTGCTCATGTTCTGGAAGTACGGCACTGAGGGCTTCCTGAGAGGCGTGAGTTCTCTGCGGGGGGGCCGGGTTCAGATGCAGACCTGACCGTTGTCACTGTAGACCTCTCACACAGGGCT
>JAOXYA010002251.1:0-14587 GCA_028565675.1 Sorex palustris | reverse complement strand
AACTACCAGTGCGTGTACAGGAATATTCACAGGTCATCAAAGGTTGAAGAAAGCTAATTTAGCTTGTAAGAATCCAACCTCCACATCTTCCACACAATATTGTGTTCTTGCTTTGTCCTCTGAGTGGGCCTAAAAATAAATATTTCAAATTGAAAAATACCATAGCATCATTAAGACAAAAACAAAAACATTCAAGCAAAGAATAATTGAGTTTTGAGTTCCCAAAATTATATTTCTATTCCACTTAAGGGCTATATAAAGATATCTATGATATGAGGACTGTCCCACTTATTTTTTTATTTTGGGGCCACACCTTGTGATATTCAGGGGAGACTCCTGGCTCTGAGCTCAGGAATGACTTCTGACTGTACTCAGGGGACCTATGGGATGCCGGGGATCAAACTGAGGTTGGCCATATGCAAGGCGAGCACAAAGAGCATAGAGTTTCCATTCTGTTCCAGAGCATAGCGTTCTTTCCAAATCTCCACATTTACCCGTCTGGAGGCACTCAAATATTGTGCTTCTGAGGAATTTGTTGAGAGTGATTGTCACAGTCATTGATTCATTAAACAGAGATTGACTTCGAATAATATTTACTCCTGAGGATTCACCATATTTACTTGACGTAAGTTTCAGGTGTCTTTACTTCCTAAGATCCCCCCAAAGGAGGGTCCCATAGAGGGACCTGGATGGACCCAAGGCAATCCACATGAAACCTTGGCATTGAAAAGGGTCAGGCTAAGTGTCATAAGATGTATAATAAGTTAAGAGCATGGTCATGGAACAAACTCTGTCATAACCCAAAAAAGAAGTAACTGAATAAGGACCCTGCTAGGGTTAGGAAAGACTAACCTAGTATGAGGACATAGAGAGATGTTCCCCAGGAAGAGCCAATCTTTAAGCTTAATATATCTCTTACTGTGTTCATACAAAATGACGAGAAATATTATTAAGAAGAAAATTTAAGATGACTGTTTAAATGGATTTTTAGCTACGGAAAGGAGAAAGCAATATTGACTCGGATGGAATTCTGCCCTAGGGCAGATCTCCTAGCAGGAATCTAGAGTTCTGAGCACCCAGGTGAGATTTTTGTCCTTGAGTGAATCTCCTAGTAGAACTTCCTCTGAAGGAAGGACTTTACATCTATTCATTGTAATCTTGACCCTACCCTTCATGATTTGTCTATAATTAAAGCTATGAGATTTGAATAAAAGGCCACCAATTACCAACCAGCCTGTGACCCCATTCCTTCATTTATCCATTGCTGTTCACAGCCACTGCATTCACCCGCATTTAAGTGATTTTTTTTTTAAATCATGAATAAATGTTGGATTTTGTCAAAAGCATTTTTAGGTATACTGTTACTATCGTGCATTTTGTATTTATCCTGTTACTATAGTTCACTTTATTAGCTAATTATTTGGTCTTATATAAGCCTCCCTTTACAAGGATAACTTTCAATTTAGTAATGGTAGATAATCAAATTGTTTCTGAATCCCATCTGCTGCTATTTTGTTGAGAATATTTTCATCTATGTTCAGAGGCTCATTGGCTTGCAGTGTAGATAACTTTTGATATCTTCCTCTGGTTTTGTTATCAGGATAATGCTTACTTCATAGGAAAAGCCAGTGTTTCTTTCCTCTATTTTTTAAAATCATGAATAAATGTGATTTTGTCAAAAAGTATTTGACAAAGATTTTGATTAATGAGAGAATAAATGTATTTTTCTAAATTTTGTTAAGAATTGTCATTGATTCTAATTTTCAAATTTGGTACAAATAACCAGATAAACTACCTAAAAGTAAGTTTGCCTCTGTGTGTGTGTGTGTGTGTTTGTGAAATTTCTTTTTAATTAACAAGTCAATCTTTACTTGTTCTTTAAATTCCAAAGTCTCTTTAAGTTACCCCTCCAGGGCCAATCAACTGAGAAACAGTACACTGGATAGGGAGGGAAAGAGATTTACTCAGCAACCAGCATATTTTCCAAAAGGCAAAGTCACAGATTCAGACTGTCAGAGTGAGTGATACATTACTTTATGGATAATTTAATTTACAGACATGCCCCACTTTATCTGCAAATCTAAAGGGTTTCTGGTAAAAGATTTTTTTTCTAGCTGGGAAATCTCTCCAGCAATGCTTGGACCCTGGGGGACATTCGCAGGGATTCTTGAGCCACCAGTGTGAACCTGACAGTCTGGTGCTTAGACAGAGATATGGTACCACTTGACCCTGTCATGCTGTGGGCAACAGGGAAACTCTGGGTGGCGGGGGTGGGGGAAGGCAGACAAAGTCAGGGGATCCAACTAGGATCCTGAAGTTACTTCCAGTTTACCACATTCTCTCCAACAACTTTGCCCTCTTGGAAGCCAAGTTTTTTGTTGTTGTTAAAACTTGACAGACATTTCTGGGCAGGAGCTATGAAAATGTGGAAAATAATTTCCTTCTCTTAGTCATTTCCTAGCAACCAAAGAAAATGTCAGGATCAATCCCCTGAGGTCAAAGAGATGATTCAAGAAGTGGAGGGTGTGCCTGGCAGCTGGCACTGTTGTACACATGTGACCTCAGTAATAATAATTCAATAAAAAATTTAAAGAATTGACATCAGTTCCTTTGCTTTTTTTCTTAAAATTGGGACCTCCTTAGCAGGGTTAAGGGATATGTCCTGGTAATACCCAGCCTGGCCATGCTGTCTCATAGATCTGAGGGTTATGTCAGCCACCAGGGCTACACCCAGCTGTTCTTAGAAATACTTGGGTACCTAAGAAAGCTATTCCCAGGGTTCTTGAATTCAGTTCTTCATTTCTTTTGGTCTTGTTTAAGTTTAATTAATTGAAATGGTTTTGTGTTTCTGGTTTTGCTTTTGATTCCCGAGTCAGTTTTAGTAATTTTTTTGTTTTTTATCTCTCCTGGAATTTGTCTCTTGATAAGATTATTGGAATACAGTTTTTGTTTGTTTAGCACAGCATGTAGGGAGTTTGCCTTGCACATGGTCAACACAGCTGACCCGAGTTCGATTCTTCTGCCCCTCTCAGAGAGCTCTGCAAGCTACGGGAGTATCTCACCTGCACGGCAGAGCCTGGCAAGCTCCCCGTGATGTAGTCAATATGCCAAACACAGTAACAACGAGTCTCACAATGGAGACGTTACTGGGCCCGCTCGAGCAAATCGATGAACAACGGGAGGACAGAGCTACAGTGCTGCAGTACTACATCATGCAGACAGGCACAGGCATATTTGTCTGTCCTGTCATGTGTCAGGGTCACACCACAAGGTTTCAAAGGCCTTCTACAGCCCACAGGCTAGAATTTCCCCAGCCCTGTTCTAGAAAGTCAGTTTCCAAGACCAAAGCATAATAGCGCATGTCTGGCATAGGCAAAGCCTTGAGTTTGACTTCTAGGACCTAAGTTCCCCAAACACTGCAAGGGTACCCTCGTGGCCCCAGCCATGCCCTGGCTCTGCCCGACTGAGTGTTGCTGAGATGGCCCCTGGGTTCCCAGACACAGCTGGGGAGGTGTCCTCCTTCCCACCTCCTTCTGCCTGGCTTCACTTGGTGTGCTGTGCTCTAGTTCCAGCCAACAATGTTGCAGCAGATGGCATGATTTCATTCTTTCCTCGAACTGCACAGTGCTCCACAATCCTTGGTCCAATCATCCATAGTCAGGTGTTTGGGTCACTCCATAGCTTGCCTATTGTACTGGGTGCAGCAATGAACACAGGTGTGCATGGATCCTGGGAAAGCCTTTTTTTTTTTCTTTTAACTTCATCAGGTAACTAAGAATGGAGTATCCTCCT
Organism: Sorex palustris; assembly: GCA_028565675.1. Lineage (NCBI taxonomy): Eukaryota > Metazoa > Chordata > Mammalia > Eulipotyphla > Soricidae > Sorex > Sorex palustris. The sequence continues at coordinate 10,795 of JAOXYA010002251.1, read as the reverse complement.
AGTGTTTTGTTTTGTTTTTTGCACATCCCTGGTGGTGCTCAGGGGCTACTCCCAGTTCTGCACTCAAGAATCACTCCTGGTGGTGCTTGGTGGACCATCTGGGATGCCAAAGATGGAACCTGAGTCAGCCGCACGCAAGGCAATGTCCTCCCCACTATACTGTTGCCCTAGGTTCGAGAGTACCCTCCTGGACTCCAAGAGACAACCAAGGCCAATGAAGTCTAACCAGAAGCGGAAAAGCAGACAAGACTTCTGCTCAGCCTCAGACAGAAACCCTAAGGAGTCAGCAGGAGTGTATTACATGCCACATTGCTTGGAGTTAGCCACTTTGTAATTTGATATGCATTTTTGTAGTCTGGTAATTCCTCACTTGGCTGCAATTTCATTTTGAGTGGAGGGGCTGGGGCCTGGGGGCTGGACCAACACTCAGTGGCACCTCAAGGCTATGTCTAGCTCTGTGCTCCTGGTCCCCTCCTGGCTATCAGGGACCTAACCAGGGTCAGCCACAGGCAAGTTAATTGGGGTGTTTGTTGTTGTTCTTGTTGTTTTGGGGCCATTTCTGGCTGGGCTCAGGCCTGCCTCCTGCCTCTGCACTCAGGAGTTACAGGTGGCAGCAATATGGGACCATATAGGATGGTGGGGATCCAACCCAGACCAGCCGCATGTAAGGCAATCGCCTGTCCTCTCTCCCACCCCAACTTGAACATTTCAATCGCTCCAGACTTTTTAATCTCCAGACTTCTGTGAGCTGCCGTTGAAGCCATTAAGTATTTAATTTCCATGCATTTTTATTTCTAAGTTTTCTTTGGTTTCTTAGTGAGGAAAACAGGCTGTTAGAATAGTGGCACCCCACAGGAAGTAGGGGGGTTCTGGGCATCAAGAAGACTCTGAAAGTAATGGAAAAGTGATTCGAACAGATAAAAGGGTCATGAGGCAATGTGGGGAGAGCAGATAATGAAAGAATGGAGACAGAAGGCAGAGAGTTAGGAAATGAGAGGAGCTGTTTGGCCTCAGCAGTGAAAGGATGGGTGCTGGGCTGGCCTTGGAGGACAAGGCAGAATAGCAGGGCCAGCGAGACTGACACTGCCCCACTGTTTCACTCCCTTATAGAACAGCAACAATAGGGGCTGGAACGGTAACACAGTGGGTAGGATGTTTGCCTTGCACGCGGATGACCCAGGTTCGAGACCCAGCATCCCATCGGGTCCCCTGAGCAACGCCAGGAATGATTCCTGACTAGTCAGGAGTAACCCCTGAGCATCACCGGGCGTGACCAAAAAAGTCAAAACAAAAACAAACAGCAGCAACACCCCAAGCTGGGGTGCAGGCGACTCCAGAATGGTCCTGGGTTTTTGCTTTTTGGGTCACACCCGGTGATGCACAGGGGTTACTCCTGGCTCATGCCTCAGGAATTACCCCTGGCAGTGCTCAGGGGACCATATGGGATGCTGGGAATCAAACCTGGGTCAGTCGCGTGTAAGGTCAATGCCCTACCTGCTGTGTTATCTCCCCAGCCCCCAGAGTGGTCTTGGAATACCTATGCAGTATGGCCTGAGAAGGGGCGAGCAGGAGGTGGGAGTTGGGAGAGAGAACACTGCAGCTGAAAAGAGCCACGAAAGGGGCATGGCTCTGGCTGGGGGTCCAGATCAAAGACAACTTGGTTTGAGGATTTGCCTAATGCTCAGGGGACCATATGAGATGCCAGGGATGGAACCTGGGCCAGGTGTGTGCAAGGCAAGAGCCTTCCCCACTGTACTTTCTCTCCAGCTTTTGGTTTGCTCCCTTGGCTTTGGGCTCCTATTCCTGGCGTCTAGCTGGGGCAAACACCAGCTAGCCTTGTCCCCCCTGCCTCCTATGTTCCAACAGGAGCAGCACAACCTGATGCTTCTTGCAAGCAAAAACCATGAAAGGAACTGTTCTCAAAGCCCCAGCTGATGGCATCCCTGGTTACCAGGAAACCGCAGGACTAGCAGCAAAGCCCCAGCTGAGGAGGCCTAAGAATAGCAGCAGCTCCTTCGGTGCCAGGCTCGGTGTGAAACCCTCATCTTCCTGAATTCCTGGGATAGCGCGCAATCACAGGCATTTGCATTAGCACGGTGGTTAAGTAATTTGCCTGAATGTTGCAGTCCAAAGCTGGGGGACAGGGCTGGGAAGATGAGGTAGTGCACACGCCCATCCTGTGCAAAGCCCAGAGTTCTACCCCAGCACTGCGCTGTTGGCCAGCATTGCTGGGCATCCCAGGGGACCCGATGCCACCAGTAAGTACTGTTGTTGGGTGTAGTCACAACATTAAAAACAAACGGGCAGATAGCAAAGGGGTTGCCCATGGCTGGCCCGGATTCAATTCCCAGCACCATATATGGTCCCCTGAGCACCCCCAGGAATGAATCTGAGCAGAGGCAGGAGCCCTGAGCACTGCCATGAAGATCTAATCCCCTCTATAGTGCACCCCCCCCAAAAAAAAAGTCACCATGAAATCAATCTTTTTAGGAGTAAGAACAGCCAGTGCCTTCGGCCACTTCAGGCATGGTCCTTGCAGCCACCTCCAGCAGGCTGGGGACTTGAGGGTACAGGTTCCTGAGACTGCATGTGTGCTCCAGTCCTGACTATCAGGTCCTCAGGTAATATTTATTGTTATCAATTCTCATTCAGGTCACGGTTTCTCCAAAATCTCTCCTTTCACTGAGTCCAGCCTCCAGGTAAGGTGCATCTTAGACCTGTCAGCTTACTTGCATCTTATATCTTCAGCACACTTTTTAGTGCGGGGGCGTTGGCACGTTTGGGTCACACCCAGCCCTGCTCAGGAGGGACCCCTGGCAGTATGCGCTCCCAAGGGGGTGAGCAGTGCCCGAGGCAAGCATCCTCAACCTGTCTGGCTACATGCTACTCTATGCTACTCAACACAGTAACCCACACCTGTGCCTCAGGGTCTGTTATTCATTCATTTGCTGGTTTCTGCTCCAAAAGCACATCAAAGGATTGCCCCCATTGACAGCATCCCAAGCTGCTACTGTCTGTTTCCCTTGTGTTCTTGATGCTCTCTGTTCCAGCCTGAGCATTCAGAACCCTTCCTGGCTCGGGCCTTGTGTCCTGTTCCTGTTCCTGCAGCTTCTGCAGCAGTCACCATAAAAGGGCCCCACGCTGGATCTCAAAGAACTCACGACCATCTGCTGTCACCGGGTCCTCGAGGCTCGGTGCAAGCTTCCAGAAAGCAAATTTATTTTCATCACTGATGAAAATAGGGCTTGGTGTGTATCTGTGAGGTGACTGAATATGTACTTTATGTACTGATGTAGAACAAGCTCCAAGAGCTGCCAAGCGAGAAAAGGATGCAGCAGAGCACACTCCGACTTCTGCACAGAAGGTATGGGGAGCGGGGGAGAGCACACCCACGCGTGTTTATATATGGCTCGGGCTGGAAGGCTCTTCTGCTGTGCAGGCTACACTTGGCTCCAGTCCCCACTCTGCTGACTCTAAGCACTGAGCCACCTCAGAAACCAATAGAAGATCTCCACTTCTGAAACAAGGTCTGCAAGGCCCTGGCCCACTTGGTGTCCAAAGCAATGCAGCATCCTGACAAGCAGTACGAAGAAGCCCCGGCACGAGCCCTGGCACCCACCTCATCTCTTTGGACCCCACTCCCTGGGATCAGTGGCAGAACACAGGCTCACCCTCACAGACCTTGCGTCAGCCCCGCAGTCTGGTCAGACTGAAAGGAGGATCAACTCTTCCTGCAGGAGAGGGGAACCCCAAATGAGTGAGACTAGAGTCAAAATAGTTTACATGAAGGCCATTTATTAACAGAAAATAATTTCAGGAGTCCTGTTCACAGACGGCGACCACGACGACCCCCCTTTCTGCGGGTGCTGTCGGACGGGATGGGGGTGACATCCTCTGTAAGCGGAAGAGAAAACATCATTGGCCGGAGCTGGACGAAACAGCTGGTGTTTCCTCCCCAAGGGCTAACAGGGCAGGGTCCCACTACCCCCCTCCCCGCGCAGGGAGTCTCAGTGTCTAACCGCCTCACTTGCTTTCTCCAAACTTCAGATGCGGTTTTCCCAAAATGGAAACAGAAGTTCATTGAGTGCACACAATGTACACAGAATGCCAAAGGCAGGGAAATAATCCAGCTTTCTGTCCATCTACCCAAACTAAAACTCAGTGGGAACATGTCCTAAACACAGCAATGGAAGATAATCTTTAAAACATTAGGTTAGGGGGCTGGAGCAATAGCACAAAGGGTAGGGCGTGTTTGCCTTGCACGCGGCCCACCGGGGTTAGATTCCCAGCATCCCATATGGTCCCCCAAGCACCACCAGGAGTTATTCCTGAGTGCAGAGCCAGGAGGAACCCCTCAGCATTGCTGGGTGTGACCCAAAAAAAGCAAAAACATTAGGTTAAAGGCTGAAAATCATCCTCATAGAAAAATCTTAAGATTAACTGGACCATGAGACCAAGGGATTGTCAACATCACAACCCCACATTAAAAATATAGACAAAGGCTAAGGGCGAGCTAAGTAAGGGGCAGGAGCTACATAAATGTGGAGGACCAGCTAGGATTTCCACCCCTGGGAATTCCTGCTTGGGAGTGGGTTGTGTGGTGGTTTGAGTCACACCCGGTGAAATGCCCAGGGGTTCATGTCAGGATCAAAGCAGGGCTGGCTATGTGCAAGCCCCGTGTTGGCTCTCTGACCCTGTTCACAGTCGAACACACCCTACTGATACACACAGGACCCGGGTGAGCGACACTGGAAAGGAAGTGTCCGTCTCAAACCCAGCCCCAGAAGTGAGCCACAGACTCAGAAACGGAACTGCACTGTCACAAGACGGGAAGCAAACAATTCACACCAAGCTGGCAAAAGTACTTGAGAAGATTTTGTCCCAAGGTTTCCAGAAAATCGTAAGTTAAACAAATTTAATTTCCAAGTCACCAGCCCAGGCCCAGTGTTGATTGGGCATATCACCTTTTTTTTTTTTGCTTTTTGGGTCACACCCAGCAATACACAGGGGTTACTCCTGGCTTTGCACTCAGGGGACCATCTGGGATGCTGGGAATTGAACCGGGTTGGCCACGTGCAAGGCAAACGCCCTACCCGCTATACAGCCCCCTATCACCAACTTCTAAGGGTCAACGTGGGAAGATCCATCACTCCCCAGAGGGAGGCACTCACCAATCCTCCCAATCTTCATTCCTGAACGTGCAAGAGCTCTAAGGGCTGACTGCGCCCCAGGTCCAGGAGTCTTGGTCCTAAGAAATGAAGAGTTACATAAGGAAAACTGTATGGAAATTCCCCTTCAGAAAGTAACTCCCATACAACCCAGCCAATCCCACCATTTGGCACTTATACTCTAAACACAAAAACATTAACTCGAGAGGTTGGAGAGACAGCACAGTAGGTAAGGCGTTTGCCTTACACATAGCAGAGCCAGGTTCTGTCACTGGCACCCCATATGGTCCCCGAAGCCCCGCCAGGAGTGATCACTGAGTGCAGAGCCAAGACTAAAACTCCGAACACCACTGAGTATGCCCACTCCACCATCAAAAAAACTAAACCAACCAAAACAAAAAGATGCATGTACTCCTAAATTCACTGCAGGACTCAGTACAGTCAGAATATGAAAACAATCCTAATGCACAACCAGATAAAAATAATTGTGGGACGGTGACGGGACTGGAATACTGAACATAATAAATCATCACAAACAACTTAATAAAAACAAAAAAAATTTGGATACATAACATATAAGTGGCAAGCTCCCCATGGCATATTTGATATGTCAAAAACAGTAACAAGTCTCACAACGGAGACATATTGGTGCCCACTCGAGCAAATCGATGAAAAACAGGAGGACAGTGACAGTGATTATAATATATATATGAAACAGTTGTGGTCTAGATATCATATTAAGTGACGCAAGAAAAGAGCAGATTCCTGATGAACTCACTCCGTGGAAGAGACAGAAAAAAAAAAAGAGACCATCAAACAATGTTAAGTGTTTGACCTTGGATTGTAAACTGATAAAAGGAGGAAGGGGAGAGGAGATGGAAAGACAGACCAGACTAGAGGTGACACAAGGGATCAGAGCAGACTGTCCATCTGGGCGGCAGGTATACTCCAGTGCCAGTATCGTAAGCATGCGACCTAAACCACCGTAGACGTCTTTGTAGGGCTGGACTGAGTGCACCAGACCATGTTTGATCCCCCACAGGCCCCCAGAGCTGGCCAGAGTGATCCCCAAGCAGAGTTGGGCATAATACCTGAGCACTACCAGGTATGAACCGAAACAAACACCCCCCCTTTGTTTCTGTCACTCTTTCAGCACCCATATGCAGAGGTGGCTCAATAAAGTCATTTCAGGGGGCGGGAGGGCACAGAACTGATTAGCACACTTTCAATCCAGATGCTCTGCTGCCCATGCCTAGTGACTTCCCTGCCTGACCCTAGGCTACGTACCGGTTTCCTCCTGTAGCCCGGAGCTTGATGTGGAGAGCAGTGATGCCCAGCTCCTTGCATCGCTGGGCCACATCCTGGGCAGCCAACATGGCAGCATACGGAGAGGACTCATCTCGGTCTGCCTTCACCTTCATCCCACCAGTCACACGGCAGATGGTTTCCCTAAGGACAAAAGCACAAGCATTTCTCACCCAGGAAGGATTAAGGAAACACATGCCCTCTTATACAGTAAAAAGCAGAGGCTTTCTGCCAAACCCTGCTGAGCTTTGCCTAGGCAAGCTCAATCTGCAGACAGCTAAGCTCTGTATTAGCACGTTACTTGCTAATGGCAGCCAGAACCCGGGAGACTTCACACTTTAGGTACTTACTTGCCAGAAAGATCAGTGACATGGACAAAAGTGTCATTAAAGGATGCAAAGATGTGGCAGACACCAAACACATTTTCTCCTTCAGCCACCTGAGGTCCAAGGCTGATGACCTGTTCTTCCTTCTTTTCCTTCCCCTTGCGAGGTGCCATTTCTGAAAAGGAAAAGACTTCCAGTGTAAGAGGTTTCCAGAATTCCCCTTACCTGGTTACTAAAGTTTTGTAGAAAATGAAAAATTTGGGCTAGAAAGAGTACAGCGGGTTAGGTACTTGTTCTGCATCCAGTTGACCTGGATTCAATCCCTGGTACCCCACACGGTCCCCCTAGCACTGCCAAGAGTGATCCCGAGCGCAGAAAATGGGGAACACAGAATCCTCAATTGTCACTCCTGCCCCATTCCTCCTCCACTCAGGATTGTGCTTTGTTCTAAAATTCATTTCTCACAACACTAAGGGATTGAACGGAGGACTAGAAAGAACCCAACGCTGGAAAGTAACCTTTCTCCTGAACCAACCGGACAGGATTGGAGGAACTTAGGGCTGGAGGAGCAGACCCCTCAGGGGCCCAGAAAGCTTAGTCTCGAGAGATTTGCAATCAACAACTCTGGAAATCCAGGAAATCAATGTTCTTTGGGCCTGATCTCCTAGATATGAAAGAACTGTTTAGGTCAACAAGTGGGAGCATAGAGTACAAAAGCAGGGGATTCCGAGGCTGTACCTCACAGTACTCCACAGTAACGCCAGGAGTGCTTCTGGGTTCCAAGGGCCCCCAAGTACAAAAGACCAAAAACAAGAACACAGTCCCAAATCTACCCATGCTTACAGCACAGTGGGTAGGGCACTTGCACAAGTTCGACCCCAGCATCCTATATAGTCACCAGAGCATGCCAGGAGTGACCAGGGAGCAGAGCCAGAAATAACCAGAGCATCACTGGGTGTGCCCCCCCCATTAGTGAAAGTAGGTGGGGGTGGAGGGGGCGGGAACTGAAGCCAACCAATAGCTATCATTATTTTCCGGCCATACCCAGTGGCACTCAGGGATTACTCTATACTCAAGATCACTCCTGGTGGGCCTCGGGGGACTATACAGGGTGCTGGGGAATCAAACCAAGTAGGCTACATGCAAGCCAACTGCATTATCCTCTATGCTATCTCTCCAACCTCCAGTCATAATTGTAGACCTGAATACTGTGGGTTAGAACGCCAAGTCCCCCACCCCTAAAAGATACCCACCTATCCACATGCTATTTCCTGTAGTCCAGAACCCTCCCATAACCAGTTTAAGTGACACTATGCATGCTGGCTAATAAAAAGGGACCACCACCCGTACAAATACCATATTGAACATAAATCGGTGCAATCTTTTGGAAAACAGCATGGAGTTAAAACTTGAAACACCCAGAACCCCACAATCCCACTTCTGGGTACCTATCCAAGTAACAGTAAGACCAGAACAAGTGAAATAAGTATAACCAGCCCAGTAAGAGATGCAAAAGAAAAACTGAAGGGTCCACTGACACAAGTCCACAGATGGTATGAACACATAATGGGATACTATTCGGGTGCTATATTAAGAAAATAAAATAAAAACCAAAGTCCTACGACCGGAGACTATATGAAGCCTTTAATCAGTGTGTTCCCATAAGTCAACAAATAAACCGGTGGTCCCTGACCAGAGGGTGGCTGGGTTAACGGTGGGCGGTGGGTGACTACTTTATTTTCGTAAAGAACTCTCATCTACCCTCGGCTGATAGCTCCTTTTCCCAACAGTCTGAAACCAAATCTTCAAACCATCCCTGGAACCCAGTTCCGCGGGAGCCTAGCCAGGAGGCCCAAGATGCGTCCCCGACGCGGGCGGGCCGGTGCAGAACCCCCCCTCCCCCGCCTCGTAGCTCCCGGGCACCCCTCGGCCCAGGCCCACCCCCCACCCCACGCCCGGCCGCCCCGCCGCGGCCCGGGAAACGGCTCATGGGAGCCCACGGCGGCGCGCGGGGCTTCTCAACATGACGGGCCCGGGGCCGCCTTCCGAGACACGGCGCGCACGGGTCCCCCCGCCGCCCGACACGCAGCTCGCTCTCCCCGCAGGGGTCCCCGTCCCGCTTCCCCCGGGGCCCGCGGGTTGCCCCCACCAACGGATGGTCCCGGATTGTGCGGGCGCGGCCCTCTCACCTGCGACTCTTCGCTAGACGCCGCCACCGGAAAGAGGGAGCAGGAGGGGCGGGGCGACGGTTACGTCGTGCCTCCGGAAGGACAAGCCTGGGGTCACGGGGCAAGGCCGGACCCGGAAGACGCCGCCCTCCGCGTTTCCAAGGGAATTCAGACTCGCTCTTGGGCCAAAGGATTTACTCCCCGGGAGTGTCTAACGCACGACGCGCGGCGCTGAGGGTCGCCGCGGGGCGGTGGGGGCGGGTTCTAAAACTCTCGACCTGACACCCCCGGGTGATGGGGCCCACCCCCCAAGATGGCGACGGCGGTGGCTAGACGGGCTTCCGCCCTGCCGCCCCGGCCCCGCGCAGTCCGGGCGCTGCAGCGCACCTCGTGGCGGCGCGAGGAATGACAACAACAAAACCGCGAAAATCCCACGTCCGCGCAAAAAAAAGAGAACAGATTAGTCAGTACTTGTTCCATAAGCATTTCGGGGGATTGGGGTCACATCGGCCGTGATCTGGGGTCACTCCTAGAGTTTCTGGGGGACCGTCTGCGGGGCTCGAGGTGGACAGATCAGACAAGCACCTTACCCCCTGTACTGCCTTTCCAACCTGACTAATTGCTTCATTTAACCCTCATGATATTAGACACTTTTTATTTCTATTTTACAGATAAGGGATGCTAGTATTTGTGACCTGTTTGGAATTATGACTTAAATGGATGTTTGGGGGGACCCCAAAAGTGATCAAGGGGCATCTGGGGGCACTCCTAGCAGTACTGGGCCTGAAAACTTCAAGTCTCTTTTCTTTTTTCTTTTTTTCTTTTTTTTGGTGGTGAAAGGGGGAATTCGAGCCACACCCTGTTGTGCTCAGGGACTAGTCCTGGCTCCAAGCTAAGGAGTGACTCCTGACCATGCTCAAGAGACCATATGGGGTGCTGGATATCATACCATGGTCTTGGGCATGCCAGGCAAGCAACTTACCCTGGTACCATCTCTCCAGGCTGAAGGGTTCTATTCTTTGCTCCCACAAAGCAATGCAGGGGTCACCAGTGCTAACCTAGCAGTCTCCCATAGCCTATGAGAGGCTGAGAATTGGAGCTTTTGTATGATGGGCGTGTTCCCAAACGTTTGCGGCTATCTCCCTGGCCCTCAGTGATGGTATATTCAACAGCTGTTTATATCTATCCCTCTAATAACACGAAAAGGTTGTGCAGGATTGAGAGACTGTATGATAAAGAAAGATTCCCTCCAACTAGATCTTCTGTGTTTGTAATCCACATGTGAGCAATCATGCCCAGTAGCATGTAGTTCTATGTGCTTTAGAACTGATGCCACTGAACGTCTTCAGCTTATTGGAGGAAGAACTATTTTTTTTATTATTATTAGTGAAACACCATGAGGTACAGTTGTAGACTTAGATATTTTTGTATTTGGGTTTCAGTTATACAATGATCAAGTACCCATCCCTCCATCTGTGCCCATTCTCCACCACCAATGAAGCCAGTAGCCCTTTCACCCCACCCCACCTCTATGGCAAGGCATTCCCTTTTTTTCTCTCTTTTCTTTAGGGTATTGTGGTTTGCAATAGAGGTATTGAGTGACCGTCATGTTCGGTCTATAGTATACTTTCAGCGCGTGTCTCGCATCCCGAGCAAGTCCTCCAAACACCCTTTATTTGGTGTTCCCTTCTCTATCTGAGCTGAATTTTCCCCCAGCATGTGCTACCAGATTCCAAGCCATGAAGCAGACCTCCTGGTACTTATCTCAACTATTCTTGGGTGTTTGTCTCCCATTCTTTTACTCTATACTCCCCAGATGAGTGCAGTC
>JAOXYA010002234.1:0-14588 GCA_028565675.1 Sorex palustris | reverse complement strand
TCTCAGCCAACACTGCAGGATGCAAGCAGCTTGCCCCCTCAAGGGCTGGACTCTGGTCCTGGAACACAGTTAGTTAGTTGCAACGTGTGTGTGTGTGTGTGTGTGTGTGTGTATGGGGGGGGGGCTCTGCATCCATTGTACCTAGCTCAGACCACTTTAAGTCAACCTCAGTTTAAAGGCCGCAGAGGCTGGGCTGTGTGTTGCCAGGCTGGAAGGAAGTTGAAGGAGCAGAGATTCAAGGAGGGGGGCTATGCCATACTCATGCTGCAAGGTTGGGGAGCAAAGGAGCCCCTGGAGGCCTCTTAAGTAGGGCAAAGAGAAGTTGAGAACGGATGAGCCTGAAGACTGTGCCCCAAGCTCAATACAGATGGGAAGGAGGAGCCTCTGACCTTTGTCCTCTCTACAAAGGTCAAATGGCGTCCATCACTGATGTCCAAAAAGGCCTCAGAACTCAGAGGATGGATGCAATTACCTCTTCTGTGGTCTTCCTTTGAAGGTTAAACATCATAACTTATTGGAAAGTCATTTGGGGGCAGACCCAGCTATTATAGTCTGCAACTTGTGCATGGGACTCGTGGAAGAGTGAGTTCAAGCTCTCAGGCGGGGGTGGGGGGACAGGGGAAGAAATGGAAAGACAAGGAACCAGGGCTTGAGAATGAGAACCTCACCAAGTGGATAAGGTTCCAAGTTCACTGGCCAGGCCCCTTTGCATTCGAGCCTCTTTGCATTCCACCCAAAGGAAACGTTTGACTGTTCGACGCTGGATTTCACCACCACCTCCCAAATGCTGGGGCAGGGCGGATCACTTCTGGCTCTTACCTGCCTGTTCCCTGGAGAATGTCAAGCATTGAGGGAAAGGGATCAGGAACAAGGGGAGTAGGGTTGGGGGTGGGAGAAGGCTCCCCAGGCTGACCACACAGCACCTGGTGGCTTGCTGAGGAGGGGTGGGGTGGGGAAGTAGATAGTATGAGAACCTTCCAGAATAGCATCTGAGACATGCTTAGCATCTTTCTCTGGTTACAATCACATGCCTCCTGGCGCTCACCAAGAACACTCACATCCATTGGTATCAGTGTGCTTATCAACTGCTCAGAGACCAAGTTGAAGTCCCTGGGTTCCCTCAGTCAGCCGGAGACAAGGTTTGTCTTACCTTCTCCCAGTGAGCGTTGGAAGCAGGACTGGGACAAAGTTACCAGACAAGCAGTGTGACTGAGTGAGAGTTTCTTGGGGCCAGCCTGCTCGAAATCCTGTCATGGACTTGAAACTTCTTAGAAAAGGTGGGGCTAGAGAGATAGTAGGGCGTTTGCTTTGCATGCCGCCCACCCAGGTTAGATCCCCAGCATACCACACGCCCCCCCACCCCGAGCACTGCAGGAGTGACTCCTGAGCACACAGCAATGAGTAAGTCCTGAGCACCGATGGGTGTGGTCCCAAACCCCGCCCCCCCCCATTGTGTGTGTGTTGAGGGGGAGTGAAAAAGGAAAAAAGGAAAGAAAAACTTCTCAGAAAGGGACACTTGTCAAGGAAAGCTCACTCTCGGGACGGGGGAGGGGTAGGGGGGAAATGGGGTGGGGTAGGGGGAGTGGCACGGAGGGCAAGCCACATGTGACACTTGGCTCCCCAACTCAGGAGAGTTCCCTGCAGGAGGAGGAAGTTGTTTTCCTTTCCTCAGAGAGTTTGCTCCCTGCAGCAGGAAGAAAAGGCAGGTTTGTGTTTGTTGCTCAGTCGGTCTGGAGACCACACCTGGCAGTGTTCAGGGGCTACTCCTGGTTCTGTGCTCAGGAGTGACGCCTGTTAGAGTTTGGGGAACCATACGTGGTGCTAGGGATAGAATCAGGATAAGGCCCAGCAAGGCACGGGTCCTAACCCCTGGACTATCTCTCCAACCCATATGATGGCATTTTCAGGAGGATTTCTGAAAGGGCTGAGGCCTGTGTTGGTGCTCCAGGCAGAGTTAATAAAGCAGACGCCTCTACCACCTTAAGTTTGCCAACTGGCTCTGTAAAAACTCTGAAAAAAAATCTCTGTTAAAAAAAAACCTCCAACAAAGCTATTCTCAATATTTCCATTCTAGCTGGGGAGTAGACTCAAAGGGTTGAGCACATGTTTTACATGCAAAAGTCATGAATTCAATTCCCATTACCACATAGTCCTCCAAACACAACTGGTGAACTCTCTCCCCCAACACCCTCTAATATTTATTGATTTATTTATTTGCTTTTTGGGTCACACTCAGCGATGCACAGGGATTACTCCTGGCTCATGCACTCAGGAATTACTCCTGGCGGTGCGTAGGGGACCATGTGGGATGCTGGGAATCAAACCTGGGTCAGCCGAGTGCAAGGCAAATGCTCTACCCACTGTGCTATCGCTCCAGCCCCTCTAATAATTTTTTTAAACTTTGAAATACAAAATAATAAATTGGGCCTGGGTAATAATAGTACAGTGGGTAGGGTGCTTGCCTTGCACACGGTCAACCTGGGTTCAATCCTCAGCACCCCATATGGTCCCCTGAGCCCCACCAGGAGTGATCCCTGAGCACAGAGCTAGGAGTAAACCCTGAATATAGCCAGGCGTGACCCCCAAACCCCAAATAAATAAAAACCCCAAATAATAAGCCCTAGCTGCTTCAGTTTTTCATTTTCTAATAGGATATGCAGTGAGTTCTGGTCCTAAGCCGCCCACCGAACTCTTTGGTCTTTTCTGTTTTCTTTTCCCTTATTGTCCTTCCTACCTGTAGAACTACCCCATTCTCCCCCTCTACATACATTTGCCTTGAAGAATTTATCTACTGGATCCCCTGGCTTGCAGAAGCCTCCAGAGGTCCTCTGAGAATTCCACTGCTGTCTCTAGCAAAGAGCTAACACATTTCCTGACTAAGACAGTCTTGGTCAAACATCTTATTTAAGTATCCTCACTGAATTTCCATTATTATTTCCCCTAACTGGACAAGAGAATTGAGATTTCTATCATTTCATGTGTCTATGTCTTCCTTAAAATACCAAGTGTCTAAGGACTAAGCCCAGACTTCCTCATTCATTCAATACATTTCAGAATATTTGTATCATAAAGCCGTGTTCTCTTCTCTTAGATTCTTGTTCCCAGCCTGAACTGGTTGGATGGAATTGAATTGAATGTGCATGCTGAATGTGCATGACTAGAATTAGAAGTGGACATTTTGTCCACAAGTGTAAGATTAATGGAATGACATAAAATTCTGATGAGCGGCTGGGACAATACAGAGGTTAAGGTACTTGCTTTGCAAGGAGCTCTCTGGCACTGCGTATTGTCCCCAAATACTACTTGGGAATGAACTCTGAACACAGAACCAGGAAGTGCCACCAGGCGTGGTCTCAAAAGGGATAAAACAAAACAAAAAAATCCTAGTGAGGACAGAGATCAAGACACTGTCCCTCACTTCTGTGTTCAGGTCACTCAAGTCGATGGGCCCAGATATTCAGGCTCCGCTATTTAAGAATTTCCCATAAGGATTCTACATCTGCTTTGAGACCATTGCCATAAGAATGAGAGACTCCTACATTAATATGTCACCACTCCACTCATAAAAATGACCACACTGTTCAGAACAAATTGATAAGAACTATAATGATTCATGGATAGAGAGATGCAAGTTCCTTTATGATTTTATCTTATGATTTAATCTGGAGTTTCTGGAGATTCTGGTCCCAGGAAGTGACCCTCTTTCCTTATTTCCTTGGGCACAGAATCTCAACTACCTAATGTCCCGCCTCCCCCTCCCCGCCCCACTATAATCCTATACCCCCTAATCTTGACTACCATACATGCAACTAAGGACTTAGTTGCTAGTGGTTTTTTGTTTGTTTGTTTGTTTTTACTGATATTCAAAAGTCAAATCTTGGAGTCTAGTGGATGTTCCATTATTTACTGTTTTACCTGGTAAGCAATAATTATTTTCATACACAATTATCTCTAGTATATGAAAACACTAGGGAGAGAACACTGGGACTGGTTTTTGAGTTAAGTACTTTTGTGAGTGGGTCACACTTGGTGATGCTCAGGCCTTACTGGTTCAGCACTCAGAGATCACTCCTGGTGGACTTGGGGGACTTTAGGGGGTGCCCCCTGGGTCAACTGTATGTAAGGCAAAGGCCCTACCCACTTAATTATGTTTTGATGATGATATGTTTAAAGAGGCAGCAACTGGGCACTTCTACTGTTACTTAACAAAAACTCATAAATTGGAAAGACTACAGAACATGTGACTCCCCACTGTTGAACTGAAAGTTGTTTTTCTTGCCATATAAGCATGTCTATAAGCAGTACAAACAAGCTTGAGTTATATAACATATTTCTCATATTTTGGGGGGCTATAATTAGAGCGATAAGATTCTGGCAATGATCCTAGAACAGATTAAGGACATCACTGTGATGAAAGAGGGCTTTGGGTCAATGGAAGTACAGATCCAAAACTGTGTTATTTAACATGACTTTGGCATTAGGCGCAGCCAGGATGCTATACTTACAGAGGACCTTTCAAAAACTGTTTTCTGAAGGCCTACAGCGTTTTTCCACTGCTAATGTTTAATCCGGATGGGAAATTGCCTCGTGTGTTTTAGAATGAAGCTATAAAACAAATAGGAAATCCCCAGAATTTTATAAAGGATTTGAAAGGGCAGGCACTGCAGAGTGGGCAACATGGTTTCTGAAACCTAACTAACTTCTCCTACTAAAAAAATACTGCTTATAACTCAGTAGAGCCGAGTCTGAGATCAAAGCCCTGCCAGGGCAGCAACGATTACATGGGTGTCCAGAGAGAAGCTGCCCACTGGACTGGGGCAGACACAGTGTTCACGGGAGAACTTGGCAAAGAACCCTCTTGCTGGGCTATGGAGATAGGGCTCTGCCTTTTGCTTTTATTTATTTGGGGGTTGGGGGCCATGTTATGAAATTACATGGCTGTTCTCTAGACTGACCTCTCCAGAGGACCCTCACATTGGTGCCAGAGTTGGGACCATCAGCACACCAGACAAGTACCTACATCTTGCACTATCTCTGCAGCTCAGGTCTCCCATGAAGGACTCCATGGAGGCAACCTGGGGAGTTTCCCTCCCACCAGTGACTTCAAAGAACACTGCTCAGCTCTCAGGCAGTTGAAATGGCATTGAAGAACCAACACTGACAAGACTTGGGGGCTTGAAGGGGCTTTGAGCCTGGCTCTCTGGAAGCAAAGGGGAAAGAGTGGGCTGGCCATTCTTCACTGTTATTTGAACAGAATCTCCAACTCCAGACACTCCTGTTTACTCGACCCTTCTCACTAATGTTCCTTTTAAAAAAACTGCCACTGGTCCAAGCAGTAAACAAAACCAGGAAAACTTTCTCCTTGCCTCCACAAGAAGAAGGGATGATATTTCTTCTGAAACTACGACAGGGTGATGGGGGGTGGGGTGGGGAGAAGTGAACAGGATGGAGAAACTCCCAGACACAATATGTGGGCCAACCATGGAAGCAGCTGCCCTTCTTAGCTGGTGGGAGTGAGTGACAGTCACAGGCTACCGAAACCCATTGGAGCTGGTCCTCCAGCTAGTTACCAATTTTATCTTTTCCCTTTAACATTAACCTAGTATTATTTTCTAAATGCAAATATTAACTGGCTGGCAGCTGGAGAGATAGTACAGTGGGGTAGGGTGCTGACCTTGTACACAAATGACCTGGGTTTGATCCCTGGCAAAACCTTGTCCCTGGAGCCAGATAGGAGTGATTTCTGAGTGCAGAATTGGGATTAAGCCCTGAGCACTGTGGATGTAGCTCCCCAATCAATATATATATATATATATATATATACACACACACATATATATGCATTATATGTGCAAATATATGTATATATACATATATATATATATTTGTATAAACTGACTGATAATCCTAGTAGTTAGAATTTGGAGTTCAGGGCTAACTTATGTATTACACCCTGTGAAAAGAAGTTATACATTTTGACTACTAAAATGCCACCATGGAAAAGCTCATACATTTTATCCGTAGAATATAAGAGAATTTGAGTTGAAATGCTAAAAAAGAAACCAAATTATTGGCACTGCACTGAAGTTTTAGGGTAAATTCTTGTAGCTCAAAACATTTTTAACTTTAGCTCAACAACGTAAGCTGAACTGCACTTTGCCATGATGCACACAGAAAGGCATTCCTACAGAAATACTCCAATCCTGTGTTCCTCATTCCACGTTTAGCAAAGCAGCTATTATTTGTGTCTTGGTAAAGAGTTTGGTAAACAAACCCAATGAGAGTGGCTTCATGGTTTCTCAGGCAATGTCTGGAAAGCCAGACCCAGACTGCACACCATAATTTCCACAGCGCCTGCAAAAGTAGCCACTTCCTGCATGGGAAATGTAGCTGCCTTTCCTCTAGAAGCCAGGCAGAGAGGGACAGGTAGCAGATAACTTACGCATATGTGCTTCTTTTCTCTTAAACTCAATATGCTCCCAGGGCTAAGTACTCTCCTAAATAGGTTGACTTATGGAAAGTCCCAGCATCAGGTAACGGTGCATGGAAGGAAAGACAAAGGGACAGGTCCTACCCTCCGAGAAGCCTTCTGGTTTGTCTTATTATCACTTTAAAATTCTCACATATTAATTTATCACATTAATTTATCCCAATTAAGGATAAATCATCTGTTAGTTAAGTCCTATGGTAAATTCCTGGTATCCATATGAGAAACCCTTGAACCTGTGTCCCTTCTATGAACTTGAGGGCCAGCAGAACATAAACCTTCTTGTGAAATGAATACCTCATGTCCCTTATTCATGAACAGCAATGATCTTCCAAAAGTCAGGGTAAAATGGTTAAACAGACGGATTTATTTGTAACACTGGAAATGTAAACAGTAGCCTAATTAACTTGAAAACTTTTCATTCCTGCTTCATATGGCAGCTTTCACTGTGACCTAGATAAAGAGTGAAATCTGAACTATATTTAAAGTTGAGATTAGTCTGTCTGCAGGCATTCAGGAAATCAGCAGATTTGTAGGATGTGAGGGGCACTGTGGAGAGCACAGAAGGGGTAGTAAAATCATAGTCTTTACTGTTTACCTTGATTGTTACTAGGCTTTAATATTAATTCTGTGTCATAAGCAGATCCCACATCACACTCCCCCCCCTTTTTTTTCCAGGTTCACTTTATAATTCTTCACTCTGAGGGCTGGAGATATAGCTCAGTGGATGAGCACTAGCCTTGCATTCAATCCCAAGTACTGAAAAAACAAACTGACAAACAAACAACAACAACAACAAAAGCAATCTTGGAATTCTCAACTCAAGGTTGGAAGACTTACAGGCAGAGCAATATTCTAGCAGGTAGAGGGCTTGCCTTGCATGCGGCTGAACTGGGTTCAATCCCCAGCACCCCGTATGGTCCTCCAAGCCCTGCTAGCAGTGATCCCTGAGCATAGAGCCAAGAGAAAGCCCTAAGCACTGCCAGGTGTGTCCCCAAAGTGAAATAAACAAATCAACAGATTGGAAGACTTAGAGGCCAATTCTGTTCTCCAAGACCGCCAGCAATTTATAGAAAAGGAAGTCGCCTGGGTGTAGCTCTCACCACACTGAGAACTGTGGGTGCTTAAAAGTCCCTACGCCAGGTTCTCAGTCCATCCTTTGGCTTTCCCTGGGCCCCAACTTGGGGATTCACCTCAACTTCCTCTCAGATGAACCTTGACTATAGTCCATCTGCTAGCCACTCTTTATAATCCCTGCTTCCCACCCATATTCTCTTTCACATTTCTAGCTCTCCAGTTCTTCTTGCTACAATCCTCATCATCTTTGAGGTCCAGGCTAGTTCAACTCAGTGTCCCATTCCATAGTCACTCACGAGTCAGAAGACATTGTTTGGCTTGATGAATACAATCAGGTACAAGACATGGACCATGCCTTCCGGATGTTGCCCATCCTGGCCTAGAAATCCGTTTTCTAAGAACCCAAATCAAATGCTCTACATAAAATGACCATTCTAGAAACAGACAGGGCTATAAGCACGGCAGACCAGGAGAAGATGGAGAAGTCAAGGACCACAAATATCCCCCATGAAAGCAGATGGGGTGGGAGCCCAAATAATCTCCTGCGGATTGTGGCAACCACAAGGCTTAGCAAGCTGAGACTTAGGACTAACCTAGGGGCCTCCTACTGGGCCTACCCTGGAATGTTCCATTGTCACCCATTCTTGGCTATTTTTTTCTAAATGATAAGAGGGAAATACTTTATAAGGTATTATCCAGTGGAAGCTTCTGGAAGAGGTCGGTGGAGCTGCCCTAAAGATCCGAGTTAGTTCCTGAGAGCAGTTATTTGTGTATATAACATGAATTAATAATGCAGTCAGAAGAGTAAGAGTGGTCAGTAAAGAGAAAGAAAATAGGCTAGAGTGAGGTTTGTTTAACAATAATCTCAGAGAGGTTAGCATGGGGGCAAGTGTAATTATGACAAAAAAAAGGTGACAGGGACAGAGCAATAGCATAGTGGGTAGGCACTTGCCTGGCACACGGCTGACATGGGTTCCATCCCTGATACCCCATATGGTCCCCTGAGCACCACCAGTAGTTCCTGAGTGCAGAGCCAGGAGTAAGCCCTGAGCAACGTCTGGTGTGGCCTCCAAAGTCAACCAACCAGGGCTGAAGTAATAGCATAGCGAGTAGGGTGTTTGCCTTGCACATGGCCTACTTGGCTTCGATTACCAGCATCCCATATGGTCCCCTGAGCACGCTAGGAGCATTCCCGAGTGTATGAGCCAGAAGTAGGCCCTGTGCATTGCCAGGTGTGACCCAAAAAGAAAAAACAAACAAATAAACAAACAAAAACCAACCAACCAAACCAACCAAAAGAAAGAAAGAAAGAAAGAAAGAAAGAAAGAAAGAAAGAAAAAGGTGACAGAGACAGAACTGACCAGTAAGTTTCAAGCACCCCAGGATGATGCTTTCATAGAAGGAAGGTGTGAACAGCACAGAGAAACTGGGCAGGAAGGAGAGAACAAGAACTCTTGCTCTTCTGAAAGAGTAAGAGTTTGAAGAAAATCATTAAAGATATCACAGTAACTGATGTGTGCCATATAGTGTCTCTAAAGACTACATATATTCACGGCAAGTATATACGTGTGGAAACAGAAGCCCAGAGAAAGTACTTTGGCCGAAATTACGCAGCAAGTTAAAATAGAGGAGGTATGTAACTCAGACTCTGTTCTTACCACGGTGCAAACTGCATCTAAAGAGCAGACACAATGCCCTAAGAACTAATCAATTGCATTTGAAAATACAAATTTTCTGAATAAGTACTGAAAATCAAGAAATTTGCTGGCTCCTGATTTATTTCTTTACTCTGAGGTTTAGGGGGCGTCACCTGGAGGTTATCATGGCTTACTTCTAGCTCTGCTCTTGGGGATCACTCCTGGAGGTGCTTGGAAAACATACGTTGTCCCGGGGCCAAACCCAGGTTGGCTGTGTGCAAGGCAAGCACCCTACCCACTGTACTATCACTCCAGCCCTTCTGCTGACACTTTAAACGTTGAGTAGTTAAGACGGGTTCCCAACTGGAAGGCATTATGGTTATGGCTAAAAAGTATAAAAAATTCCAAGTGAATCAGTGCTTAAAAAAAAAAGCGATCATCTATTTCTGTCACTGCACTATTTGCTGCTTTAGAGAGCTCTGTTTATCATTAAAAAGTATGGCTAAACCTAGGAGCTTGATGTAATGGAACAAGAATGTAATGCTACTCACAAGGAAATATCTGGAAAAAGTATCTGGAAACACTATATGCAAGCGTTATGTGTTCTGTTGGTGGGGGGAGGGCTGTTACCCCTATGCCTTTAACTCATCTTTTTTGATACCTGACTCCCTCTCACCAGGCAGTGACATTTCAGAGTCAGGAATCTCCGAAATGGGTCAAAGCGTTTTGCGAGCTGCTTCTTGAGCCAGTTCATTGTAAGTTCACACATCAGCCGGGAGCTAACAGTAGTTTGAACTTTTGGCCTGCAAGATAGCCCGCCCACCATAAGTAAACATGCAGTTGGGACAAACAGTTTTTATACAACTCTTCATTGTACAGTGATAAGATCTGGGGAAACGTTTTTTTTTTTCCCCCTGAGTTTAGATTTCTTTATTCAAATGTCAGACTCAGAAATTCCCTGTCCCACTTGGGCCAGGCTTGGCATGCACCGCTTCATCTGGAAGCTTCTGGAATTGGGCATTTGCTGTAAGTATGTAGTTGTTTGGATTTACTCCCCACAGAATTGAAAATGCAATGCAATCACTGGCATTTTCCTCCTCAAAATTGGACCAAGAGTATGACTGACTTATAAAGAAAATAAACAGGGAGGAAGGGTCTTCAGCCAGTCAATAACCACACCCAACTGCTGGTCTTGATTTCCTGGCTGGTGCTACTAGAAAGAAGGGAACTGGGATCACTGCTTCACTGTGCTGAGCCCTTTGATGTCACATTCAAATCCTGAAACAACTCTAGGAGATGGTCATGACAGCCCCATTCCCATTTTTCCCAGCCTTACTGATACAATTCCCACAAAATCTTGTGTAAGTTTAACACTTGATAGGATGCATGTTCATATTGCAAAATGATCACCACCATAGCATCAGCTCATAGCTGTGTTTTCAGCTTCCCTCCCCCAAGGAAGATTTGAGGAGTTCAAATAATTTGCCCAAAGTCAACCTACTTCAAGAACTCAGGTGATACGTGGTGTGTCTGGCTTTGGATTGTGTAGTCCTTTCCTTTTTGCTCAAGCTTGGGCACTTTCTCCTAAATGTTCTCTCCAACCCCAAAGCCTCTTGATATACCTCTGTAATCTTTTTTTTTTTTGCTTTCTTTGGGTCATACCCAATGATGCTCAGGGGTTATTCCTGGCTCTGCACTCAAGAATTACTCCTGTCGGTGCTCAGGGGACCCTATGGGATGCTGGGAATTGAACCCCAGTTGGCGGCTTGCAAGACAAAGGCCCTACCCATTGTGATATCACTCCAGCCCACTCCCTGTAATCTTAACTAGTTTCTGTAACCCAGACCAGTTTCTGTAGGCCGAAGGGCGATCCAAGAAGAAATAACAGCTTTCCCACCCCTTTTCCATAGAAGTACCATTTAGGAGTTACAGTCCGTTTCTTCCAAAGCATTATTACTAGGCCAAAAGATCACTGGGCATACACTTCTCCTTCTTTGGAAAAATGGCAAGTAAAACAATTCTCAGCTATCATGTTACCTAGCTGAGGGTGTAAGCATTAGCCTGGGGACATTCGAACTCCTCCAGAATACTTGACGTAACAAAGCATCTCTAAACCAACTGGCATTACCGGGTAATCCTTTTTCCGCCTTGTCATAAGGCAACAACTGGGTTCTGCTTCCCTCACACCTGGGTAACTGCAAATGGAAGGAAGAGCAGAGCGGAGTCTCCGAGTCTGCTTGCTAGAGAGCCAGAGTTGGAGCTGGGAGCTTCATCTGGAGCTCTTGTGGGCTTTGGAAATCCAGAAACGAAGCTATTCTTTTTGCAGTTACCACTGCCCACCCCCTGCCTCCTGTGGGATTTCAGTGGTTCCAGAAAGACTGAAGAAGAGTTCCTGAAGATCTCAGAGACTGGTCTGGGGAGGTGGCCGTGGCTGGGAGGGATCCCGGTTTGCGCCCCTGTCAGAGCAAGAGTCCTCACTGGAAGGGGTTCAGGAAGGCCTGAGTCAGCAGGGGCGGGTGAACCCAGGGCAGAGCAACGGGCCTGGGTCTGGCCAGGCTCTGGAAGGAGCAGGGAAGTCAGCTCGCCACCAGCCTGCACCAAGCTGCATGTTCGTGGCATGGAATAAGGAAGGATGCTGCTCCCAGAACTGGTCACAACATCCTCACCTGCCTGCAAGGGCCTCTCCACACAGCCCCACCCTCCATCTCTCCATGCATCCCTCCTCCCCACTCGCCGGCTCTTCCTCTCGACTCAGCCCTCCTTCCTCAGGCCCTTGATGACGCCAAGCCTACAGAGGATGCGCTTCTCTCCTCCCCCATGTTTCAGACAGACAGACGGAGCTTCCGGACATGCGTCACCACCTCCTAGTGTCTCTGTAGCCTAAGTTTGGATGCAGCATTAGTCTTTGTAGGCTAGTTAGGCGCTCCCTCTGCCCCCATCCCACCCTCCCCTGCCCTTACCTGACTGCGATCCTCAGGAATGCCAAGTGCACTCCTGCCTCAGGGCCCTTGCACCAGTCACCCTCCATCTGGATCAGCCCTTCCCCTTCACTTCCTCAATGGTCCTGTGAAATGTTCCTCTACTTCCTCCGAAAGGCTCTGGGATTACCTCAGATTACAACCAACATCATTTCCCAGAATGCCTCTTCCACCTTCTCTTGCTGTATTTGTCGCAATTCTAATCATCATGGAACATTCTGGATTTTAAGATCTATTGATTGCCCTTCTTGAATGGAAGCTCTGTGAGGGCAGAGCCTTCTAGTCTTTTGCTCATTGCTGGATCCCCTGTACTTAAAGCAGAGCCTTGCATGCAAGAGACACTTGATAATCAGATGTTAAATGAATAAGCGGATCTCTCCATGCTATAGCTCTTTTTTTCCTAGTATCTTGCTAGCCATAGATGTATAGGTGTATAGGTGTCTGCATACATGTGTGTATATTACAGAAAAACGATACAGTCTGGTGTTTCTCAGACATATGCACGTACACCCTCTGTAGCCCCAGCTCATTCAAAGGGGCCACATGTGAAAATTGCATAAATGGAGGTGCCATGCAACGGACTAGGGGGCCAACTGGTAGAATGAGGGAGGGGGCACAGGAAGAAAACAAAAATAAAGGCTGAAAACCATTAATATGGACCACAGAGTTATACTTTATAATCACCCTTTAATAATATATATATATATATAGTTGTTGTTAGAGCAATAGTACAATGGATAGGCACTTGACTTGCACATGGCCAACCTGTGTTCCATCCGTGGCACCATATATGGGTTTCCCAAGCCCTTCCAGGAGTGATCCCTGCGCTCAGAGCCAGGTGTCAGCGCTAAGCACCTCTGGGTGTGGCATACATATATATGTATATATATATATATATCACTGAGCATCAATTTGCTCGAGTGGGCCCAGTAACGCCTCCATTGTGAGACTTTGTTGTTACTGTGTTTGGCATATAGAATATGTCACGGGTAGCTTGCCAGGCTTTACTGTGCGGGCGAGATACTCTCGGTAGCTTGCCGGGCTCTCCGAGAGGGGCAGGAGTTGAACTCGGGTGGGCCGTGTTGTTTACTTACAAAGCAAAAGCCCTACCTGCTTGCTATCGCTCCAGCCCATAAGAAGATGTAAAGATAGGTAAATAAATGATTTCGCACAAAGAGATGATAAAATCTGTACTAAATATATCCAAGTATAAGAAAAATAACATTGCCAGAGCAATGGAACAGTGGATGCCTTGTACATAGCCAACCTGGGTCCCATTCCTGGCACCACATATGGTCTCTGGGCAGGCCAGAAGTAACTGCGAGTGCAAAGCCAAGAGTAAGTCCAGTGCATCGCTGGGTGAGGCCCCAAAACCAAAAGGAAAAAAAAAAAGAAAAATGAAGAGTAACATCAAGGCAGATATTTCAGGAAATCCATTGGGAAAGACTTGCTTGAGTCTTTAATGTGGTAATTAGTTTTGCTGAATCTCACCGTCAGATGTTTTATTGCAATGTACTCATATAACTCACACTGGCTAAGCACATACAGTCTGGAGCATATTGTCTGAGTGAACCTTGTGCATTTATATAAACTTCCATTGTCTCTTATCTGTTAAATGTGCATAATGATAAGATTATTACTAATAATCTTAAAGGGTTGGGTGCTGATCAAATAAATGAGAACATGTGAAGTACTTAAAACAATACCTGATATATAATAAGGACTTAGCAAATGTTAGCTTTGTCTTGTATTCTAGCCCTTTTACCTAAACTGTGGAATGATGTTGGCCTGTAAATGCTTCCCTGCATCAATTTCCCCTACTTGTAAATGGGAATGGTAGAGTATTTAATGAGATCATGTATAAAGCACTTAGCACAGTACTGGGCATTTAGTCAGTCCTCAATAAATGTTAACTCTGAACTGTAATTGATTCACAATTCAAATTCCTCTGAAAACCAAGTATTTTTTTTTAATGACATCAAAACCTATTTGGGGGCTGCAGATAGCATAGGCCATTTGTCTTGCAAGCAGGCCTTTGTTCAATCCCTAAAAGCGACCCCTGAGTGTTGCCAGGGGTCACTCCTGAGCACAGAGCCAGGGATAGCCTAAGCACTGTTGTGTATGCCACTCCCCATCTATGCCCCCAATAAAAACAAAAGCCCATTTGTTGCAAAACCTGACCTTTTTTTTTTTTCCCTTTTTACTACTGAGCTGTTTTCCGTCATCATCTCATTCAGTAGAAGCCTCCCTAAGCTTTGTAAAGGAACGATCACTGATTTGTGTGCAGGTCTGTAATGCAAAATGCACACCTTATGCACTATAATACCTTTCTTTTTTTTTTTTAATTTTATTTTATATTTTTTATAGACTTAAAAATTTTTGAGCTTGGGTTTCAGTTATACAATGATC
>JAOXYA010002228.1:0-14588 GCA_028565675.1 Sorex palustris | reverse complement strand
ACATCTACACAATGGAGTACTATGTAGCTGTTAGAAAAGATGAAATCATGAAATTTACATACAAGTGGTACTACATGAAAAGTATTATGCTAAGTGAAATGATTCAGAAAGAGAGGGAAAGATATAGAAAGATTGAAAATATGAGGTTTAAAAGTTTGTAATAACTCTCAAAATAATGTAATAATGTGTAAGCAAGAGACAGGGGAGGAGAGTAACTTTTATTTTTTTAATTGAATCACTGAGATAAAATTACAAAACTATTTATGATTGTGTTTCAGTCATACAATGTTCTAACACCCATTCCCAGTGTCCATTTCCTACCACCAATGTCCCAAGTTTCCCCTCCCACTACCCACCCACCCACCCACCCCAGGATGCCTCTATGATAGGCAGCACTTCTTTTCTCTCTCACTCTTTATTTAGGGCATTATGGTTTGCAATACAGGTACTGAAAGATTATCAAGTATTTCTGAGACATAATTTTTAAAAAGTAGTAATCCCCAAGATGATGGTGTCTACTTAAGGGCCCCAAAAACCATTCACTATAGACATGGAAACACCCGACTTTGTTCACCAAATAGGGTAAGGGAGGCAGCCTCTCTGATACTTTCTTCCTTTCAGAGTATTGACTCTGTTCAGAGATAGGAAAGTTTGTACTTAAGTTCCTCATGGCAAACTGCTTTCCCCATTTGAATAAGAGGAAAGAGAAGTCAAAGCTGGATGAAATATGATGGAAGTGGAAAGTTAATGACGTCAAGGAAATGGAGGCTCTGTTAGATAAGACAATTCCAGAAAAATTCTGCACTAGATAATTAAAGGAACTGTTAATACATATAGCTTCACATGTTCTTCCTATACTTTAATAAAATTTTCCAAAGGTAAGAAAAGCAGTTGAAATCCTGTGTTATCTGAAAAACTGAAAAAAGAAAAATTACAAGAGGCAATGGAACTAGCCTCTATCTGGTTCTACCAAGCATCAAGCTCAAGAAAGCTTCACTGCTCAAAGTAGGATAGACTAATTTTATCTGTTTTTTTTTTGTTTATTTTGGTTTTGAGCCACACATGGCAGTGCTCAGTCTTTACTCAGGAATTGCTCCTAGCAGTGCTCAAAGACCACATGAGATGGTAGTGACGGGACACTATACTATTACTCTGGCTCCTGTCTTTTAAATATTATAAAGCTTGTATCAGAAAGTGATGTGCTCCAAAATCCTGAAAATTCAGTCTATTACATAGTATATTGCAATTTGTCACCCCTAATTTCTACCAATAAAAATCCCAATTTTAGGGTAATGGTCTTCTTGAATTGTTTCCCCCTTAAAAAGATGCTGTTAGAATCTGACTCATGTCTGTCTCCTTCCAAAGCTGGTCTTCACTTCCTAAAAGTTAGTTCCTTTTCTAAAACGAGTCTTGACCACTCATTTAAGTCAGATTCTTGTGCCCAGACATGCAGGATTCTCTTGTCCTTCAATTACATTTATAGGGAGAGCATATTTTAAAAGACTGAATAGTTCAGTTATGTTTTGTCTATATAAAATTAAGCTTCAGGGAGTTCTCTAGCACTCAATGAGCATCACCAGCTTTTACAAAAGCATCTGACACTGGGAACTTATTGACAGACTGAATTCTCCTCACATACAACAGTATCTGAAATTTGGCTTTTTGTCAAAATCCACACTAGGAGGAATTACACTCGTTGTAGGGTGAGTTTGAGAGTCTTCCATTTGGTCTTATCCATGACAATTCTTACCAATTGAGCTATAATGGCACCATTAGATGTCATGTCTATGACCAAAGATTTTAAACCAAATTATGTAATTCAGTGTCAGGAATTGATCATTGCGTGTGCTTATGAGTATCAAGTCTGGCCCAAAACTTCATTATTTGACCCAGCATGTAAACACTGAACATTAGGCACATAAACAAGTCTTGAAAGTCCAATCTTACCTGCATACTGCCTAGCCATGAAATGTTTGGAGAAAAAAATACAAAGTAAATAGGTGTATAGGCTTTTAAGGAAATAAGTGAAAATTCTTTATCATAGGATCTTATGGTGTTATAGTCACAAATCTTGGGGCTCCAGCTTTGTTTTTATTTCTGGATCTAAAACAAAAAGTCATGCCTGGAAACTTGGAAAAAGCTTATGATTCTTTCACCATCATGCTGACCCTAGCATCTCATCTGCCTTGATTGTCTGGTTAAAACATTAAATAACTCTGCCCTTAGGAATCCATCTACCCTTTGGGAGCTCTTATTTGAAACCTGAAGGCTCTTCTAAAAACCTGTGAGTGAGAATTGTGGATCTTTTCAATTGCTCCATATCCCCTGTGACAGTGTTAGTCGTGTTAGTCATCTACTTTTCTCTCATTTGTGAACTGCATCTACACTATTTAATTATCCCAGATTTGCAATGCCACTTTATTATCAGGTGTAACCCACAGAAAGCAGCAAGAATTGCTTAGTAAGACTCTCTGAGACCAATTCCCTGCCAGTGAAATTTCTTATTCATATGCTAAACAGCATCCATCTGGCTCTTTTTGTGGAACAGGCATCTAGTGGGTTTTATATGCCTCCATTTCATCAGCCCCAATGATTTCTATTTCATTTTCATTCATCACTTAGCAAAAAACCTTAACTGATTATGGAAAGCTATTTTTTTTGATTCTCTTAGTCAAGAATCTTTTAAGATAATCACAAATTTTTGTGATTTTATGGTATCAGAGGAGTTAATCTTGTGAAGTCTTATTCATTTAGACTATATAATTGTATCTGCAAATTTATCTACTGGGCTAGAAATCATAATACCTGTTGGTATATTTTGGATAAGCAATTGTGCAATGATGAGAATATTCCTTTTGAATATAGATTATAAATTCCTGGAATAAATAATGGAATAAATAAATCCAGGTACATATGGATAATTTTTTTTCCTTTTTAAGTCACACCTGGAATTGCACAGGAGTTACTCCTGCTCATGCACTCAGGAATTACTCCTGGCGGTACTCAGGGGACCACCTGGGATGCTGGGAATCGAACCTGGGTCAGCCATATGCAAGGTAAATGCCCTACCCGCTGTACTATCACTCCAGCCCTTATGGATAATTTTAAAGGGTCAATTAGTAGTGTTTAGAGTCTGAAATTATATTTCTTCCAGAACATTTAACAGGTGATATTTTTTATTGGGCCTTACTGTTTATTGCATAATTTCACTTGAGTAAAAGTTTTGTATTTTCAGAGAAGAATATCCTTTGATTCAAGCAGAAAAATATCATTTGGGAGCTTAACTTAAGTAATGATGAAGTCAGAAAAATCTACGTGCTCCCATGTTACTAATGTTTTCTACTGTGGCAAATATAGGGAAATTTCTTTTGATCAATCTACCAGTTCAGAGTATAATCTGCTATCTAGCAGCACTGGACAGTTTGTATATACCAAGGCCACCTTCACCCCAGATGATCAAAGGATCAAAGCCAATGGTATGGTTGGTTACACAATCCAGATCTTTCCTACTCAACATAATTATATGAATTATTTTTTTCCCTGAAAATCTACATGAACCTCACTATAAGTTACTTATTACTGACTTGTAATTTGAGTTTATTTCTACACATAGAGTTTGGTATTTTTTGGGGGGGTCACACCCAGCGATGCACAGGGGTTACTCCTAGCTCTGCACTCAGGAATTACTCTATCACACCAGCACTGAACACAACTTCTTCTGGCTTACGCTTGTCATATTTCAGATATTTCCCCAGTCTTTTATATGTTTAACTCAATCTTCAACTTATCAGAAGACCTGGGTAATGTGAATGAAGAGAGGTTTAAAGTTCTCATACTGATAGTAAGACATTAACAAAAGTGAGGAGTATAGATGCTTAATTACTGAATATTTAACTGCCTGTCGCCTGGGAAAGAATGTTATCAGTAGTGAAATATTCTAAGCACTATTTGTATAGTGGTACCTATGTCTAGACAGACAGTAAAAATGGCTAGGTTGTATTAAGTAGATCTGAAGAAATCTATAGGGTAGTTAAAGATAACCACACAGGTAGGCTGTGTGAGATCCATAAGGCAAATCTAGTATTATACACAGGACCTTATTTTTTCTCAGGAGATATTGTCTCTAAGCTCGCTCTTCAGCCCTTTTCTGTCTAATAAAGCATGCTCAGCCAAATATTAGATCTGGTCTATGTTAGAAAACTTAAAACCTGTTCTGTTTTTTATAAAGTAGTTCACAATATTTGATTACGTTTAATATTCAAACCACCATTACACCTTCCCACGACCATATTTTGGATGTTTCCACCCTGATCCCTGGCCCAAAGCAGAATCAAAATATATTTTGTATTGTTTGTTATGAAAAACTGCTGAAAATGCTACAACAAAGTATCCTTAGGGAAAAAAAAACAAAGTATCCTTACAGGAAAGTGTGGAAGCTGTATTTCACCCAGAGGCCATTAAGCCCTTCCATAAGAGATCACTAACATGTTGTTAAAGGTTGAGCCTGTGTGCTTTATATATACATATGCATATTATAGATAGATATAAATAGATATGTAAAAATCTATATTTCCCTCTAAGATTGGTTTCCTTCTACTTTGAACCCTATCAAATGTGGTGCGGTAATATTGGAGTATGTGTAGGGTGTGTAGTTTGAAGTATCATGTGACGGAGTCCAGGAATATATTCACTTGTGGGTGATGGTTGAGCTGAGTGTATGGAAAGCAGCCATGGGCATGGTGGAGTCTGGATTCTGGAGGGTTTTGATTGCCGGGGCTGGGTCCCTTGGGGCGGGGAGGGGTCTCACCCGCCCCTACCTCTGGGCCACCCAAAATGAAACAGCCTGGCCCGGGGTCTAGTGGCATAGTTATGGCGAGCATCATGTTATGCTTCCTTCGGGGAGAGAAGGACGTGTGATCTGGATGGTGGCCAGTGACGAGATTATCTGGTACCAGCTAGAGGTGGTTTATGGGTGTTACTGCCAAGTTGCTGGAGACAGGGGGGACAGGCAGAACCTGTTATGCTGAGTGGACACACTGGGTGGGTCCATTCTGTGGTTCTAATTTATTCTTCCCTGAGATCATGGGACCAAGAAATAACTGGTCTTAAATATATAATTCTCAGCAACCCATCTCCATGACACCAGGAGTTACCAATTTTGTTGAGAGGCCATCTCTAATATCCTTTCAAGACAGATATTTGCAATAAGTTGTTGAGAACATCTTCCAGCTGCTGTCCTTCAGCAGAGTCTTGCTGTAAAAAGACACACTTGATGTTCTCACAGTCAACAACTTAATATGGTCTGGTTATAGAAGCCGGATCATCCTGTGTGACTTCTTAAGAAAATTAGTCTTACTGCTTGGGTCTCTCTTTGACCATACTTTGTCCCCATCTCCTCTGACCTAATTCTCCCCAATTTTCTGTTTTAGGTGTCAGATTTTCATTGTGTTCAAAAGTCTCTCCCTGCCAGTGCTGGCTTCTCTATTACCTCTTCCATCTTTATTTTAAATATATTTTTTCCAGTCACCATAAGATGTTGTTTCCTGCTTCAATGGAGGACCAAAATAGATAATTCTTATAATCATATGTTAATCTTGACATCTGGATAAACATCTTATTGCCTGTTTCTTAGATCATCTCAACCAGTTGGCTTGTGATGTATTGTGGTTGAACTATACATCAATCACAACTTGTTTCTTATGGCATTCCATCCAAGCTTCATAGGTATAGAAGAGCCGATTGGATAGCCAGTTTGCCAACATCCCAAATACTGTCACTCTCCAACAGCCCCAAAGACCAAGTTAAGGGAATTGATTTTTCTCTTCCCATGCTTCCACTTTGAAATGGGAATCAGAACCAAGCCCCAGAATCACGCTCACCAAACAGACAGGCCAAGGTAACTTGTTACCTAGGAAACTGCGAATGAACCAACTTCTCTCCTGGTTCAAGGTTGGATGGCTAAGCCTTTATGTACACCTGAGATTTTGTTTATTTTCACCTAAACATTGGTAATTAGAATTGTGGAAATATTGATGATACCTCACACACAACTATGTCAGAGAGAATGAAGGGGTGCAGCTGTGTTCTCTGGATTCCTGCCTGATGACAGAGTGGGGTATTGAGGCAGAATCTTTCCTGGGAAACATTTGACCCACTAAGGAGTGTTAAAATAGCCAAATGGTTTTTACCAAAACTTCCTGAACTTTGTGGTTGTCTTGGATGCTTTCACTCAAAATTATATCTAAGACTGATAGTAAGTGTGACTTACTGAAGGAGAAAAGTCTCTCCCAGTTTTCCGTGATTCCCCTATTTTTTCTCTCTAAATTCTCTCAAACAATTTCACATTTAATTTTTCTTGGCAACAGGATCTTGCAGATTCCCATTCAACAAATGGGTCTGAACTCTAAGATTAAGACATCAGTGGGATTAGTAATTGGATAAACATCACCTACTTTAAGTACAGAAGGAGGTTTTACTGTGTTGAACATAAAAAAATGAAACTTTGGATTAGAATATTAATTCCTCAACACATTTTTTACATCTTCTCAAAGGGACTTAAAGAAAATAATGTAATTTTTAAGATTCCAGTTCTGCTGCAATCCAGTTCTGATATCGCAATCACAATCACAACCATCCTGTTATTCGTCGATTGCCTCAAGCAGGTCCCAGTAACGTCTCTTCGTCCTAGCCATGAGATTTTTTTTAAAAAGTGCCATATTCAAGGCTCTTTCAGAGTTAGGAGAATGAGACCCTTCATTGTTATTGGTATTTGGCATATCGAGTACGCCACGGGGAGTTTGCCAGACTCTGCCATGTGGGCAGGCTGCATTCGGTAGCCTGCCAGTTTGTCCAAAGTAGGAATGAGATAAGATGTCATAATAGAATGTCTCCTTGAACTGTTCAAGAACCATACTTGAACAGTTTTTTTGTTTCCTGTTTCTGTGTTTGTTTTTGGTCTCCCAAGCAGTGCATGGGAAGCCTGGGCCCTCTTGCAATGAGCGATTCTTAGCCAACTAAGCTGGTGTTTCCCTGCAAAGGCTCAAAGACTCCGTGCTGCTCAGTCTTGCAGAGCCAGCTACCACTAGAGCCATAGCTGGTGGTATTGGGTGCCTCCAGGGCTCCACCCAGCATTGCTGGGGGTGGGGGCAAGTGGTGACAGGGATCAAAAAGGATTTTCAAGGGAGGAAAGTGCCTTAACCCCCATGTTATTTCTGCAGTCCAGCACCACACCTAACACCCACCTTCACTTTATCCAGTTTTTCAAATTCCTGAAACATCAGTGAGTCCACAGTGAAGCAACCCAGCATATTTTGCTGGTCTCTGTAGTGCTGGGCACTTGAGATAGGATTCTTAGTTACACAAATGCCCCAGGGAGATAAGTAGAAACAAAAGGCACCAAATAGTTTTTCCCTTTTTGAAGATAGGAAACAGAGAGGTGAAGTGACTTCCTTGGATGCCTCTGTAGGGCATCTGAGCCAAGTATAGTCAGGCTCTTGTGCCCGGCTGGGATTTAGGGGATGACAGACATTCATCACTAAAGACCCAAAGATGGTAGCTTGTTCTGCAAGTCCAGGCTCTCCCTTGAACACGTATTTGCTTGTTTGTCTCTGTTTCTTTGCTTGTTATCTACACTCATGAGAGGCCTGTGTTCTCTCTCACCACGTTTTTCTAACCAGGTTTTGTTCAACAAAAACTACCTTGCTTCACTAAATAAATAAAGACCTAAGGATGATGAAGTTTTGGGAATGACCCATGAGACAAGGGACTGATGGTTTCCAGCCATGGGATTCACTTGCTTTGATGATTGTCTAGGTTCAAAGCTGTTTTTTTTTTTTTGTTGTTGTTGTTGTTTCAATTTTTGTTTTCCTTTCAACTTTTCAAACATAACTCCTAACTGGTTTGGTTAGCATTCATTTACTGTTCTTTGTGTTGGTAGATAGTAGGGGAAGGGTTATATGTCAGAGCACAGACTGGTGAACATCAAGACTATTTTAAAAATTTTAACTTTTGGGGTCAGAGAATAATTTCAGAGGGTAAAAATGCTTGCTTTACACACAGATGACCCGGACTCAAACCCTTACACCACATGTCCCTGAGCACGGCCAGAAATAAGTCCTGAGCACTGTTGGGTATGACCTCACCCAAACAAAATAAACAAAAACATTTTAACTTTTGCATGTGACATTAATATTAATATAATAATATAATATTGTATATTATATTATTTTACATTATGATATTTGTAATATATGTATATATTATATTACATTATGATCTCTGCAAAAAGTCTGGTTTCCATTTATCTACCAAATATTTCTCTTCCTTCCTTCCTTCCTTCCTTCCTTCCTTCCTTCCTTCCATTTCTCTTCACTTCTATGAGCTTGGAGGCTACTTCCAAATAAATCATGTGCTACAGCAGTTGGAACCATTTCCTCAATCCTAAAGAAAATTTTGGATTAAGAATAATGAATTTCAGATGCTCATGTATTTTTCTGAGCAAATTATTTTGCAAATCTACCTCCTCCCCATACCCATTTTCTCAACTTGTTATCACTCTATCAACTAGGGATGATTGAAATCCTTCTACTTAAATATGCTAGAGGAACTTTAGTTATAATAGGAAGAGCGTGCAATGTTTACTTTGGTCAAGATTTTTCAGTTCCCTGCATGTATTATTATTATTATTATTTTTCTATTTTTATTAATCACCATGAAATTATAGAGTTATTCATGGTTGGGTTTCAGGCTTACAACTTTTCAACACCAATCCCTTCACCAGTGCCCACTTCCAGTTTTCCCACTTCCCACTCTTTGTCTCAGGGCTGGAGCGATAGCACAGCAGTAGGATGTTTGCCTTGCACGCAGCCAATATGACCGACCCGAGTTTGATTCCTCTGCCCCTCTCGGAGAGCCCGGTAAGCTACCGAGAGTATCTCACCCGCACGGCAGAGCCTGGCAAGCTACCCGTGACATGCTCGATATGCCAAACACAGTAACAACAAGTCTCATGATGGAGACGTTACTGGGCCCGCTAGAGCAAATCGATGAACGGGAGGACAGTGACAGTGAATAATAACTTAAAAAATCTACCAAAAAAAGAGAAACCAAATCAAAACAAAACTGAATTAGTATCATGACTAGTCAAGTAGTGTCAGGTAAGCAGAAGGCAGAATGTACAGCCTCGGGGGAGAGCTCAAGAGGTTGAAGCATATGCTTTGCATGCAGAAGTCCTGGGATTTCTCAGACACACCCAGCAGTGACTCCTGAGCATCGAGTGGAGTTTAGCCCCCGAGCCCCACCGGGTGTGGTCCCAAAATCAAAGTGATAAAAGAAAAGAAGGAAACGAAGAAATGTAGCTTTAGGTCTTGGGGATAGTCAATATTTCTGGTGACCAAAGAGAGGGTATGCAATTCCTCCCCACACATCACCACATATGGTTCCTTTTACTCCCTCCAAGAGTAAGCCCTGAGCACCACCAAGCCTGATCCCCAAACAAAACAAAACAAAACAAAACAAGTCTTAGATGCAAAGCCCCAAGTTTTTACAGACTTCTGACTGTTCAACTCCATTGAGGCAATTTCCAGCCTTGACCAAATGATAACTGACTTTCTGCAATTCAGAGAATGCCTTCACCGGCCTGTTCCATAGTTTACATGAACATATTAGGAACAAACTTCTTTTAACGTGTGCCAGCTTATACAAATAGATATTGTATATATACAGAGACATATTTATTTTTATATTTAAAAAAGGAATGACTAAGATCTTGATGGGTAATTTATATTTTAAATGAGTGATCAAAAATTAATGTATGTGAATTTAGATGTTAAGATATATATTTTACATGACATAATGCTTTACAACAATATGATTTTCACTGCAATAACACAAATGAATGGAAGTTCAAGTACTAAGAAAATATCTGAAAATAATTTCAAAGTATTATCACATGCATTTAGGTGCATTTAACTCTGTAGGAGGAAGCAAGAAAAAGATGTTCTATAATCACTGTCACTGTCACTGTCATCCCGTTGTTCATCGATTTGCTTGAGCAGGCCCAGTAATGTCTCCATTTTTTTTTTGAGACTTCTTGTTACTGTGTTTGGCATATTGAATACATCATGGGTAGCTTGCCAGGCTTTGCTGTGGGGGCAAGATACTCTTGGTAGCTTGCTGGGCACTCCAAGAGGGGCGGAGGAATCGCAAGGCAAGCTTCCTACCACTGTGCTTCTATAATATTACAACTAATAGATTGGGAATCTATAGGTATAATAAAAAATCTGTATATTAAACATTACTTTTGTATGGATGTAATAATCTTAATGTTTAGAGATATTATTTTAATGGATGAAACATTTTTTTAAAAGAATTACTGGGTTTCTTGTTAGGCTGCTGTTTGCTTTTGAAATAGGAATAATTTGTTTCCTTCACTCCATCTTTACGTTCTTTGAAGGGTGCAAGTAGCTGGTTTGATTTTCTCCGAGTGTATTAATCACCCATTTGAATTTCCTATTTATGTTTTCTCAAGTGTCTTTTAGTTTTTATGGTAGCCTGCAAGGCACAGCAAAGGAATCAGTTATGAATAGAAAACTGATTGCTCTGTTGATTAGTGGAAGCCTAGGGGTTCTCAAAAGGCACACTGAAGTCAAACAATCACTTTTCCACCACAAAGACATTTCAGATCATGAGTCACAACAATTCATGAGGCTGGTTAGAGTGGGCTTCCCTGAAGTTAAGACTGATAAATATTTCTGCCTCTAGGAGGGAAGGAGAGAAGGCAGGGATTGTAGTTTAGAAGGAAATATGTGTGGACATTATCGTTATTGTTTTCTAATGTTTACTCAGTCTAGTGAGATAATTCTAGTGCTAAGAAGTAGGGCACACACATTGCTTGTGTGAGGCCCCAAGTTGGAATCCTAGAACACCTACTGATATGGTTCTTAGTTTGGAAAATAAAAGCTGACTGCCTTAGGACCTTGTAATAACTACAGGAACAACATACTCCTCTTAAGAAAGACTTAAATGTCAAATGTCACTTCATGACTGCTTTGTTATTGTCATTAAAATAGACAGGTAGCAACTGGTTGAATTATTGACTTGTACAGGCTGCGTCCAAAATTATTCAATTGCTTTGTGAGATGTAATGAAAATGTAGCTTCTCAGTTTCTCTATAATGGATCAAATTTCATGCTTGAATGCCAACTTGTTAGGTTTAGGAGGGGGTGGGATTGTGAATTAAGAGAGAGGTTCAACCCTTTAGTAGATGTTTATGTTGCTGGTGGAGGTTCACCGGGTGGTTTATCCAGTTTCTTAGGTATACTTGGACTCAGACTGGAGAAAGGTATTGCTCTTTGCAAGACAGGAAAGTCAGTCCTAGACCTGACGCAGGCTTTGTGCATTTGTTGTCTTACAGGAGAAGATGAGTCATGAAGTATAACAAGATTATTGGGAAATAGAGGGAAGCAAGGATAGGTAACTTAAGATGTTAGTTTTAGAGAAAACCTTGGGGCTGGAGCAATAGTACAGCAGGTAGCGTGTTTGCCTTGCATGCGGCTGACCCGGGTTTGATTCCAGCATCCCATATGGTCCCCTGAGAACCACCAGGAGTAATTCCTGAGTGCAAAGCCAGGAGTAACCCCTATGCATCGCCAGGTGTTACCTAAAAAGCAAAAAGAAAAGAAAAAGAGAGAGAGAGAGAACATGATCTTCTCCAGAATGGAGAGAGCCAAGTTACATATCCCAGTGTTAAAGTAGGAGCATATATCTCAGGAGAGGAGATGTGGGTGGCATGTGCTTTGGCACCTCATGTGCCAGGACACCCTGTACAGGCAGCATTGGATGCCAGCAACACTTGGGTAACTTGGGCAACATCTTGTCAGGAAGCAACACAGGCACACGCTTCCTTGGTTCAAGTTAGTTTCTATACACATCCCCCACCCCAGTCAGTTGTTAGGGTGGTTGCCAAGGGGATGTTTGGAGCAGTGGATATTATTTTTGGTATTTTGATATTTTTGATATTCTTTTCATAGCCTTTGTTCCAGGGTGGAGCCAACTCACCAAAGTGTCCAGCCATCTCTCCCCACAGAAAGCTTCCTGACCCTTGGCCTGGAAGTCTGCATTTTAATTTTTGGCCTGGAAATCTGCATTTTATTTCATTTTATATTTTTTTCTCCTGAAATAGGTCCTTTGTGTCCATGGCTTTGGGCTCATTCAGGTTTCAGACACAGTTTTCCCAAAAACACGTTTCCAGGGCTTTCGTATCTTCCTGCCCGATCACCTTTCTTTCTTCCCTCCCCCAGACTTCCCACACAGAGGGAGTAGATAAAGTGTTTGCTCTCCTCCCTCAAAACTCCTCATACCCAACACACGCTCCAGCGCTAGAGCGGCAGGGACCTATCTCCCACCATACCTTCCTAGGCACAAAGCAACTCCTTTACCACTAAGAGAGGAATAATGTGATCTCAGACATTCAAGATTGGATTTTTTTTTAATTCTTAAGACATTCATTAACATTTCTTTCCCTTTCCTTACAGTTCCCTCACACCCACTCTTGTTCTCCTTACTTCTCAATCTTTTGCTCTCTTCTCTTTAATATCTAGATGTTGGTCTTGATTGCCTTTCTGGAGTCAGCAACAAAAATCATTTTGAATTCTTAAGGCATGTAGCTGCAAGCAGGAATCTATTTTTCCCTTGCAGTATCAAATCGTATCACTATTGTGATTGGGATGCCTGGGTATTAAGATTTACCCAAAATGGAAATATGTCTGAAAGTGAATGCCTCTGAAATGTGTTTCAAAGAACATTGAATTTATGAGAACTCTCCCTCAGAGGAAGTGAGATGAATGTAAGAAATAGTTTTTTAGTCTTCTGCCATGTCACAAATTATCATCTTATGCCAAAAAAAAAGATAAACTGTCACTGTCACTGTCCTCCCATTGTTCATCAGTTTGCTCGAGCGGGCCCAGTAAAGTCTTCATGTTGAGACTTTGTTGTTACTGTGTTTGGCATATCGAATACATCACGGGGAGCTTGCTAAGCTCTGCGGTGCAGGAGAGATACCCTCGGTAGCTTGCCGGGCTCTCCGAGAGGGATGGAGGAATTGAACTTGGGAAAAAAGATAAAATAAATCTAAAATTATTTTAATTATATTACTGTATATTTTGGGCTGGAGTGATAGCACAGCGGGTAGGGTATTTGCCTTGCATGTGGCTGACCCTGATTCAATTCTTCAGTCCCTCTCGGAGAGGCTGACAACGTACCAAGTGTATCCCACCAAAACGGCAGAGCCTGGCAAACTCCCCGTGGTATATTTGATATGCCAAAAACAGTAACAAGTCTCACAATGGAGACCTTACTGGTGCCCACTCGAGCAAATTAATGAACAATAGGAGTCTACAGTATTACTGTGTATTTTATGGAATAGGGAGTGCTTATTGTAAAATGTAACATAATTTTATGTACTGGAAAAATTTCTGTCTTTTAAATTTTGTGACAATTTTGAAAAATCACTAATTTTTAGATGTATTTTGATTTGAAAGATGTAGACTGTGTTGAAAGGTACATCTGAGAATTGGTGCAATATGGTACTAAAAATCAGATAATTGTTCAAATAAAGCATTAAGGAGTGAGTCTCTTAAAACAACACATCATCTTTCTAATACATTTTTAAGGCTACCAATTTTCTTTCTTTTCTTTGTTTTCATTTTTGGGCCACACCCAACAATGCTCAGGGAGTAATTCCTGGCTCTGTGCTCAGGAATCACTCCTGATTGTGCTCAGAGGACCATATGGAGATAGATCCTGGGTTTGCTTCATGCAAGGCAAAAGCCCTACCCAAGGTGCTATCTATCGCTCTGGCCCCAAAGCTATTAATTCTCTCCTACATTTCATTTGACATAGGATTGTACTTCTGTAAATTTCTAAGAGACCTCTTGCACAAACTTTAAAACAGATGAGCCCTACTTAGAACATCACCTTGTTTTCATTTATAAACTCACAGATCAAATGACAAAGATTTAAGCAGGAAGGTCATAAGGAAGAAAATCCCATCGAGTAAAAGAAATGTCCAAAGCTGGCAGTTGCCAAGATATTTAGAATAATTTTATTAATTTGCTGCCCAGTTTGCTCGTCTTTCACTGTTGGCCTGCCTGGGAAATAGGGAACCTGACCTAAATCACTTAAAAGGAGAATGTCTTTGGGCAGTGCAGATTTCTCTTGGCACCAGCAGATTTCCTGTTCACCCAGGGTAGCCTGATAAGAGCAAAGTAGGCAGCATTCTGCACTAGCAGGCTGAGGTGAGCCTGGACACCAGGGCTGTGCTCTTGACTACATCATTGCTTCTGACCTTGATTTCAGTCCCTTCCTGCTGAAGGAAAAAGGTAGACAAAGGGGGGCTCCTGAGCTCAGCAATGGGTAGTACCAACAGGACTAGGAAGTTAAACACACGGAACACTAAATTCTTCTCATTCTAAAATCCAGAAAAATTTCCCTAACTCTGAATCTCGCATGCCTTTGATTCTTCTCATTGACCTTTCTGGGTGTTACTCAATGACCGTAAATCCCTTCTTAGTCCTTCAGCCTCCAGATCG
>JAOXYA010002214.1:0-14588 GCA_028565675.1 Sorex palustris | reverse complement strand
AGCAGTGGAATGGAGTTTGTTGTATGTGAGGTTGCTGGAATGATGGGGAGAGAGTTGAGAGGAGGGTGTGCTCCTGAACACCAAAAAGGAGCAAGTCTTAATCACCTATCAGATTCTTGTCCTCCTATTTCCTAGTGCTTCAGTATTGCTATATGATTGACAGACACAATCAGCAATAATTTCATTTGGAGTGGTCCCAAGAGAAGAACTCTGGAAGCACTACTGCTGCAGAACAGAATCTAGTGACTTCTATATAGTAAACACTTAGGCTTGTGGGTCATATGGTACATGTTGCAACCACTGAACTCTGCCAATGCAGCATAAAAACAGCCATAAACCAGACATAAACAAAAGTTCCAATAAAACTTGACTCCTGGACACTAAAACTCGAGTCTCATTTCATTTTTCAAATTATAGAATATTTGTCATTTGCTTTGTTTCAACTATTTGAAAATGGAGAAACCATTCTGAGCTGGCCGGTCATATAAAAAACAGGCAGTAGGCTGGACTAGGCCCAATGGCTACAGTTAACCTGTGATTGATTTACAGTTAACCCCTGAATTAAAGATGAGGGTACCTTATACACATGTATTTCTTATCCACTGTCGGGTTACAGAGATTCTAGGAATCCCAAATCAAGACCCTACACTAAATTACCTAGATTCATGAATAAATTGTCTGCTGTACTCACTTTAATGTTCCTGCTATCCATGATAATACCTGGCACTTAAGTGTAACTGCATAAATATTTGTCAACCTGGAGAATAATTGAATATTGTATGTTGTGAGTTCAAGAAAAAGTTGTAAAACTACCCAACTCATGTAATTATTGTATCAATGTGGAAAAATTGTCCTGTGGATTTTAAGATCTAGTCTTTAAAAAAACAATATGTGAGGAGCAAAACATTACTAGAATATGAGTGCAAGAATAAAGGTGCAAGAATACCAGACCACACACACACACACGTCACTTCCATGTGTGACCCTCACGACATAGGTCACAAAGTGATAAACAAGCACTAGGTGTGCACTAAAGCCCACCAGCACCGCCTAGAGAAGAGTGTTAGCCTTTCCACAGCTCTTGAATGTGTGTTCCAGGTCGGCATTTTTTCTTGCTGACTGTTTATCTCATAAATAAATGGCTCACTTTAAGACTTTCTGGATACAGTCTTTTGAGTGGTCATCCTAGGAGTTTTCACTTAAGGATTTAAATGGATGACTTTAAATTTCTTTCAGTTTTATAAATGTAAGTGAATTTGAAACTGACCAAATGTTTCTGGGTAGCAGAAATAACTTGACTGTGGTAAAAATAGTCTTTGATTCTGGGGTACTATGGGACAGAATTAATAAAGGGTACCGATTCTCAGAGGTGCTTTTACATCCAAAAGAGACATTTGTCTGGCACATTTTTGGTTCTCATGCCTCTGGGAGGGTTTGCTACTGACATCTAGTGCATAGAGGACAGCCTACCACCCCTGCCATGGAAGCACCTCTCCTGGCACTGATTGACTATTTCAGTGAGCTGCCTCAGCACTTGGATCTGTCTCATCAACTGCAGTGCTCTGCCTGTGGTTTGTGATGCTGCGTGAGAACTGCTCAGTCTTAAAGTCTCCAGAAAACGTGAGAAAGGCTCTTTTGTTTCCCTTAAGAGATTGCTGTGCTGGCAGGGTCACCATGGTTGCACTCCCAGCAAAGTTCAGGTTAATGGGGTAGCGATTTTCTAATTTTTCTAATGCTCCCTAGGAGAGCATCTGGTCAGCAGTGTGAGAGCTCTATGGTTCTACAGCCTGCACTGCATTTGGGGACTCTATCTGGGCCTGGTACATAGCAGGGCCCTAAGTGCCCACAAAGTATAGTGTCCCAGGAGGCAGTGGGGTGTTGTGAATGCTTTCAGCCACGCTCTGAAACCCTGGTTAGGCTTGAGATCTGGAACATTAGACTAGTGAAAATCCCTAGGTGCTGGTCTAGTCGTAGCCACCAGAGACCCAGCTGGGCACCAGATCCTCACCCTCCTGGAAGCAGAAAATCTGTAGGAGAATGAACAGTGCCTCCAGGGCCAGAGAGTTCTTGGTGTGGGGCACGGTGCCTTGAGTCCTGTCCCTTCAGGGTCATTGTCCCCCAAGCTCCTCACTGCATGAACTGGACCACAGAGTGCCACTGAATGTGAACTACCCCCTCTCCAAATAACTCCAAGAACTTTGGACATGAAGAATGAAATAGTGCCAAGAAACTCTGGATTGGGGGAGGGGGAGTTGAGTAGAACAAAATAAAATAAAGATTAACATATCCCAATGATGAGGAGCTGGAGAATTAGAAAACAGAATAAGGGGAATCTGAACCTGGCTTTGATCCCCCAGAAGGATCCCCAGCATTATATATGGTTCCCTGAACCCTACCAGCAGAACCATAAATAAGACTGAGCTCTGCAGGTGGAGGTTGAAAAATAATTTTCAATAATATTGGTGGAAGGGGGGGAGCAGAGAGATACTACAGCAGGTAAGACCTTTCTCTTGCATGTAGACAAACCAGGTTCAGTCCCAGGCATTCCAAATGGTCCCCTGAGCACCTCCAGGAGTGATTTCTTCTTCTTCTTCTACTTTTTGTTTTTTTGCTTTTTGGGTCACACCCAACAAAGCACAGGGGATACACCTGGCTCTGCACTCAAGAATTTCTCCTGGTGATGCTCGGTGGACCATATGGGATGCTGGGGGTTCGAACCCAGGTCGGCCGGGTGCAAAGCAAACACCCGTACCCACTATGCTATCTCTCCACTCCCCAGGAGTGATTTTTGAGTGTAGAGTCAGGAGGAACCCCTGAGCACTTCAGTGTGTGGCCCAAAAACCAAAAAGAAAATATACATTTTTAAAATCAACTAGTTTTTATATAGTGATTCACAATATATTACATTCAATAATCCAATGCCAATCCCACCACCATTGCATCAGCCCACCACCATCATTAAATATGAATATTTATAAAAAGGAAAAATTTTTACTCTGAAATTTTTGCTTAATACAGGGGAGTTTCCAAACAGTAGGCCATGAGTGGTTCCACTTTATCATTTTAGAAAGGTGGTTTATGTTTCCAGTATGAGTAATAAAGATATTAACCAAAAAATCTAGTTCCCCTTTTGGGAGGAGGGGATCTAGCATTAGTTATTGCTAGTGTTAAACCAGAATATTTCACTTAATTAAATAAATTCTAAACTTCACATAAAAGACATTAAAACAAACCAACAACACCAGCAGCTGAGAAAACTACTGAGCAAAACATATAATTTATTTACATTTCTAATGGACATGGTGGCCATTCAAGAAAGCAGAACCCAGAGCCCCACACATAAAAGGTTAAGAGTTCTCTCTCAAAGTCACACCTAGGCTCAAAGACATAAAAGTGCCCCCAGGTTAAATAAAAAGGGGGGAGGAGGAAGGATGCACTAGGAAATTAGCAGACAGTGCCCCTTGGCACCCCTGAGGTCTTCTGGAAAAATCCTCAAGCTCTTTGTCTCCCATCACACACAATCATAATGAAAAAAAGGAGTCCCCTACCCCAAGTGGGGTGCAGCTGACCCAGTGGGGATTGTAACTGCACTGGGAACACAGTCCCTGTTCAGTTCTTTGCACCAGCAGTCCTAACTTCACCTGCTGCATCT
Source organism: Sorex palustris (assembly GCA_028565675.1). Taxonomy (NCBI): domain Eukaryota; kingdom Metazoa; phylum Chordata; class Mammalia; order Eulipotyphla; family Soricidae; genus Sorex; species Sorex palustris. The sequence goes on along the minus strand of JAOXYA010002214.1, from coordinate 10,936 downwards.
CAAATTGAATCTTCCTTCCTGGCCAGAGAAACTCACCAGTTTGCTGGGAACAGACCTATTAGGGGTGGGGAGATAGAGAGTGGTCAGGTGCAGTGATTGCTCTACCCCTGCTGGACCCCCAGTTCATGACCCTGGTTTCCTCATGACTCCCACCACCATCACCCAGGCACTGCTTGGTGTGACCCCAGAAGAGGACACTATTTTCTATTTAAAATATTGTTTTTTACAAGGGAGTTTTCAAAAAAGGAAAAAATCATTTTTAATGAGAAAAAATATTTTCTTTTAAAATAAATGCTGCGATGGGGAGTTTCGAGAGTGCAGGAGATGAGTGATTTCCTTTTTACCATTTTAGGAAGGTCCTTAAGTTTCCATGCTGAGAAGCAAAGGCATTTACAAGAAATGATCTGGTTCTACATTTTAGGGTGGGGAAAGTTAGCACTGGTTTTTCTGTTGTTAAATCAGCAAACTTGTCTTAATTAAAAGAAGGAAACAAATTCTTAAATGGAGAAAAAGAAATGAAAACAAAGTACAAACACCAATCCCTGAGAAAATCACTGAAAGGGATATTTAAGTTGTTTATTTCGTGAGGGACTCAGGCATGGTGGTATTCAGAGAGCTGAGCCCAGAGCCCCACTGCTTAAGAGTTCTCACTCTGACCCACACATCCCAGATTTAGACCCGGGGTCAATCCAGCTCTACTGGAGCAAGGCAAGCTCTTAAAGCTCCAAAAAATCCAAAAGAAAGTACTGACCAGGAGATAACTGTTGGGCACTAAAGCAGTCAGTGTCCCTGGCACCCCTGGAGTCTTCTCAAACAACTCCCAAACTCAGCCGGTTGTGCCTGGCCTCCCACAACAATAAGAAAGGAAAAGAATCCTGCCCCACTGGTGGGGATGCTGCCATGCCAGAGCGGAGTGTGCCCACAAGGTGAACAGAGTCCACACACAGTTCTTAGCACCAGCCGCCCTACCTTCCCAAGCTCCATCTCGAAGTGCAACTTCCTCCTTGGCCAGGGAAACTCACCAATTTGCTGAAAACAGACTGATTGGGGGGGGGTGAGAAATCACAGAGTAATCAGGTGTGACCCCACCAACACCAGGACCTGGACACTGCATGGGAGAAACGACCTTGGTGGTCCCAGTCACCTTAGGGATGGTCTGACCAGAACTACCACCTTGACCTGGCCAAACACAGCTGATAACACCCTGGGGGTCACTCATCTCTAATTGGGAGGCACCTCTGCCCCACACCAAGACATCCATCAGGACCATCTCTGCTGAAAATCAAATGTAACAGAAACCCCGGTTGGATAGCCAACTAAAAGCCCAGCTAAAGGGAAAGTTGGTAAACTGATCCTGTCTATTGCCAGCCTCTCCTGGGCATGCTGAGGGAAGGAAGGTAGCTGGGCTGCAATTTAGGAACTAAAGCTGTGAAGCTAGCACAGACCAGGGAGGGGAGAAGTCCAGTTCCCAAGGCTTGGGGCAGGAGCTGTGGAATAATGAGAACCTGGAAAAGGATCAGAGATTAGAGTGTTAAAATGCCACCTCTAAATGAAAATGCCTGCAAGCACGAACATGGGGGGGTGGGCGGCAGGGAGGGGACTTTTCATCCATCCAGAAAAAAAAATACTTTTGCTTATTGCGAAACCTAGATCATTTCTTGTAAATAACTGGGCAAGAAGAATCGAAACTTAATCTACTTCCTAAAATGTTTGTCAAATGATTGATGATTATATTTGTACCAAAACTCTTCTTCTTGTGGTATATTCATGTCACAGTCCTGCCCACCACGACATTTTATAAAGGATTGCATGAGATCAGCTGATGATAGTGTTTGAAGAGAGAGAGAGAGAGAGAGAGAGAGAGAGAGACTGAGAGAGACTGAGAGAGACAGAAACAGAGAAACAGAGACAGACAGAGAAAGAGAGACAGAGAGGGAGATGGAGACAGAGAGAGTTCCTAGAGGAGGGAGAAGGAGACAGAGTTCCCAGAAGAGGTGAGGCATTTACCCTGCAAGCCCCCATGGGGCACTGGCTGTGCTTCTGTCTCCCCTGCCACCTCAATTCTTCTGACTCTGCCTTCCTAACCAGCTTTGTCTTCTTCTTTGGCAGGCTAATCGAGTGGGTATAGAGGGAGTGTGGGGTTATTGGAGTGCCTATGGTCCTGGTCCTTAGGGAACTCGTGCTGAAGTGGCCGCGCAGTTTTTCATCTTTACAGAATGGTGCGTGCTGCCCTAGAAACCTGTGTCCTTTTGTAGTGTTCTGTGTCCGAGTTTCCCAAACTTGAAAATCAAAAACGCACTGTTCCGTGGCTCTTCTGCTATTGATCAGTCTGCCAGACGACCAAAACAGCGATTCTCTGCCTCCACGAGGGAGAGGCAGAATCGCAGTTTCTTGGTCTCCGCGCCGAGGGAGAGGCGGAAACGGCGTCGCTCAAACGACGGAGACACAGAAACAGCGTTTCTGGAGGGAGAGGCCGGTTCTCAGCCGCCAGGAGGGAGAGGCAGAAACGCTGTTTCTAGGCGGGAGAGGCAGAAACGATCTTTTCTCGATCCTTTCTCAATCTTTCCCCATTCGTTCTCGATCTCAGCCAAGAGTGTTGGGCAGAAACGCCCTTTCTAGCCGGGAAAAGCAGAAACTCTGTTTCTCTTGGAGAGGCAGAAACGCCATTTATGGTCGTTTCTCGATCCTTTCTCCATCGCAGCGAGGAGGGATGGGAAAAACGCCATTTCAAGGAGGGAGAAGCAGAAACGCTGTTTCTCGGAGTGAGAGGCAGAAATGGCGTTTCTCGATCTTTTCTCGATCTATGGCAGCGAGGAGGGATGGGGGAAAAGCCCGTTCCTAGGTGGGGAAAAGCAGAAACTCTTTTTCTCTCAGAGTGATAGACAGAAAAGCCGTTTCTCGATCGTTTCTCAATAGATCGCAGCCAATAAAGATGGGAAGAAACGCCGGTTCTAGGCGGGAGAAGCAGAAACGCTGTTTCATTCTGAGTGAGAGGCAGAAATACTGTTTCTCAATCGTTTCTAAATAGATCGCAGCAAAGAGGGATGTGCAGATACATGGTTTCTAGGCGGGAGAAGTAGAAACGCTGTTTCTCTCGGACTGAGAGGCAGAAATGCCCTTTCTGGATCATTTCTCTATCGTTTCTCAACAGATCCAGTGAGGAGGGATGGGATACACTGTTTCTAAGCATGAGAAACAGAAAAGCTGTTTCTCTCGGACTGAGAGGCAGAAATGCCCCTACTGGATCATTTCTCTATCTTTCTCAACAGACCGATTGAGGAGGGATGGGATACACCATTTCTAAGCAGGAGAAATAGAAACGCTGTTTCTCTCGGACTGAGAGGCAGAAATGGTGTTTCTCTCAGACTGAGTGGCAGAAATGCCCTTTCTCGATCGTTTTTCTATCATTTCTAACAGATCGTTTGAGGAGGGATGGGATACACCATTTCTAAGCAGGAGAAACAGAAATGCTGTTTCTCTCGGACTGAGAGAAAGAAATGCCCTTTCTGGATCATTTCTCTATCGTTTCTCAACAGATCAAGTGAGGAGGGATGGGATACACTGTTTCTAAGCATGAGAAACAGAAACGCTGTTTCTCTTGGACTGAGAGGCAGAAATGCCCTTTCTGGATCGTTTCTCTATTGTTTCTCATCAGATCGCAGAGAGGAGGGATGGGATACGCCTTTTCTAAGCAGGAAAAACAGAAACGCTTTTTCTCTAGGACTGAGAAGCAGAAACGGTGTTTCTCTCAGACTGAGTGGCAGAAATGCACTTTCTCGATCGTTTTTCTATCTTTTCTCAACAGATCGATTGAGGAAGTATGGGATACACCATTTCTAAGTAGGAGAAACAGAAATGCTGTTTCTCTCAGACTGAGAGAAAGAAATGCCCTTTCTGGATCATTTCTCTCTCTTTTCTCAACAAATCAAGTGAGGAGGGATAGGATACACTGTTTCTAAGCAGGAGAAACAGAAAGGCATTTTCTCTCGACTGAGAAGCAGAAAGAAACGGTGTTTCTCTCCAACTGAGAGGCAGAAATGTCCTTTCTGGATTGTTTCTCTAACTTTTCTCAACAGATCAAGTGAGGAGGGATGGGATACGTCTTTTCTAAGCAGGAGAAACAGAAATGCTGTTTCTCTCGGACTGAAAGGCAGATGCTCTTTCTGGATCGTTTCTCTGTCGGTTCTCAACAGATCACAGAGAGGAGGGATGGGATACGCCGTTTCTAAGCAGGAGAAACAGAAACGCAGTTTCTCTCGGACTGAGAGGCAGAAATGCCCCTTATGGATCCTTTCTCTATCGTTTCTCAACAGATCGCAGAGAGGAGGGATGGGATACACCATTTCTAAGCAGGAGAAACAAAAACGCTGTTTCCCTCGGACTGAGAGGCAGAAATGGTGTTTCTCTTGGACTGAGTGGCAGAAATGCCCTTTCTGGATCGTTTCTCTATCGTTTGTCAACAGATCGCAGAGAGGAGGGATGGGATACGTCGTTTCTAAGCAGGAGAAACAGAATCGCTGTTTCTCTCGACTAAGAGGCAGAAATGGCCTTTCTGGATCGTTTCTCTTTCGTTTCTCAGCAGATCGAGTGAGGCGTGTTGGGATACGTCGTTTCTAAGCAGGAGAAACAGAAATGCTGTTTTTCTCGGACTGAGAGGCAGAAACGGTGTTTCTCTCGGACTGAGTGGCAGAAATGCCCCTTCTGGACCGTTTCTCTATCGTTTCTCAACAGATCGCAGAGAGGAGGGATGGGATACGCCATTTCTAAGCAGGAGAAACAGAAACGCTGTTTCTCTCGGGCTGAGAGGCAGAAATGCCTCTACTGGATTGTTTCTCTATCGTTTCTCAACAGATCAAGTGAGGAGGGATGGGAAACGCCGTTTCTAAGCAGGAGAAACAGAAATGCTGTTTCTCTCGGACTGAGAGGCAGAAACGGTGTTTCTCTCAGACTGAGAGGCAGAAATGCCCTTTCTGGATCGTTTCTCCTTCGTTTCTCAGCAGATCGAGTGAGGTGTGTTGGGATACGTCGTTTCTAAGCATGAGAAACAGAAACGCTGTTTCTCTCAGACTGAAAGGCAGAAACGGTGTTTCTCTTGGACTGAGAGGCAGAAATGCCCCTTCTGGATCGTTTCTCTATCGTTTCTCAACAGATCAAAGAGAGGAGGGATGGGATATGTTGTTTCTAAGCAGGAGAAACAGAAAAGCTCTTTCTCTCGGACTGAGAAGCAGAAATGGCCTTTCTGGATCGTTTCTCTATCGTTTGTCAACAGATCACAGAGAGGAGGGATGGGATACGTAGTTTCTAAGGATGAGAAACAGAAATGCTGTTTCTCTCAGACTGAAAGGCAGAAACGGTGTTTCTCTCGGATTGAGAGGCAGAGATGCCCTTTCTGGATCGTTTCTCTTTCGTTTCTCAGCAGATCGAGTGAGGCATGTTGGGATACGTCGTTTCTATGCAGGAGAAACAGAAACGCTGTTTCTCTCGGACTGAGAGGCAGAAATGCCCCTTCTGGGTCGTTTCTCTATCGTTTCTCATCAGAACGCAGAGAGGAGGGATGGGATATGCTGTTTCTAAGCAGGAGAAACAGAAACGCTGTTTCTCTCGGACTGAGAGGCAGAAACGCTGTTTCTCTCGGACTGAGAGGAAGAAATGCACTTTCTGGATTGTTTCTCTATCGTTTCTCAACAGATCAAGTGAGAGGGATGGGATACGCCGTTTCTAAGCAGAAGAAACAAAAGTGCTGTTTCTCTCGGACTAAGAGGCAGAAATGCCCCTTATGGATCGTTTCTCTATTGTTTCTCAACAGATCAAGTGAGGAGGGATGGGATACGCCGTTTCTAAGCAGGAGAAACAGAAACTCTGTTTCTCTCGGGCTGAGAGGCAGAAATGCCTCTACTGGATTGTTTCTCTATCGTTTCTCAACAGATCGCAGAGACCATGGATGGGAAACGCCGTTTCTAAGAAGGAGAAACAGAAATGCTGTTTCTCTCGGACTGAGAGGCAGAAACGGTGTTTCTCTCAGACTGAGAGGCAGAAATGCTCTTTCTGGATCGTTTCTCTATCGTTTGTCAACAGATCGCAGAGAGGAGGGATGGGATAAGTCGTTTCTAAGCAGGAGAAACAGAATCGCTGTTTCTCTCGACTGAGAGGCAGAAATGGCCTTTCTGAACCGTTTCTCTATCGTTTCTCAGCAGATCGAGTGAGGCGTGTTGGGATATGTCGTTTCTAAGCAGGAGAAACAGAAATGCTGTTTCTCTCGGACTGAGAGGCAGAAACGGTGTTTCTCTCAGACTGAGTGGCAGAAATGCCCATTCTCGATCGTTTTTCTATCTTTTCTCAACAGATCAATTGAGGGGGGATGGGATACACCATTTATAAGCAGGAGAAACAGAAACGCTGTTTCTCTCGGACTGAGAGGCAGAAACAGTGCTTCTCTCAGACTGAGAGGCAGAAATGCCCTTTCTGGATCGTTTCTCTTTCGTTTCTCAGCAGATCGAGTGAGGTGTGTTGGGGTACGTTGTTTCTATGTAGGAGAAACAAAACGCTGTTTCTCTCGGACTGAGAGGCAGAAATGGCCTTTCTGGATCGTTTCTCTATTGGTTGTCAACAGATCGCAGAGAGGAGCGATGGGATACGCTGTTTCTAAGCAGGAGAAACAGAAACGCTGTTTCCCTTGGACTGAGAGGCAGAATCGGTGTTTCTCTCGGACTGAGAGGCAGAAATGTCCTTTCTGGATCGTTTCTCTATCGTTTCTTGACAGATGGATTGAGGCGGGATGGGACGCGCCGTTTCTAAGCAGGAGAAACAGATATGCTGTTTCTTTCAGACTGAGAGGCAGAAACGGTGTTTCTCTTGGATTGAGAGACAGAAATGTCCCTTCTGGATCCTTTCTCTATCATTTTTCAACAGATCGCAGCGAGGAGGGATGGTCAGATATGCCTTTCTAGTAGGGAGAGACAGAAACAGTTTTTCTCGGAGCGAGAGGCAGAAATGGCATTTCTAGATCTTTTCTCAATCATTTCTCAACAGATCATTGTGAAGCGGGATGGTATATGCCGTTTCTAAGAAGGAGAAACAGAAACGCTATTTCTCGGAGTGAGAGGCAGAAATGGCGTTTCTCGATCTTTTCTCGATCTATGGCAGCGAGTAGAGATGGGGAAAAAAACCATTTCTAGGCGGGAAAAGCAGAAACGCTGTTTCTCTCAGAGTGATAGACAGAAAAGGCGTTTTTCCATCGATCGTTTCTCAATTGATCGCAGCTAAAAGAGGTGGGAAGAAACACGGTTTCTAGGCGGGAGAAGCAGAAATGCTGTTTCTTTTGGAGTGAGAGGCAGAAATACTATTTCTCAATCGTTTCTCAACAGATCAAAGAGAAGAGGGATGGGCAGATACAACGTTTCTGCTTGTCCCGCTTAGAAAGGCATATCTGTCCATCCCTCCTCTCTATTATCTGTTGAGAAACGATCGAGAAATGGCATTTCTGCCTCTCAGTCCGAGGGAAATAGTGTTTCTGTTTCTCCTGCTTAGAAATGACGGATCACATCCCTCTTCGCTGTGATCTGTTGAGAAACGATTGAGAAAAGCTCTGGAAATGCCACTTCTGCCTCTCCGAGAAACACTGTTTCTGCTTCTCCCTACTGGAAAGGCTTATCTGCCATTCTCTCCTCGCTGCGATCTGATGAGAAACGATAGAGAAACGATCCAGAAACGGCATTTCTGCTTCTCAGTTCGAGAGAAGCAGCGTTTCTGCTTCTCCCGCCTAGAAACGGTGTTACTGCTTCTCCCGCCTAGAAATGGTGTTTTTGCCCATCCCTCCTCGCTATGATCGAGAACGATTGAGAAAAGGCATTTCTGCCTCTCACTCCTAGTAACAGCGTTTCTGCCTCTCCCGCCTAAAAAGACTTTTCTGCTTTTCCCTCGTCCTGGCGACGGACGTTTTGACAGAGGAAACGTTGTATCGTGCAGCCTCTCATCTGTACACCTTCGAACTTTCTAGATTTGGGGGAGACAAACGGGTCAGAAGCATTTGGAGACTCCGCCCCGTCTGCCAACATATATATTCACCCAAGCTGGGCCACTGCTCTGCATTTGCCTGCCACTCAGCACTGTGAGATCGCAGTCTCGGTTGGTGGCAGCGATGAAGCAGCGTTTTCCGTGTGGTCGCTTGGGCCTTTCTGGCCGCACAGTCGACCAGGGCAGGGGACACGGACGCAGAGTCGACGTCGCAGCCAGGTCGCACTTGGCCGGTGCACGACCCGGCGGAGCCCTTGTGGGTCCTGGTCTTCCAGACGACCAAGGCCTCGAACACGTCTGGGACGGCTCTGGACCCTTCCGGACCGGCGCAGGGCACGGTCATTCCGTGGCCCGAGGCAGTCTTCGGGGCGGCCGCCGATGTGCACGGAGACGGGAAGCCAGAGGACGCGGCGCCAGAGGACGCGGCGCCAGAGCGGGCGACAACTTTTCAGCGGCGCAGCGCAGAAGGGACGCCACAGACTCAGGAGCTTCGGTCCGGTCACATCGCGGCACGGGCGGCGGCAGAGGCGGACGCGTCGAGGCCCCGCACCTCGCACCAAGTTCCGAAGACCGCGGGAGAGTGGCCGCCAGACGCGGCGACTGCGGCGACGAAGCGCACAGCGGCGGAGGCGAGGGAATGAGGAAACCCCGGGAGCTTGCGAGGGAGTCCCAAGACCCAGGTCTTCACAACCGCGCCCCCTCCGACGGGACCGAGAAGGGGCCCGGGCCGCTCCCCTTCTATCCCGTGCTCGGGGAGGCTCCGCGCCCACACGCAGACCACACCCAGGAGTTGCTCTGCAGCGCTCCCTGGCGGCTGAGCTGGGTCCCTCGGCAACGCCCAGTCTTTGCGAGAGCCACCAGCCCGCGGGCACCACGCCCCGGCTCCGCCACTCGCGGCCTCCCGCCCGCTCCGCGCCAGGAACGTGGGGCCCGGGTGGCACTTGAACGCACTGCCCACGGGCCAGAACCACCAGCACTTCCTGCAGACGTGACCCTTAGCCAGCATCGGCCAAGACGCAGGCGAAGGCGAGGACGACGCGCCACCAGACACCCAGGCCGCTACCCGCGGTGCTTCCTCCTCATCGACCTGGAACCATGTCACTGCAGGCAGGCGCCAGGACCAGCTTTCCCTAGGCCCTTTGGAATGGAGTCAGCCTTCAGTGTCCTCTATATCCTGTACTTGCTGTTCTCCCTTCTGTGCTGAGCAATCCAGGGCTCAGAGAGACCCCATCGATGCTGACTTTCCCCTGGGAAGATTATTCTTCTCTGAACCACACCACTCCTCTCCTTTTGTGAACCCCTCCCCCAATGGAATAAAGCTTTTCTTAGAGGTCCATGGGATGTGGCTTTTGCTTTTCTCTGCGCGGAAACTCCCCCTTCCACTGTCTAGGGTTGTTTTTCATGTAAAGTGGACAGACTGCGTCTCCAGCCTAGAAACTGCGTTTCTGACCATCCCTCCTCCCTGAGATCGATCGAGAAACGATCACGAAACGCCTTTTCTGCCTCTCACTCCGAGAAACAGCGTTTCTTCTTCTCGCGCCTAGAAGCTGCGTTTCTGCCCAACCCTCATCGCAAAGATCGGGAAAAGATCGTTTCTGCCTCTAACTCCGAGAGAAACAGCGTTTTTGCTTCTCCCATCTAGAAATGGCATATCTGACCATCCCTTCTCGCTGCGATCTGTCGAGAAACGATCAAGAAACGATAGAGGAACGGCGTTTCTGCCTCTCACTCCGAGAGAAGGAGCATTTCTGATTCTCCCCGTCTAGAAATGGCGTTTTTGCCCATCCCTCCGAGCTGCGATAGAGAAACAATCTAGAAAAGATCGAGAAATGGCGTTAATGCCTGTCACTCCAAGAGAAACAGCGTTTCAGCTTCTCCCAACTAGAATCGGCGTGTCTCCCTGTCCATCCTCGCTGTAATCTGTGGATAAATGATAACAAAGATCAAGAAACAGCGTTTCTGCTTCTCACTCTGAAACAACGATTCTGCTTCTCCCGCCTAGAAAAGACATATCAGCGCATCTCTCCTTGCAGCAAACTGTGGAGAAAAGATCGAGAAAGGATGCAGAAAAGGCGTTTCTGCCTCTCAGTTCGAGAGAAACAGCGTTTATGTTTTTCCCGCCTAGAAAAGGAGTTTTTGCCCATCCCTCCTCGCTGCGATCCATTAAGAAACGGTCAAGAAAGGCCATTTCTGCCTCTCCAAAAACAGAGTTTCTGTTTCTCGCGCCTAGAAACCGCGTTTCTGCCCATCCCTCATTACAATGATCGGGGAAAAGATCGTTTCTGCCTCTCACTCTGAGAGAAATAGTGTTTCTGCTTTTCCCACCTAGTAATGGCGCTTTTGCCCATCCCTCCTCGCTGCGATCTATCGAGAAAAGAAAAAGATTGGGAAACGGCGTTTCTGCCTCTCACTCCGAAAGAAACAGCTTTTCTGCTTTCCTGCTTAGAAAGGGCGTTTTTGCACATCCTTCCTCTCTGAGATCGATGGAGAAACGATTTAGGAACACAGGTTCTGCCTCTCACTCCGAGAAACAGCCTTTCTGCTTCTCCCACCTAGAAACTGCGTTTGGGCCCATCCCTCAAAGAAGCGATTGGAAAAAGATCCTTTCTGCCTCTCACTCCAAGAAACAGCGTTTCTGCTTCTCCCATCTAGAAACTGCGTATCTGCCCAACCCTTCTCCCTGAGATCTGTCAAGAAATGATCGAGAAATGGTATTTCTGTCTCTCAATGCGAGAGAAACAGCGTTTCTGCTTCTCCCACCTAGAATTGGCATTTCTGTTCATCCCTGTCTCTGCGATCGATCAAGAAACGGTCGATCGAAACGCAGTTTATGCCTCTCACTCTGGGAGAAAAGGCGTTCCTGCTTCTCCCGCCTAGAAAAGGCATATCTGCCCATCCCTCCTAGCTGTATTCTGTCGAGAAA
>JAOXYA010002189.1:0-14591 GCA_028565675.1 Sorex palustris | reverse complement strand
AGGGGCGGAGGAATCGAACTCGGGTCGGCCATGTTGGCTGCGTGCAAGGCAAACGCCCTACCGCTGTGCTATCGCTAAACCGGTCAATTTATCTAGAAGCAGGATTATCTGAAACTTGTCTTTCATTGTGTTTGGACTTTCATTGTGTTTGGACTGTTCAGAGTATTCAAAGCGAAACTAATGCACCCGAGTATAAAGGGAGAAGAAAAATATTTAGTCAGTGACGGGCTTTGGGCTTGGGGTCATGATCAGAAGGGTCTCTCCAGCCTCTGACCTGACAGTTGCAATCACTTTGTTCTGGTGTTTTGGGGCTTACTGGGTGGCGCTGGGGGACTTGTCTGTGGTGTTTGGGAGCCAGGCGGTGTGGGGAGTGAAGTGGACGGTCATGCTGGGCATCTGCTCGGGGCTTACTCCTGGCTGGGTTCGGGGGACCCTATGCGGGGCCCTGTTGTTGTTTTAACTCATGGACTGGGCAGGTGTTCTTTTAGTGTAGTTTAAGAACAAAACAAGGGGGCTGGGACGATGGTATAGCGGGGAAGGCGTTTGCCTTGCATGCAGCCGACCCAGGTTCAATCCCCGGCATCCCATAGGATCTCCCGAGCACTGCCAGGAGCGATTCCTGAGTGCAGAGCCTTGAACACCGCTGAGTGGCCCCTGAACAAACAAAACTCAATGAGAGCAATGTATATACCTAGTAAAAGAAAGTGGCTGTCTCTCTGAACAGATCCCTTTGAATGGGAAACAGAAAAGTTGGGAAACAGTTCAAGGTCTTCACCGGCTTCCTCCGAAGATGACAGCACAGGAAATGGAGGAACCCCGAGTCCAGGCCTTCAGATTTATTAGAGGAAAAAGCTGCTTTAAACGGAGCCTGTTCTAAGGCGTCTTGGCACAAGATGTTTCTCTCTGAAGAGGGTGCGTCTGTGTTGTTTGGGTTTGATTTTCGGGCCACACCTGGTGGTGCTCACGGCTTCCTCCTGGCTCTGTGCTCAGGAGTCACTCCTGGCGAGGCTTTGGGGACCCTGTGGGGTGTTGGGAATGACCTTGGGCTACCAGGTGAGTGTCTTCCTTCCTGCTGTCCTATTTCTCTGCACAGGTGTTTGTTTTGTTTTGGCAGTCACTCCTGGTGGTTCCCCAGGGGGACCACATGGGATGCAGGGGATTGAAACCCGGCAAGGCGAGTGCCCCACCCACTGTAGTATCCTTCCAGCCTATCTCTCCATCTCTGCATACATAGGTTTTTCTCAGAGCTTTGGGAAGAGGCCGGGCATCTGGCTGGCCCCTGTAGCAGTCTAGTCTGCTTTTTTTTTTTTTGCTTTTTTTGGGTCACACCTGGTGATGCTCCGGGGTTACCCCTGACTCTGCACTCAGGAATTACTTGTGGCGGTACTCAGGGGACCTTATTGAGATGCTGGGGATTGAACTCGGGTCGGCTGTGTACAAGGCAAATGCCCTACCTGCTGTCTATTGCCTGACACCACCCCCCCCCATTTTTTTTTTTAATAGTTTTTGGTCTATGCCTGGCGATGCTCTGGCAGTGCTCAGGATGCCGGGAATCCAACCTGGGTCAGCTGTGTGCAAGGCACGCGCCCTGCCCACTGTACTATCTCTCTGGCCCCCTCACGCCAGTCCCTTTTGCCCATGAAGCCTGGCTGGTTCTCGCTCTAAAACTCGCCTCTTTTCTGGCCTGAGCCCTGCATTGCTGGAGCAGTGGTCAGTGTGAGGGAAAATGCCCTGTGCCTCTGTGGGAGCTGCAGCTCGGGTGGAGGCCCTGGAGCTGGTGTCCACCCCCCCTCCCCGCCCCCCTGCACACCCTCCGCGCCTCAGAGCTGCCCCACTGAAGCGTCTCCTCTGTCTTCCTGCCTGGCTCCAGTGTGGGCCTCGTGACCCAGGGGTAGAGCCGCATCTGCAGCCAGACTTGCTCGGCCGGTCGCCAGCGCTGAGGAGCTAGGACAAGTCACCCGGCCTGGGTTCCTTTCTGTAAAATGGGGTGATCATGGTGCTAGCATTGCAGGCTGGGCACTGCCCAGCGGTGGGGGGGGCAGTGGGCCCCAGTTCCAGGCCCCCAGAGGGGCAGCGCATTTTTCTCTGGATACCGTCCTTGTCCCAGAGAAAATGAACTTGCACCTCCTGGTCAGGGAGGGTTGTAGCGGGGACCAAGGGGTTATCCCTGAGAGCCCGTGACCTGGGTCAGTCGGCTGCTGTCCTTCTAAAGGAGCCCCAGCCCCAGGACCCACAGACAGAGCTGTCCTAGGAGGTATCTGTGGTGTGTGTGTATGTGTGTGTGTGTGTGTGAGTGACTGGAGGTCACACCCTGCAGTGCTCATGGGTTACTCCTGACTCAGAAATCTACTCTGGCGGTGCTCAGGTGGTGCCAGGGATTGAACCCGGGTCCGTCTCGTGCAAGGCAAACGCCTTCCCCACTATACCATCACTCTGGCCCTGGATCCAGAAAACTGCAGTACCAAATGATGCCAGTGATTTTTTTTTTCCTTTTTGGGTCACACCCGGCGATCCACAGGGGTTACTCCTGACTCATGCACTCAGGAACTACTCCTGGCGGTGCTCGGGGGAACCATATGGGATGCTGGGAATCGAACCCGGGTCGGCCGTGTGCAAGGCAAATGCCCTACTGTCTGTGTTATCGCTCCAGCCCCACGATGCCAGTGATTTTGATGGGTTTGCAAGAGGCCCAGTCATCCACACGGTGGCATGGACCCAGGGTCACGCGGCTTTGCTGATGTCCGTACCGTGGGTGTGGCTCCGTGTGGCAAAAACATCGGGGACTGTTTTGCTTTGAAAAAATGCTTGTCCGGGGCCAGGGAGATGGCTCCAGGGGCGGGAGCAGCCCTCGCACATGGGATCCCCGGGTTAATCCTGGCCATGGCCTGGCGTGGCCCCCAGGAGGGAACCTTTTTGACTAAGCGGGCTTGGATGGCGGGTGGAGACCTCATGTGAAGTAGTCTCCATCCCTCCAGCCCCTGGTTCCATTATGTATCAGCGTGTGGGAGTCTGCAGAAAAAGCCCTGAAAGTTTCAAGACATTTGGTGGGGGTACAGCACCCCCTCAGCCCGGCCCCGTGCCCGCGCTCCACCCCATGATTGAGTACGGTCAGTGCACGGCCAGGCTGAAGTTCTCTGCCCTGACTCACCCGGGCGCCAGGGTATCACCGAGGTGTGGGGTGCCGTGTGGGGTGCTGCCTAGCTTACCTGGCTGGTTTTGTCATAGCCACCAGGCACTCTCTCCTCCAGGGCCTTGGGGACTGCCGGGACCTGAGGGTTTGCTAATAGAGAAGAGGGACGTGTAGGTGCTTAGTACCCAGGTTTAAGGGGCTTCTCCCCAGCCCTCGGTGTCCAGGGCAGCTCCCAGGGGTTGCAGACCTGTACTGAACACGAGTGGGTGCAGCTCAGCGCGGCTCGGCCTGCAAACTAACAGAGACAGGTCCGCCCCTGCGTCCAGCTCAGCCCCATGCTGACCTGGCTTTGCCCTCAGTCAGGAACGGCCTGGCCCCCGGCACTGTCCTGCCTCTTTCCCCTTCCTGTCTGGACTTTGTTTTGGGGTCGTACACTTGGATGAACTTGGGGGGTTGCCCGCTGCGAAAGAAGCACAGGGGAGCGCCAGGATTTCAAACCACAGTTTATGTATGTTTTAAAAATTCATAGATTTATTTTTGAATCGAATCCCGGTGAGCTACACAGTTACAGAGTTGCTCAGGGTTGGGTTTCAGTCCTATGATGTTCCAACCCCTGTCCCTTCACCAGTCGACATTTCCCACCACCAGTGTCCCCAGTTATCCTCCTGCGACCCTCTCAAAAAACAACAACAACAACAACAACACACAATTTATTTCTGGTTTGTTTCTGTACAAATCGCACTTTTTTTTTTTTTTGCTTTTTTGGGTCACACCCAGCAATGCTTAGGGGTTACTCCTGGCTCTGCACTCAGGAATTACCTCTGGCAGTGCTCAGGGGACCCTATGGGATGCTGGGAATCGAACCCGGGTTGGCCGCGTGCAAGGCAAACGCCCTACCCACTGTACTATCACTCCAGCTCCAACATTTGCACATCTTATTTGCACGGCTCATTTTTTTCCCCAGACACTTTTTCTCTCCCCCCCACCCCCACCCGTGACCACTGTCAGCCTGCTTCTCGTGCATTCTCTCTCAGAGAGCTCGCTCTGTCACATGTAACCACAGTGCTAATGTGACAGGTCCCGTTTTGATGGTACTTGATTTCATCACGTACAACATCTTGGGTGTTACCTCTTTTCTTCTTACCCACCTCCTAATAACGTGACAGTGGATGCTTAAAGAATGACGGCTGGAGCTATAGCACAGCGGGGAGGGTGTTTGCCTTGCACGCGGCCAACCCAGGTTCGATTCCCAGCATCCCATAGGGTCCCCTGAGCATCGCCAGGAGTAACTCCTGAGTGCAGAGCCAGAAGTAACCCCTGTGCATCGCCGGGTGTGACCGAAAAAGCAAAAGCAAAAAAAAAAAAAAAAAAAAAAGAACAACAGCGTAAAGTCCAGGTCCAGATGGATTCAGGTTGGTTTGGGGACCTGAGTGATGGCGCCAAGGGCTGGGATGCAACTTTGCATGCGGGTACATCCCCTGAGCAGTGCGGGCAGTGACCTGAGCACCACCCAGAAAGGGACCCGGGCCAAAAATAAATAAATGCATTTTAAGTCAGCAAGATGGTTTTCCATGTATTTTCTTATTAGGCCAGAGAGTGAGTACAGCAGGTAAAGTGTTTACCTAGCTGGTTACCTTAGCTTGAGGCTGACCTGAGTTCGATACCCAGCGTCCCATATGGTCCCCCCAAACGCACCAGGAGTGATCCCTGAGCACAAAGCCAGGAGTAAGCCCTTTACACAGCTAAGTGCATCCCCAAGAAACAAAGCAAAAACAGGGCCTAGAGCAATATAGGACAGCAAGTAGAGCTCTTGCTTGTACAGGGCCAATGCTGGTTTAATCCCTTCCCCCCCAAAAAAAGCACGTGGAGGCTAGAGAGACGCTTTTGGGGTTGAGGTGCTGCCCTAGCACCCAACTGACCCCAGTGCAGTCCTTGGCACCACATGTGGCCGCCCAGCTCCTCCAGGAGTGACCACCGAGCACTGGAAGCCCCCAAATACAGAGGTGCGGGCATGGGCCCCGGGTTCCATCTCCAGCTCTGCAAACCCAACCCAAACCTAATTTACCATCCGCAGGCGCCACAGGGTGTGCCTGTGGCCAGCCGTCGGGGTGCCGAGTGGCATGGCGACTTCCTCCCGGGAGGGAGGGTGGCACCCTAATGGCTTAGGGAAAGAGGAGTCGATTCTTGTATCTCTAGGAATGCCCAACTTAGGCAGTGTGGCTGACCGAGACGGCAGTGCCCAGCCCGTGCAGCGCTGGGCTAGGCGTGACCACTCCACATGTGGCCTTTTACTTTGGGCATCTCCTCCTGTCCGGCCTGTCACCGCATACCATGACCCGCAAGCTGGCGTGTTGCTAGGAATGAGCTTATTCTGGTCTGGGAATCGGGCACTGTTGGAGTGTGGCCCCCGGCAGTGCCAGGCAGCCGTCTCGCAGCGCAAATACCAGGTCCCGTCCGTGGAAGTGAATATTTGCTGCGGGAGCCCTGCGCCTTGCAGTTGGGGGCCCCGGTTCAGCCTCCGGAGCACTGTGCAGAGCTGCCCCGAGCAGTAACTCAGAGCTTGCCCCCGAGCCCCTCTCGGGGTGCCCTGGAAGCCAAAATAAAATTGCATTTTTGTTTCTGTTTTTGGACCACACCCAGCAGTGCTCAGGGATTACTCCTGCCTCTGTGCTCAGGGCTCAGTCCTGGTGGGCTTGGGGGATCCTGTGGGGTGCTGGGGATTAAACTAGGCCAGCTACGTGAGAGGCAGACCATTTTCCCCCACTGAACTATCTCTCCCGCCGCCCTCCCCCCCCAATAAACTTAAACCTAAGGATTCAATATGATAGCATAGCGGCGAGGGCGCTTGCCTTGCATGCGAGACACCCGGTTTGATCTCCAGCACCCATAAGGCCCCCTGAGTCTCTCCAGGAGCAACCCCTGAGCCAGGAGTAAGTCTTGAGCATCGCTGGGAATGTCCCCCTCCTTGGGGGGGAAAAAAAAAGGAAAATGATTCAGCTGCTTTCAAAACTTTTGAAAGTTCCTCAAAAATAGTAAATGTAAGACCAGGATGGAGTTCAGAGGTAGAACTCAGACTTTGCCAGGGGAAGCTCTGGGTTCAGTGCCCAGCACCACTGGGGATGATCCCCGAGCACTGAGCTGGGAGTAGCCCCAGAGCACAGTTGGGTGTGGCCCCAAACAAGCAATACAAGAATCACACTTAGAAGAATTGCTGTAGGATCCAGCAATTTCCTTCTTAGCAATAAGGAGGAGGATTAGGGGCCGGAACCGTAGTACAGCGGGGAGGGCGTTTGTCTTGCACGTGACCAACACGGGTTTGGTCCCCGGCATTCCATAGGGTCCCCCGAGCAGTGCCACGAGTAATTCCTGAGTGAAGAGCCAGGATGAACCCCTGAGCATCACTGGGTGTGACCCAAGAAGAAAAAGGAGAATTAAAGATAAACGTTCAGGGAAATACCTGGGGGCCTGGAGAGAGAACTGAGGGCTGGGGGGTGTCATACAAGACCTTGCCCCCCCAACCACCCTCAGCATTTCCACAGGAAGCCTCCCAGTTATTTTGGGGGGTTCATACAGCAATTCTCAGCGCTTACTCCTGGCTCTGCATTCCGAAATTACTCCTGGCAGTGCTGGGGGACCCTACGGGATGCCGGGGCTTGAACCCAGGATAGCTGCATTCAGTGCAAGTGTTCTTCCCATTGTACTATCACTCTGGACCCCCTTCATATATATATGTATATGTATTTTTTCTTTTTTTTGGGGGGTCACACCCAGCGATGCTCAGGGGTTCCTCCTGCCTCTGCACTCCAATTACTCCTGGCAGTGCTCAGGGCACCCTATGGGATGCCGGAGATCGAACCCGGGACAGCCGCGTGCAAGGCAAGTACCCTCCCCATTGTACAATCATTCTGGACCCCCTTCATATATATATATATATGTATATATATATATATATATTTTTAGTTAAAAAACATGCAAAGCCCTGGGCAGAAATTTCTCTAGCAGCACTTGCACAGTGGTGGAAATGGGAGGGGGGGCGGGCCTGTGTCCTCTGCGGGTCGGGGAGGTCAGGCCGTGCATGGCGGGGGCAAAGTCCCGACACCTGCCCAGGCGCCACCGCAAGCGTGAAGCCACGTGACAGAATCCAGAAGCCAACTGTGGGGGGGTGGGGGGGCGCTCCCGCAAAATGCCCAGAGCCAGCGATCCACAGACACCAAATGCACATGGGGTCTGCAGGCGGCCAGGGCAGAGGCAACCTTTGATGCATGTGCCCTGGTTTGTCCCAAGGGCAGGGGCCAGTCTTGGAAGCGCGGCTGCCTGGCTCCGGAGCCTGCTCGCGGCACTCACGGGGCAGTTTGCTTGGGAACGCTGCTGAGTTTCATGTTCTGGGAAGTTTCCCCCGCGCCAGGGCCGGGAGGGAGGCTGAGTTCGGATCCCGGCCCCGTTGGGAGCTGCTTGTCCTGTGGAAAGTTTCAAGGCGCCGTGTAAACGCCGTGTAAAACTATTGATCTTCAGCGGCCCAGGCAGGCGCTGGCCGCTCCTCCGAGTAATTAAAGGCCCAGCCAGGCTGTGTTTGAAGTCTCCTAATGATCGGCTCAGGGCTCTTGTTGCAAAACAGGTTCGAAGGGTCTCGGAGGTGGTATTTCAAAATACACCCACGGCATTAAATGGAGCACAAAGAATTAATTGGGAATTGTTTCCCCTGCACGTTCATTTCCCACCAGGTCAGCTGGAAGGCGGCTGCTCAGACCAGCACTTAGTGGCTTCCAGCCTAATTGGTGCTGGTCTTCAGTGCACAATTGAGGGATGACATTTTCTTTCTTCCTTTCTTCATCTTTCTTTCTTTCTTTCTTTCTTTCTTTCTCTCTCTCTTTCTCTCTTTTTATTTATTTTTGCTTTTTGAGTCATGCTGGGCAATGGACAGGGGTTATTCCTGGTTCTGCTCACAGGAATTACTCCTGGTGGTGCTCAGGGGACCATATGGGATGCTGGGGATTGAACCTGGGTCAGGGCAAATGCCCTACCTGCTGTACTATTGCTTGCTCCTTTCTTTCTTTCTTTCTTTCTTTTTCTTTTTCTTTTTCTTTTTCTTTTTCTTCCTTCCTTCCTGTGTGTGGGCTGGAACCTGGGCCTTCACTCATGCAGCCTGGGTGCTCTCCGGCTCAACCACATCCCCAGCCCGAGTCTGACTTTTTATAACATCCTGTAATTACAGCATGTGACCAAAAACAACTCTTTGGTCACCCGTCACCGTTCTTAAAAGTCACAGCCCTTAGGTTGGCTCTAAACATCCCTCAGTTTACCGGTGTTGCAACTCTTGTCCATAAACTGAGTGCAGGGTCTTGAGCCTGGAGGTTCAATTCAGGTTCACTGGGTGCGAAGTTTCTAGAATCTGCTACCAATCTCTCCAACTACCAAAACATCCAGTCCTCCGAGCGGCCACTCAGCTGTGCTCTGCCATCAGCGCACTTTAAAATAAACTAGACCCTGCAGTTGGACTTGTTTTCAGGGGAGCGTCTCATGGTGATTTAATTGATTTCAATAACAACAGGGGCCCCATGGGGCCCGAGAGGCAGTGGGAAGGGCGCTGGCCTTGCCCACAGCCGACCTGGGTTCGATCCCTGGCATCCCCTATGGTTCCCCCCAAGCCTACCAGGAGTCAATTCTGAGTGCAGAGTCGGGAGTTACCCTTAAGCACCCGGGTGTGGCCTCCAGACAAAAACCACAGCAGAGGACCTTAGAGTGGGATCTGTCCCCTCCCCCCACCCCAGAGGGCCCTCACCCCACTGTGGGCGGAGGTGCAGACGGTGCTGCCTCCCAGGCCCTTAATCTGCTCAGCCATCAGCACTGGGGCAGATGCTGCTGTTTGCTGTTGACCTTCACTGAGCTGGGCTTTGGCTCTGTTACAGACCAGCAACTTGGGATGCTGGCTCTGAGGTCTGAGAGCTGTTTGGGTGTTTTGCTGTTGTTGTTGGGGGGGGAGGGGAGTGCTTAGGGGATGCCGGGGAACCTGAGCCCCCACCCTCAGAGCTTGTGCCCTCCCAAGCCCCTCAACATTTTGTTGTTTTTGAGGGGAGAGGGGCCGGAGCAATAGCACAGTGGGGAGGGCACTTGTCTGGCTCACACCCGACCCGGGTTCAATCCCCGACATCGGGGTCCCCCGAGCTCCGCCAGGAGAGATCCCTGAATGCAGAGCCAGGAGTGACCCCTGAGCATCACTGGGTGTGACCCCTCCACCTGCCAAAAAAATAGACCCGAGGGGAGAGAAAGGGAGAAGTACCTGTTTGAGAGAGAGAACATGAGTGGAAGAAACAAAGAATCATTGAGGAAAGCAAGATGTGCGTTCAAGTTCAAAGTTCAAGTTCAACGCGAGGCCCTCCTGCCTCCTTCTGTGCCGCTCTCCTCAACCTTTCCAAATAAGTTTCAATGAAAACTTTTCTTGCTTCACAAAAATATAAATGGAGAAGTGAGAGATAGAGACAGAGAGACAGAGAAGGAGGGATGGAAGCAGGGAGGGAAGGAGGGAGAGAGAGGGGTAAGGACCTTAGAGGTAGCACAGGGATTGAAGGTGCTTGTCTTGCGATTAAATCCTCTGGCCCCTGTAATATTTCCTTAAATTACGTTGTGGGTGTATCTTCGCTCCAGAATTGTGGCGAGGAGGTCGGGGCCATAGTCCAGCGAGGAGGGCATTTGTCTTGCACGCAGACAACCCAGGTTCAATCCGTGGCACCCAGTAGGGTCCCCTGAGCCCCGCCAGGAGTAAGCCCCAAGCACCACTGGATGTGGCCCCCAAAACAAAACCAAATAACGCATCCCCCCACCCCGCAAAACTCCAAAATCATGCCTAGGTATTATAGAGGCTTTTCCTGAAACTAATGTCATCTGCTAGCTAGTTTATTCCAGGAAGTGACTCGGCTTGTGTATGTGGTCTTTTTTATCTGTGTGAAAACCAGAATGAGTTGATTGTTCTCCCCATGCCCCTGGTTTGCTTTACCTAGCCCCACCCTGCAGTGCTCAAGGGTCACTCCTGGCTGGGCTGTGCAGGGGGTCGAACCTGGGTGGACTGAGGAGCCGGAGTGATAGCCCAGTGGGCAGTGTCCTTGCCCTGCATGCGGCCAGCCTGGTTTGATCACCTGCATCCCTTCTGGTCCCCCGGGTAAGGCAAGCCCTTCTTCCTTACCATCTCTCTGTGTGTGTGTGTGTGTGTCTCTCTCTCTTTTTTTGCTTTTTGGGTCACAGCCGGCGATGCACAGGGGTTGCTCCTGGCTCTGCACTCAGGAATCACCCCTAGTGGTGCTCAGGAGACCATATGGGATCCTGGGAATCGAACCCGGGTCGGCCGCATGCAAGGCAAACCCCTACCCGCTGTGCTATTGCTCCAACCCCTCTCTGGCTTTCTTGATGTCCCTCTTGGATGCCTTTGTGACTTTCTTATTTCCTGTTAGCCACAGAGGATTATCACTCACTTGAACAGAAAACCCTCCTTCCAGTTTTTCAGACTTAGAATGTTCAGCTTGTTGAAAATTCACTTAGCGCGGCTTTAGCTGTGTTACATCTCGTCTGCACCCCGCACCCACTCTGTTGCGATCCCGTTGACGGGGAGCAGCCTGGAACTCGACACATGAAGTGTTGATTGGTGCAGTTACACATTGCAGACTGTCACCCCCACTCCCCCGTCAGCCGAGGCCTCTGTTTTCTCAGAGTTACCGTTTCCTTTTTGTGCGGTGAGGGCACTCAAGATCTGTCCTCTTAGCAACTTTGAAAATAATCATCCCGAATTTTTTTTTTTTTGGTGGAGGAGGTTTGGGGCTACACCCAGCGGTGCTCAGGGCCAACTCCTGGCTCTGCACTCAGGGGTCACACCACGAGGGAAGACCCTATGGGATGCTGGGATCGAACCTGGGTCAGCCGCGCGCAAGGCAGACGCCCTCCGTTGTGCTGTGGCTCCGGCCCCTCACTCAGCTCTGGTCTCTGCAGCCCCCCTGCCGCACACTGGGCACCCAGGACTCAGACCTGACCTTGCCTTTGATGCACCCCCACCCCCACCCCCACCCATCCTCTTACCCCGTGCGCTGTTCATTGTTGGTCATTTTCTCCAAGCTCAGCTCTTTGCCTGCGCGGGTGACACCGTCTAGTGCTTGCTGCTTTCTTATGTCACCCATGACCTTGAGTTCCCGGGTGGGTGTCGCAGCAGCAGGATTTCCCCCTTTTTCCTGCTGAATCAGAGTCTATTGTTTCCACTTTGCATTCTCTCTCTCTCTCTCTCTCTCTCTCTCTCTCTCCTACTCTCTGTCTCCCCCTCCCTCTCCTTTGCTCTTTTTATCTTTCTCCCTCTCTCTCTTCTCTCTCTCTCTCTCTCTCTCTTCCCCCCTCCTTTTGTTTTTTGGTTTTTGGGCCACACCCAGTGCTGCTGAGGGCTGACTCCTAGCTCGGTGCTCAGGAATCCCTCCTGGTGGGCTCAGGGGAACCATCTGGGGTGCTGGACATTGAGTCGGGGTCAGCCACTTGCAGGGCCAGCGACTCCCCGCTGCCCTGTTGCTCCGACCCGGATCAGACCCTTTTAGCTGGGGCCCGCACTGGTTCGGGTCATCTCATACACTCTCACCGGGGGCCTCACACCTGGCCACAGTGCTGGAACATTTCTGAGGTGACGGTTCCTGGGGCTGCACACTTTGGGGGGTTGCCCCCAAACGAAAACAACCCCCCCCTCTCCCCAAGTGTTCTCTCAGTTGTGGGAGGGCGAATGTGGGAAGGAGGAGAAGTGGACACACCCGCCCTTCTAGAACCTGCCACCAACCCCCCACAGGTCATGGTCACTTCCTTGGCCATACCCGGAAGTGCCCAGGCTGCCTGCTCTGCTCAGGAGGGCCTTGGGTTTTTTTTTTCCCCTTTTTGGGCCACACCCGGGAATGCACAGGGGCTTTTCCTGGCCCTGCACTCAGGAATTACTCTTGGCGGTGCTAAGGGGACCATATGGGATGCTGGGAATCGAACCCGGGTCAGCTGCATGCAAGGCAAACGCCCATTGTGCTATCGCTCCAGTCCCTGTTTTGTTGTTTTTTGGGTCCCAGCCCAGCAGTGCTCAGGGCTTACTCCTGGCTCTGCACTCAGGAATCACTCCTGGGATGCCGGGCACCGAACCCTGGTCAGCCACATGCAAGGCAAACGCCCTCCCGCTGTACTGTCGCTCTGGGCCCTCAGGAATGATTCCTGGTGATGCCCAGGGTCCAGATGTGGTGCCTGCAGTGAGCGAAGGCCTTGACCCCTGCACTGTGTCTCCAGCCTTCACCCTGGGGGCATGGACCCCCGCCACACAACTAATAGAGGCTTCATGCATGACATATGAACGTACGTCAGACTCGGGGCATACTGGGAGAAGTGACAGTTCTCTTGCTGGTTTATGCTGTCTTTACAAATACTCTGCTAAAAGAAAAATACAGAATGTGTCTGTCACTTCTGGAACACCCAGTTATTTATAATTATTATTATTTATACGTTATTAATTCATAATGATGATGATGATGATGTTGATGATGATGATTTTTGCTTTTTGGGTCACACCTGGCGATGCTCAGGGGTTACTCCTGGCTCTGCACTCAGGAATTACCCCGGCGGTGCTCGAGGGACCCTATGGGAGGCTGGGAATCGAACCTGAGTTGGCCACGTCCTCCTGCTGTACTGTTGTTCCAGCAGCCCCTGTTTAATGAATTTTTATTAATCACTTTCTCTTACAAATGCCTGACATTGCTGAAAGGGCCATCCAGGAGAAAGTTTCCTTCATTTGAGGAAATTCGACCTTTCCCGGTGGATTTAGCTGGGCTTCTTAAGTGGCACTTTAATTGTTTGTTACTGAAAATAGTTACTTCTTTTTATTTTTTGGGCCACACCCCCGGTGCTCAGGGCTTACTCCTGGCTCTGCACTCAGGGATCATTCTTGGCATTGCTGGGGGACCACAGGGGGTTACAGGGATCAAGCCGGGGTCAGCTGCGGGCAAGGCAGGCAGCCGGCCTCCCGGCTGTGCTATTGCTCCAGCCTCATAGTTAAGCACTGCACTGCCCTGCACTCCCATTGTTCATCGATTTGCTCGAGCGGGCACCAGTTATGTCTCACAACAAATTGTGAGACCTGTTGCTACTGTGTTTGGCATATCAAATACATCCACAGGGAACTTGCCAGGCTTTGCCATGTGGGCGAGATACTCTTGGTAGCTTGCTGGACTCTCCGAGAGGGGCGGAGAAATTGAACCCGGGTCGGCCACATGCAAGGCCCTACCTGCTGTGCTATCGCTCCAGCCCCATAGTTACTTCTTGGAAAAAAGATAGCTACATCAGAAATAAAAAGGTTTTTTTTTTTCCCCATCATAGGAGCCATACTCGTCAGGGCTTGGGGGGTCCGGGGGTGGGGGCATTCCGGGCTGTGACTCGGCATCAGGTCACCCCCAGGACTGCCTTTTTTCGGGCAAAACCCCTTGGTGCTCAGGGCTTCCTCCTGGCTCTGAGCTCGGGGGTCATCCTGGTGCTGCTTGGGGGGTCCCGGGATTGACCCTGGGTCACCTCAGAGCCAACAGGGACACTCCCCAGCCTGCAAGCCAGACACACTGAGGGGTGGTACTCAGTGGGAGAAAGCACTGAGCACTCAAGGCTGCGAGCACTCAGTTCTGGAGAATCCCCAGCCCCGCATGGTCCTCCAGGCACCGCCAGGAGTGACCCCCGAGCACAGAGCTGGCAGGAACTCCAAGAGTGGCAGCCCCCCCCAAAAAAAAACAAACCCAAAAGCAATGCAGTCTCAAACCTCAGCAAACTATACAGAAGGTGCAACTGTCACCAGCCACATGGGGGCTGCTTGGGGAGGCTGCGAAGTCACTGACGTTCTGGAACGAGCAGAAACACAGTGTCAGGCGCAGGGTTGGGAGAGAGGGGTGCACCAGGGGCTGGAGGGGAAGGACTGTTCCCGGGACCCTGAGCAGGGGGCCGGGGGAGCGGGGACACACGTGTGACCCCCCCTTGATGAACAAAACTCATGAAGCTCCGGTGCCCAACCTCACCAGTGCAGCCGGGATGCAGACAGTTGGTTCATCGGTGCCCAGGTGGGTCCACACCCCGAGGATGTGCTGACGCTGGTGTCTCTGAGGACATCCGGGCGCCCAGGGTTCAGGGTGAACCAGCGGAGGTCCTGGCTCCACCCCAAGCAAATGTGGAAACTGTGTGTGGGGGGGGTGCTAATACACGGGGTGGGGGAGGGTCCATGTGCGGTGCCCACAGCACCATGGGGGTGTCAGGAACCAGCCTGGACCTCCAGGTGCAGAGCTTTGGGGTCGCCTCTCACTAGGTCCAAAGATGCCACTTCTGTGTGTGTGTGTGTGTGTGTGTGTGTGTGTGTGTGTGTGTTTAAATTTTTATTAGTGAAACACCATGAGGTACAGTTGTAGACTTACACATTTTTGTGCTTGGGTTTCAGTTATAC
>JAOXYA010002173.1:0-14591 GCA_028565675.1 Sorex palustris | reverse complement strand
GGATGTGCAGAGTGAGCTCACCTCTAAACTACCTGAATGTCTGTAGTTTTTAAACTTTTCCTAAAGGACATCAGTACTGCACGTCTTATTATGCACCTTGCCTTTTCACTCATCTCTACATACTTTTATTTAAAAACTTGCTTTGGGGCTGGAGAGATAGTATAGGGATTAACGGATTAATGCACTTGTCTGGCACACAGCTGAACCTAGTTTGATCCCTAGCACCACACATGGTCCCCTGACCACAGCCAGGTATGATCTCTGAGCACTCGGCCAGAAGCAAACCCTGAACTCCACTTGGTGTACTCCCACCTCCCTCAGAGAAAGACTTTGCTTTAGGGGTTACTGCCAATCGGGGCTTGATCCCTGGCATCACATATAGTCCCCCAGCGCTGCCAGGAATGATTCCTGAGCTCAAAACCAGGAATACATTGCTAGGTGTGACCCCAAAACTAAGCAAAAAGACTTGCTTTTTTTGAGATACAATTTATATACCATAAAATACAATGGTTTGGGGCATATGGTTTAATGGTTTTAATAAATTTACAGTTATGCAACCCTCCGCATAGTGCAATTTTAGAACATCTCTCCTAAATGGTCTAAATTGCTTTTTGCATTTTTTCTTTAAAGGTTTTTGGACGCACATTTTAAAACCATTCCTTGAGAATTCCCCTCTTGCCCATGTGCCAAGCAAAGATCTAAGAATGTATTTCACTGACCCACACAGTTAAGATGGGTGTCAGCGACAGTGGCCTTGGGCACAGAGAATGAGAGGCTACCCCATCATTCCTGTGTCTGGATCATGTGAACCCACAGGCCTGGGAGGGGCGGGAAGACCCCCACAGAAAAGCAGCAGTGTACCCTATGAGTGCCGACCTGGGGGCTCACCCAGGACCAAATATGGGCCTGGAGACCACTTTTCTCCATTTTTCAGATGAAAAACAGAAGCCTGGGGCCTTTGGTAGGATCCCATAGCTAACAAGAGGTGGGCTCCGGTTTAATCCTGGCAAAGTTCCTACATTCCTGGGTATGGGGATACCCACCCTCACCCACCAAACAGCACCGAGCCCCTAACCTCTGGATCAGGGTTTCTGCCATCCAAACTGAGAGTCTGGTGCTCTGAAAGCTGGTAATGACAGGGTCACGAGTGGGTTTTTTTCTCTGGTGTGCTCTTATTCCGCAAGATAGTAACAGGACCCCTAGGCTTCAGGGAGAGCACAGGGGGGAAGGCACCGGCCTTGCACAAAACCTACCAGGGTTTGATCCCAGCACATACAGTTCCCCGAGCCTCTCCAGGAGTGATTCCTGAGTGCAGAGAATCAGGAGCAAGCCCTAAGCATTGCCAGGTGTCGCCCCCAAACCAGAACCAACAACAATAATAAAAACGGGCTGGAGCAAGGTCTTGCTGTATGTGGCCTTGCATGTGGCCAATCTGGATTCCATCCCAGCATCCCATATGGTCCCCCAAGCACCTCCAGAACTGATTCCTGAGTGCAGAGCCAGGAGTCAGACCTCAGACCTGAGCACGGCCAGGCGTGGCTCTGTTCCCACCTCCTCTCCCCATCCAACTCCTCAGAAAGAGCAATCACAAAGCTGAAGCAGATCCCGGACAGAAAAGGGAAGGATTGATTTGAGTTCCCTAGTTCAGGGGAGTGGAGAGCACTGCTGGACGGGGACCTCGCTGGGGTGGGAGGTGGAGGTTGGACAGGACCCCAGAGTCCCCGGAGTTGGCGTATGCAGTCCCAGGACCAGGCCCCTGGGTGCCTCTTCCTGGCCCTCTGAGCACAGGGACTGGCACAGGGAGAGAGCGGGTGAGTCAGCATGATTCTCGGGGTGCCGTGAGGCCCCTGGGCGTGTCTTAGAGAGCTCGAGGACCAACCCATCTCCCGGCACCTGTCCAAAAGGGTAAGAGTTGGGAAGACAAGGAAGGACTTTGACTTCTTTCCTCTGGTTTGGAGGTCTTACTGTGGGGCTTGGGGGCTGCTCCTGACTCTGTGCTCAGAGGTTGCTCCTGGGGCCTCCTGACTTCCTTCCATCCCTTTGGGCTATTTCTGGCCCAAGGAAGACTAGCCTGGCTCCTGGGCTGGGCACTGGGCGCTCCCGGCTGGGCCTCCCTCTGCCAGCTGATGGCAGGGGGACATCCCCGGGTTGTCCAGGGAGACGGGCTGTGGGAGCCGGGTGTGTCCATGCAGGGCTGCTGGCAGGGCAAGCAGGATGCCTGTGTTCCCCTTCCTGGCAGCTCCCGTTCCTCCCACGCTCCTGGTGTTCCCTGCGTCAACAGGGTCTCAGGAAAAGGGCACGTCCCTGGAAGGTTTTAGCTTCCTGTGATTTCCACCAGCTGATGGCTTGAGCCTGTTTGGTCCCGAGCTGAATTTCCAGCTTGGAGATCCCTGGGCTGGGTTTGGGGGATGCTAGAGCAAGAGCAGAGTAGGCAGGGGGGTGGGTGGGCTGGTGCAGAGGGGTCCAGGTTGAGGCAGTGGGTGCGTGGTGGAGTTCTTAGGGGATCTGCAGGGAGCAGTATGTGTGAAGGACCTGCTGGACCCCTCAGCCGGGACATGGACGAAAGCTGCTTGACGATTTTGGTCGCAGCTTTTGACAAGTCGAACATTTTGTTTGTGTTTGTATGTTTTGGGCCACAGGGCTCAGGCCTATATTCCTGGCTCTGTACTCAGGAATTACTCCTGGCGGTGCTCAGGGGACCATATGGGATGGCAGGGTTAGAACCCTGGCGGCTGCAGGCAAGGCAAATGCCCTACCCACTGTACCTTTGCTCTGGCTCCAAGTAGAACACTCTTGGGAGACTCTGTAGATAAGAGGTCTGCTAAGAGCAGAGGTTCAGGGGCTGGAGAGATAGTACAGTAGTTAAAGTACTTGCCCTGCACGCAGCAGACCTGGGTTCAATCCTTGGCACTCCATATGGTCCCTCAAGCACAGAGTCAACAATAAGCTCAGCTCCACTAGGTGTGGCCCAAATACCAAAGAAATGAAGATACAAAACCAACGGAACTCCCAGGTATACAGACCGTGAGGCCGAGGCTTTGAGGAAGTGAATGTTTGTGCAGAATCACACAGTGGCTAGAACAGGGTCCAGCCTAGCCCTCTCAAGATTCTCCACAGCAGGAGTAGCGAGTCCAGCCCAACCCGGGTCAAGCCCAGCTCTGAATAGGGTCTCTGAGCACGGAGCCAGGAGTCAGCCTTGAGCTCCGCCAGGGAGGCTCCAAGACCAATATTAATGGAAGAATAATAAAGGCTTAATAAGGGCTTTTCCCCCCAAAAAGACTGCTTCCTCCCTAAAAGGGGTGGGGTTGGGGATGTCACACTGACCAGAGAGGGGCAGGTATGTAACACACGGAACTGTCAAATGCCATTGATGGGTCTGGCCCATGCTCCATCCTCCTGGAGCCCTCACCCCTTTCACAGTGACCCAGGCAGAGGCGGGCAGGCGGAAGGCCCTTGATCCCCCGGCTAGTGGCTGCTTTGGGGCCTGGAAGCCCAGGAAAGGGGGTTTGAACCCAAGGTCTTTTACAGTCCCCCGAGGACACCCAGACTGTCAAAAACTGCCACCAGCAACCTCAAGTGACCTTTCTCTGTGCCCTGGTCCAACCTGGACTCAGGAGTCCCTTAGTTTGTTGGAATCCCCCCTCCCATTCCTACCCATCGCTTTTCCCCTAGAATCCTGGACCTGGGAGTTTGTTTATCCATACACCCTCCCCTGCCACAGGGTCTCTCCTTCTGTGTTCTGTTATTTTTTTTGGGGCTCTGCCTGGCAGTGCTCAGGGCTCGCTCCTGACTCTGTGCTCAAGGAATCACTCCTGGTGTGGATCAGGGAGCCATAGGGGATGCTGGGGCTTGCACCTGGGTGGGCTAGGTGTAAGGCCAGTCCCCTCCCTACTGTCCTATCTGTCTAGCCCGTCGGCCCAGCCACTCTCTCCATTGTCTTTCAATCTGCTGGTTGCTCGTATCATGTGTCCATCTTTTCATCCATCTGCCCCTCGAGCCTCCGCCTCTCTCCTCCCTCCTTCCTTTTCCTCTTCCCCCATCCACCCACCTCTTCCCGTCATTCCAGCCGGCGTTTATGAACACAGCGGTTTTCCCTGACAGCTGATGATGGCTTACAGGAGCCGGGCGGGAGTGGACCAGAGCCTGGGGTGGGGCCCTGCGGGGATCTCTGGCTCTCAGCCGGAGTGCCCGACTCTGCTAAGGGGTGGTGGGGGTGGCAGGAGGGAGGAAGGAGGGAGGGCAGACAAGGCTTCGCTTGTCAGCTGCACTGCAGGTCCAGTCAGACTTCAAATGTCCCCAAAGAGCTTTTGCGGAGAGGCAGGGGGTGAGCGCACTGAGTGATTCTCCAGTAATTGGACCCGAGGAAGGGCATGCATCCTGGGGTCCACCTCAAAGAGCTCAGAGCTGCTCCTGTCTCAGGGGGTCCCTGGCGGGAAGTCTCTCCCTTCCCTCCACTGGCACCTCCCCCCAGTCCAGGCCCTCTGGGATAGCTCTGGGCTGCTGTGCTAGAGCATAGTGCCATGGGGCAGAGCTTCCAGAACCTTCTCTGTGGAGCGGGGCTCTGTGTGGCCACAGTTCGAGAGCAGGGTCTGGTTCTGGCTCCCCAGGGCCCCGGAAGGATGCTTGGCTGTCTGCCTCCTAGAGCCTCAGAAGAACTCTAGCGGGCCATGGATGAGCAATTATACTTTAATTTTTGTTTTGGAGCCATATCCAGCTGTGCTCAGGCCTTACCCCTGGCTCTATGTTCAGAGATCAATCCTGGTGGGGCTTAGGGCGACCAGATGGGGTGCCAGGAATTGAACCCAGCCAGCCATGTGCCAGGCAAGGGCCCTACCCACTGTACTATCTTCCTGGCCCCTAATGAGTGATTTTAACCCATTGGTCACATGTCTTTTTTTTTGGGGGGGGGGGTCAATACCCAGTGGTTACTCCTGGCTCATGTACTCAGGAATTATTCCTGGCAGTGCTCAAGGGACCATATGGGATGCTGGGAATCGAACCTGGGAGAGCCGTGTGAAAGGCAAACGCCCTACCCACTGTACTATCGCTCCAGCACCTGGTCATGTCTTAAGTGAACAGTTGCATCTCTTGCCTGGGTACACTGATGTAGTGGGCGATGTCGACCCCTCACCCTCACAAGGGCCCCTTCCTGCACATTTCTGACTGGCACAGAGTGGGGGACTCAGCTCTTTGTGTCTGCTGCACACCCCTCCCCGCACCTGGTCTGTGCTCAGGGCAGCAGTGACTGGGAGATGCAGACCAGGGCTTCCCAACACCCACATTCACCCCTACTCCAGGGAGCTCGGAGCACACGACTGTCAGCTTACAGACGGGGACAGGGGAGTGTCTGAGAACTCTCCCTGAGAGTTCTGTGGCCTGACAGCAGCCAGGCCCTCAACGGTCAGCTGCTGGGACTTGCCAGCTGGCTGCGAGGTGAATGGGCAGAACCCTGAGTTTAAGGTGATGAGTTTCATGAGTGCCACAGCAGAGCACTGGGCTGGCTGCAGGTCATGAGCCACGGGAATCTCGTTCTAGAAGAAAGGGCCAGTCCTGAGTGTGACCAACACTGCCGCTGGGGAAAGGGTGCTGGGGATTTCTCCCAAAGCCCCGTGAGATGCAAGATCAGAGTCCCAAGCAGACTCCCACCTGGATACCAGCAGTGGGAACTCACCCAAACGATTCCCAAGGCGTGAACAAAAGCATGATTCCCCTCAGAAGGCAGAAGGAAAGCCCCCCTACCCACCACAGTCATTTGAAACATGCGCCCACTGAAGCCCGATGCTGGGTGAAGGGAGGCAGAAGCACGCACGGCAGGAAAGCCCGTCCAGCTCTGCCCGCATGGGAGCCGCGAAGGGCACAGGCAGGAGGAAGCATGGTGGGTGCCTGCACTGCAGGGAGAGGGGCTGGGGTGCGAGGGGCGGGAAGGGCAGCCTCCGCTCAGGAAGAGGAAGTGATGCTGAGATGGACTGGGTGACATGGCACGGCACGGTGGACACACCGCGGCATGGACCCGCACGCTCAGGAACGGTTACTGCGGCTGCTTGTTGCTGTTTCCTCACGACGGATAAGCAGGTGGATAAGAGGGCGGGACAGACATGCCAGGCGGGTGCGGGGCTGTGAAGGGCAGCGAGTGCTTCCAGCCCGAGTGTCTCCTGCAACTGGAGGCAGGGGCAGAGCAGTCTGACAGAGGCCTTGAGATGGGACATGACAGGTGGAAGTTTCTGGAAACCCTAAGCCAAGTCCTCTCTGACTGTAGCCTATGTGGGGCTCAAACACGGCCTCAGGCTGGAGAGATGATTCAGAGCCCTGAATTCAATCCCAGGCATCACACAGTCCTGCTGGGTGCCACCCCTGAGTGCCATCAAAAAATGGAAAAAAAAGCGGGGTGGAGGGGTGAGCGAGAGCACAGTGGGTGGAGTGTTTGCCTTGTGCGTGGCCAACCCGGGTTCAATCCCTGGCATCCCATATGGTCCCCCGAGCACCACCAGGAGTAATTTCTCAGTGCAGGGCCAGGAGTAACCCCTGAGCCTCGCTGGGTGTGAGCCAAAACGCAAAACAAAACAAAACCCCCAAAGCAACCTAAAAATAAAAGAAGGGAGTGGGGAGGCCAGAGTGATAGTACAATGGGGAGGGCATTTGCCTTGTATGCAGCCAACCCTGGGCTTGATCCCGGCATCCCATATGGTCCCCCGAGCAACACCAGGAGTGATTCCTGAATGCAGAGCTAGGAGTACCTCTGAGCATTGTCAGGTATGGCCCTCAAATAAAAAAAAAAAAAAGACAGTCACTGAGCCCAGTTGGGCACCTGGTGAGGGGATGAGAAGTGCCCCCTGCACTGTCCTCCAGGTGCAGGCCGCCATGAAGGCAGAGTCTGGGTGGGCACTGAGCTTTACTGCCATCTGTCACAGGACCAGTGGATTTGCTGCAGCCCTGCCCAGGGCTGTCAACCAGAGGAGTGCAGGTGAGGGCTGCCGCTGGTGCTGTGTGTCAGAGCATCTGCATCACCTGCCCGCCGGCCCCTGCTTAGATCTGGGGTTGGGGGTGTCCCTGTTCCAGGCTTGAAGAGGCCCACTGTGTTCTTCTGATCTTGTGGGGTCAGGATGGGGGCAGCTGCTTTACCTGCTACCGACTCCCCCAGGGGAGGCACTGTGACACTCTCAGAAGTGCCAGGGCCGAGTCCCTGAGCTTCCCGCCGCTGCCTCTGCTCAGTCTGATGAATCTACTGCTCGGGTCAAATAATTTCTGCTTACTGGTTTTTGTTTGTTTTGGGGCCACACCCAGCACCCAGGCTCGACACTCAGGGATCATTCTTCCTGAGGGTGAGGGGCCCAAACGGGCTGCTGTGGATCGAACCGGAGCTGTGCACTGAACCCTTCTACTATCTCCCAGCCCCAAACCGAGTCATTTCTGTACATCCTGTTCCCCTCTATGAAGGCTCGATTCCCCAAGTTAATCTGGGAGCTGGCTGCATAAGGCCCAGACAGCACTTTTTGTAAAGAATGTATTTCTTGGGTTGAGACAACACGGTGGAGGGGGGGTGGGGAACAGGCTTTGCATGCAGTAGGTTTGGGTTCGAGCCCCCACAGTACAATGTCCCTCAGCACTACTGGAGACAGCCCGAGCATGGTACTGGGAATAGCCCCCCTCCTGCCACCCATGGCCCCCTGGCATTGCTAAGTGTGACCCCAAACTAAACCAAAAATAAGAAAAAAGATTTCTTTAAAAATGAATGAATGAATTTACTTTCAGTCACACCCACCAATGTTCAGAGTGTTCTCCTGGCTCCACACTTGGGAATCACTCCTGGCGGTGCTTGAGACCATATGGGGTGTCGGGGAATGAACCTGGCTCGGTTGCGTGTAAGGCAAATGCCCTCCTCACTGCACTACCGCTTCAGCCCCTCAAAGGTGATTTTCAAAGAACTTGCATATTGGAAAATACTTTCCTTCTACTGTCATTGAGATTTGTCTGGCTCTAATCTAGATTAGAAATCATTTCCTGTCCCAATTCCAAAGATACTGCTTCACCAGGTTCTGGCTTCAAATATGCTTTGAGAATTTCAATGCCACTTTAATCCCTGATCTGTGTGGCGTGACTTGGTTCCCCCTCCACCCCTCCTTTGGAAGTTTTTAGGGCTTTTCCTTTTCCTGATGTCCTGAAATTTCCTGATAAGGCCCGCTATAGTTCCTCAAGGTTGGATTTTTTTTAAAAAATAATTTCAAATGTATGAAAAAGAATAAGCATAGTGAACCTTTGTCTATCCAACCCCACCTTCATTGCATCTCAAGATGGAGGGATAGCACAGCGGGGAAGGCACCTGTTTGCACATGGCGGACCCAGGTTTGATCCCCGGCAGCTCATATGGTCCCCTGAGCACTGCCAGGAGTGATCCCTGAGTGCAGAGCCAGGAATAACTCCTGAGCATCGCTGGGTGTGGGCCAATAAAAGGCGTCTAGTGAGAGGGGGATGGAGAATATCATTTATATATTTAGTGCCCAGGGCAAACCTGGAGATGTTCAGCCAACTGGGCTTGCAGTTCAGGGTCTGGGTGCAAACATGAGGTGCCGCCCAGGCTCTGGGTCCTGGAGAACTGCGGGCCAGCCCACTGGTGCTTGGGGGCCTTCAGGGCCACACCCTAGGGTGCCTTCGAGGCCTCCTTGTGCTCCCAGAGAGCTGGTGTTGGCCACAGGTAATGCACGTATGCTAATTCCTGGGGAAAAAGTTTTTTTTGGGGAGGGGGGTGTTACACTTGGTAACCCATGTGTTACTGGAGATCTGGTCCCCTCAATTTGCTTCTTAAAAGAAAGTCCTGAGGGGGGTGGTGGGGGGTGGGGGGATGCTGGGACCCGTGGTGGTGGAGGATGGGCACTGATGGAGGGATGGTTACTTGACCATTGTGTAACTGAAACCCAAGCACAAAAATTTGTAAGTCTATAACTGTACCTCATGGTGTTTCACTAATAAAAAAGAAAAAGAAAAAGAAAAAAATCTTGAACTTTTGACAAGAAAAAAAAATTAATATGTCCACAGTTATCATCCAACCATGACATTATCTGGAACTAATAGACAATATCTGACTAATTTGTCAGAAAACATAGTGTACAGTAATCCGTATCATTATCTACTTCTTTGGTGTGCATTTCTCCTATGGATCTTCTCAGCCAAACTGAAAGAATTTTCAGTTAGAAAACCACAACACATTATTCAGCATGGGCACTGCAAGAAGCACATTCACATTAATTGAGTGAATACAGGAAGCCCATAAGAGTCTGGTCAAATAACTTCTATGGTTTTCTCAATCTTTAATGTAGGAAGAATTAGATGGAAAATTTTGATTCTTCTGAAGCACTCAAAGATGGGGGAGGAGTTAGAAGTATTTTCTGTTCAAAAAAGAATGTATGAACTAAGAGGACAATTAAAATAAAAGTATGTAAATAATATTGTATAAAAATCAGATTATTTTCTTTTAATGCAAACAAATCCCTTCTCACACTGCAGTTTTATTTATAAAGAGCTGGAGACTTGCAGCTTATACAACAAAAGATAATTCTACAGGGACACTCCAAAGCAAAACAAAATCAGTTTATTGTTAGCTGATTAAATAGTAGAATAATAATTCCCAAATAGAGGGGGGGAGAAGCAGAAGTCCTTTTAAGTGATGTTTAAGTCTGCATTTCTAAGTGGCATCATTCATCTTAGCTAAGTGGTGAAAGTGATTAAAATTTTTAGAAATACAAGTTTCTAAGTTATTAAAAATACATCATATTAAAATGACATAAAATTATTAAAATATATCATAAACATAAAACCTGCACTTAAAATTTTTACTTCTCCCCTCTATGCCACAAAGCATTAGAATTTTAACTTTAGGATTTCTATGTCATATTAAAGTGCTTTGTTTAAAACTCAATTCCATTTGACAACATAAAACAAATAATCTCTTTCATTGCAGAAACAACAATAACTTTTGAATCAGAGACATTTAAATTTAATTTTGTGCAGTATCCAAGGACTTCCATTCTTATTTTATTGAACAAAAAAAATGCACAAGGTGCTTTATAAGGGCTATTCTACCTCCCGTTTTTTAAACCCTAAAATTTCCAGAAGGATGAAAACAGTAACTTAATGGATAATTTGTAACACAAAAGCTAAACTGTAAATATTTTAATCTTTATTTGTTTATAGTACTATTAAAAATGGTTTCTCTTGGACATAATTCCAACACCACCCCCATCGCCATTCAATCATTGCCCTTCCCAAGGACTCCAACCTCCCTTCTCACCCCAACCTCCCCCAACTCAATCAAGTGGATCAGTTTCCTAACCCAGTGACACCACTTCATGGCATCTAGCCCCTTAAAGAATAAACATTAATATGAAACGTTATATGCTCAGCTATGCTAATCACTGTACTTAATACAATAGCCAAGACATGGAAAAAACTCATGTTTCACTACAGGTGAGTAAATCAAGAAGTTGAAGTTGTAGTATATATAAACAATGGTATACTATTCAGTTCTAGGTAGCACTGTCCTCCTGTTGTTCATCGATTTGCTTCAGCGGGCCCAGTAACATCTCCATTGTGAGAATTGTTGTTACTGTGTTTGGCATATTGAATACGTCACGGGGAGCTTGCCAGGTTTTGCTGTGCAGGCAAGATACTCTCGGTAGCATGCCGGGCTCTCCAAGAGGGGCAGAGGAATCGAAGCTGGGTCAACTGAGCAGGCTGCGTGCAAGGCAAAATGCCCTACCGCTGTGCAGTTCTAGTAAAAATGAAATCATGTAAGCTCAGTTCTGTATACTAACTCCCAGAATTCTGTTGTCTTTGGCTACCTATTATTCCTTAAATACGTTTTGTCTTTTTAATCATAGGACACTAGACAATTTATATATTAAAATTTTGCTCCTTCCCCAAAACTTCTTAAATAGAACTTTATATATTTTAATTTGATTATCCACCCAAATTTCTCTCTCTATATATATACATTACAAACAATGTCTATATACATGCAGTTTCATTCATCTATATTGTTCTATTAAAAATACTTTTATTGAAATATTTGAATATTCTCACATTCTATAGACTTGTGAATAATTTAAAACATTGTTTTGCTAGGACTAACTTGAAGTACATTTAAACCAGCATCTACCAGTCAACTACTTTTACAATTAGAACAATCTACTTTATTCTCCCTTAAGCGATCAATTTGTGCAGAAATTGCGTTAATCAATTGGTCTTAATATATTAATTACCTACTGAGTAAATGTGTTGAGGATAAGGAAATTGACTAGAGTTAGCAGATAAGAGATCTTTATATAACAGTTTCTTTAAGTAATTTTCAAGGCTGAAGTGATAGCACAGCGGGTAAGGCGTTTGCCTTGCACACGGCCCACCTGGGTTCGATTCCTCCACCCCTCTCTGAGAGCCCAGCAAGCTACAGAGAGTATCTTGCCCGCACGGCAAAGCCTGGTAAGCTCCCCATGATGTATTCAACATGCCAAAAACAGTAACAATAAATCTCATAATTTGTTGTGAGACATTACTGGTGACCGCTCAAGCAAATGGATGAGCAATGGGAGGACAGTGCTACTGTGCTACGAAGATTTTAAAACAAAACAAACTAAAATTCACTAAACATCTTGGAGACATATTTCAACACTGACAACTTTCATATAACTTAAGACCAAAGAAAGTCCAATAATTATAAAAATGTCAAATTATAAATTTCAGTTTTGCATGGTTTAATCTTATATACAGGAATTATATATACCACTGGGAAAATTTTACTACCAAAAGAAAACATTCTTGGATTGTTTCATATTTTAACATTATGACTATTAATGGAAAGTGGAGGTCTCTAATAGTTTCGTATATTAATTCTTTTATCAAAAAAAGGCATTGTCAACTAGACCCTTTCTCTATTCCTAAAGCAACTCTTTCACAAATAGTCTAATTCCTCTTTAATTCGGGGAAGAATCTATTACATATACACTTATGAGTGCCTCATCTGGGTGTGCATCAGATTGAAATTAGAGCCTTGCTAGGCATACTCTCTTCCTCTTGTGCTAGCTATCCATCTCTATAGTGATCATTAAAAAATGAAAAATTACTTTTGTGTTTACTTGTCGTTTGGGGCCACACTCAGCAGTGCTCAAGGGCTTATTCTTGACTGTAGTCTGTGATTATTCCTGCAGGGGCTGGGGGAACATATGCACTGTTGGATATTCAATCTGGATGGTTATACAAGGCAAATTCAAAACACACACACAACAAACACACACACACACACACAAGAATGCATGTACATATTTAATTTCTATGTTAAATCTTCAATATAGTACGAATGATTTTAGGTACAAAAGTTAAAAATGTCATTTAATATTTCAGTGATTTTTTGATCTCACTCTGTCTCAATTTCATCTCTTTTACTGTGTTCCTTATTATACTGAATTCATATTATCTTTTATCCCCAAGAGCCTTTAGTATGCGCCTTCTTCTACTTCCAAAAGTTCTCATGTTTTTGCCTGCTTAGTTCCTACTATTATACTCACTTAAGACTTAAATAAAATTTTGTTCTAGAAAGTCTTAACAGACTCTAATAATTCAGTTACATCTTCTTCCACCCCTCTCCCCAAGAGTCTCTTGCCACTATATACTCTAATCATACTATTTATTAGAGTTATTAAATACTTTTAAAATAACTGTCCTCTAAATTAGAGTATAAGCTCACTGAATTCAAACAACATGCCTCTCTTCTTTATGATTTTTCTCCTCAACTCTCAGTGTATACAATATAGAAATTCAATCAACATTTTTGGTAAAATAGTAAAAGAAGTATAAGTACTCTAAGAAATAATATATTTCAAAACTCTCACTTGGAAAATATAGAAGATTTTATCTAGAAAATGACCATAAGCTGCCCAAGGTCATGTAATTGATTTGTTTTCTTGCTAACATATGTTGCAGGAAGTATACCTCTTTCCTTGTTTCCTCTATTTCCTTATGTGTTATTTTTTATAGACTTTGACAACTTGGAGCTGGTCTTCATTTGGTATTTAGATACATGAATAATTTGAATTTAAATTACTGGCCTCAAAGAACAAATATATAACTTTAAAATGTTTTACATGTGTCAAACCAACATTCCAATATTCATAAAAATGTTATTTTTATCACATCCCCAAAATATTCTGACAACATTTTTGATTAGATATGAAACAACTGCAGCATAAAACCTGCTTACTTTCAATGCCTATAAACTATTATGTTAAATACATCCATTCATTTTTTCAAAAAAAAACATTGACTGACTGCCTTCTTCTTTCAGTACCATTCAAAACTTGGCATAAGGCAATGAAGAACAGAGTCCTTATATCTTTGAAAGGCTTACTTGCATTCTAGTTGAGAAAATAAAAAAAATAAGCTGTATAAATAAGCTAAGTGGAGTGATTTACAGTTATAAGTACTAAGAAAATTAAAGCAGATTAGGAAAATTGAAAATGCTACAATTATTTATTTTTTGGTTGATAAACAAATTCAGAATTATGACCATATGGTTCTCATTTGAGTAACCTTAAAGATGTGAGGGCTAGCCAAGCATCTCTACAAGGAAAGAAAATTTCAGCAAAAATGCAGATACTTGCAGAATATCAGTTTTAATGATCTGAAGAATACATGACTACTTAGTTGCCATAATAAGAAAGTCTATACACCTCAGTAGAAAAATAAGTAGAAGACAAGTACAAAGTAAAGTCTGATAGATTGTATATGAGAGAAATCATAGGGAACATTAAAACACATAATAAGGATGTTGAATTTTTTCTGAATGAAATGGAATAAGGCCACTTATACTCTTGTTGATAAATTGAGAACAGACTCCAAAGTTACAAGGTGGAGCCAAAAAAAGAAATGAATAATTTTTGCAAAAATCTAGACAAAAGATGATGCTGACATGAATAGAAATGATTTGAGAAATATGGTAATAAATTGTTTTTTATATGATCTTTCACACATGTTTGTTGAAGGTTTGAATGTGGTGTGTGAGTATAAGGAAGAGATCATGGATGGTACCAAGGTTGTTTTGATGGCATGCCTAAGAATATAGGATGTAGTTGATATTGCATGAGGTGTGATATTCAGAATATTAGAATACTTTATTGCATGGAGTGTGATATTATTCAGAATATTAAAATGTTTTCTAATGTCACTCATAATGATTTTTATTATAGAACTTAATGGAGGGAAATATCTTCCTATAGTCCAAATGGGCTCTCTTACACTCCCACTCCTCTTTTTCCAATAAACATATGTCTGTGTGGGGGTGGGCAAATAGGATATGCAATGGAAGCATTTCTTTAGTAAACATTTCAAGTAATTTTATTCCTTCTGCTGTTGATAATAAAACTACAGCTCTATATAAAGCTGTTGTTCACAGCCAGGCATAAAAATATTACTTCATACAAAAGACCAAAAAATGACTTGAAAAGCATATAGTACATATACACTTTAATATATATTAAATATACCATTTAATCTTTTAATTTATGAAAACTTGAGAAGAAAAAAATTTACATAGTAGAACTTCAGGTTAA
>JAOXYA010002162.1:0-14591 GCA_028565675.1 Sorex palustris | reverse complement strand
GAGAGCTGAGGTGCGTCCCGGCAGGCTCCTGAGCTGCCCACTGAGCCCCTGTCCTCTGGACTGAGCACCACCCCGGGGAGGGAGGGAGGGAGAGAGGAAGTAAAGGAGGAAGGGAAGGAGGGAGATGGATAGATAGATGAACCCTTCCCAAAGGATCTGAATCTGAAAAGGCTCCAGGGGTCGAAAAGATAGCTCAGCAGGGAGGGCGTTTGCCTTGCACACAGCCAACCCAGGGTCGATTCCCAGCATCCCATATGGTCCTCCGAGCACCACCAGGAATCATCCCTGAGTGCAGAGACAGGAGTAAGCCCTGAGCATCACTGGGTGTGACCCAAAGAGCCAAAAAAAAATTCCTTCCAACTAGAGTTAAAAGACAAAATACATGTAAAGCCAGTGACAGCACAGCCAATACGGCAGTGACTGTGCTTCCAAGCTGTCGTGGAGAGGAAGGCTTGAGGCGTTCTCCAGCTCTTAAAGGGGGGCAGAGTCGCGGTAGATGGGCCTGGGTCCGTGTCCAACTCCATCAGCTCTGGAGTCTTCTCTGGTCCTGTCCACCCCCCCAGCTGGTCCCCCTGTGCCCACAGGCCACTCTGTCACCGAGGCTCTGACGCTTCTGGGGAAGAAGCTCCAGGACTACCAAGGCCAGTTCAGCACGAGCCGCCTGCTGGCCCTGTGCGATTACACCCACAACACGTACATCCACCACTACAACCTCTACCAGTACGTGCTGAGCCGGCCCCAGGACGTGAACCTGAGAGTGGAGCAGGTGGAGGTGTGCGCGCCGCCCCAGCCCCTGGCCCTGGCGCAGGGCACCGACCTGGCCGTGTGGCAGCACGAGCAGCGCCTGGCCGAACTGGCACTGGCCGAGCTGCAGAAGCGGGCAGACATGCTGGTGCAGCAGGAGATGCTGAGGCTAGAGAAGGAGCAGCTGCTGCGGAAGGTCTTCTCAAGGGAGCTGGCACAGCGCCCAGGCCAACAGCTCTGTTCAGAGGTGGGCTCTCCCCACATGCCAGCCTTCCCTGACCAGGGCCCGGATGGGCTCGTGCCAGCACCCGTGGGTGGCAAGGGTGGCGGCGGCAGGCTGAGTGCCCGTGGATTCTGCCTACACGTTCCGGGAAGCCCCTACATAGGCAGCACTCCCGTCCCCCTGGGAAGTGGACCCTCATCCATGGTCACCAAGTTGGAATTAGAATCTGGACTGAGGCTGGGCTGAACCCCAAGTCCATGTTCTTTTCCCTGAGGCCCTGGCTGGTGACGGGCCCCCAAAAAGGGGCAGGAGGGCGCCCAGGCCTGGAAGCGCCCCTTGCTGTCAGGGGTCCAGTGTCCTGTCCTGCAGAGCGCTGAGGAGAGGAGGAAGCCAGGTTTGGGGACAGTTGGTGGACATGGTGATGAGGTGGACAGACGGTGGCTCATGGCTGGAGCAGAATCCGAGTCAGCGATGAGCCCAGAGGGCCAATGCATGAGCCTGGAAGGCAGACGGCAACACCACAGAGCACTGCCGGGGGCCCCAAGGGACACCCCCAGGACACACCATGAACAGCCCCTGCGCATCCCCATAACCTTTCCGCATTCCCTCCCCAGGCCTCATTACTGCAACCAATGTTTCTGGGGGCAGCGGGCTACTGCATGCCCCCGGGGTGTGCCCAAGGGGTCTGAGCTGAGAGCAGGTGCTAGTGTCAAACATGCTGCCACCTCTGGGACAATGACCCCCGCCACACACCCCTCCCCCTGCCATACGGATTTCAGGGAGCTCATCATCAGATGAAAACAGCCAGAGCATATCTGGGACAAACGTCAGACTCGGGTGGCACTTTCAGGGTGACTGATGAGCTCTCTAAAGAGCGTCCTGCAAGAATGTCAGGATGAGCAGCGGGCCTGGAGCGGTATGCCGCACAGGAGGGCACTGGCCTGGCAATGCAGCTGCCCGGGCTTGATCCCCGGCGTCCCATTCATTCCCTCGGGCACTTCCAGGAGTGATTTCTGAGTGGAGAGCCAGGAGCAACCACTGAGCATTGCTGGTGTAGTTCAACGCCCACCCCTCCATCACCACAGAAAAAAAAAAAAGAACGTTGAGAGGAGCAAGGCCCTCCAGCTGTTTGTCACTAGCTCGGGGACCCAGAGGGGCAGAGATCCAAGGACGAGGTCAGGGCTCTGGTAGCCATGGAGAGAGCACAGCCACGGGACGGAGTTTCCAGCCTTCTGCAGCTGACTTGTGAGCACCTGGGCACTGGCTCAGCCATTTCCTGTGCTCTCCAACACGGCTGCCCCGGGGGAGCCTAGAGGCATGAGTGCCCGAGAATGGGGGTGGGAGATCTCCAAATGGAACCTGTGTTGGCCAGAAAGTGGGTCAGCGGCAGCTGGTTTAAGGCCCAGAAGTGGATTAGTTATATATGC
The DNA here is from genome assembly GCA_028565675.1 of Sorex palustris. Classification (NCBI taxonomy): domain Eukaryota; kingdom Metazoa; phylum Chordata; class Mammalia; order Eulipotyphla; family Soricidae; genus Sorex; species Sorex palustris. Next base: position 12,197 of record JAOXYA010002162.1, on the reverse strand, counting down.
TGCACCTCAATGGTCAACGTCCAATGGGGAGGATGGAAGCAGTTACTGGAGCCCCAAAATCGCAGGAAAAGGGTCCAGGGGGTGAGGAGGGAGGCCGGGGTGGCTGGGGTGGCCCGCTGGGGAGGAGGGGCTCAACTGTAGGGTGCTGGGGGGGCCGAGCTCCATCACAGCCCGGGGGCCAGAGGGGGGCGGGTTGATAGAGAACTGGACTGGTCTGTCTGCTCATTGATCTCACCTTCCGCCTCGGCTCAGCGTCCCCCTCTGCCCCCTCCAGGACCTCAAGACCCTGGTCAGTGAGGTTGTCCACGTGCAGGTGGAGCATCTGAAGCAGCTTCTGGAGCAGGAGATCCAGGTCACCTTCGAGATCCTGGACCTGAAGCTACAGAAGAAAATCCTGAGTCTCAACGAGCCTGTGCCCAGCCTACTCTTAATCCCCGGCCAGCACAGCCCCGACCTGCCTCTGAAGCTGAGCAGAACCCCAAAGCGGGGGAAACAGAACAAAGGCAAGAAGTAGAAGGTCCTATGTCCAGGCACAGTCAGCCAGGGCAGCAGGGCTGGGGGACCTGTGTCCAGGTGCAGCCGGGAGGGGGCAACGAAGCTGGCTCAGTGTCTGGCTGCCATCAAAGCTGACCATACGCACTAGCCCGTCTCATCCTTCCTACTGGAAGCCCTGTCACTATCCAGACACCTGAGGGAGCAGTCAGCCCCAAGGCAGCAGGAGAAGGCCGCATCTGGCCGAGTCTGACCCCCGGGCAGTGAGGAGAGCCACCACTGGCCTTCTGTGGCCCCTCAAGGGTGAACCCCTACACCTAGAACTCGGCTGGTCTCGCCTGACCCCAGTCAGGGGTGGGGCGGGAAGATGAGCTGGTTTCAGATGCCAAGAACGTGCAGTGGAGGGGACTGAATGACTGACCGGGTCACTGAGGTGGAGGGGAAGCCCAGCTGTGCTCCAGGTTCACACTTGAAGTCTCTGGGTGGACCAGGTGTGGTGCCAGGAAGTGTGATGGAAGGCAAGTGCCTTAAGCCCTGGACTATCTCTCTGGCCCAATCATGCCTTCGTATTCTTTTGGTTTGGTTTGTGGTGGTCGAGCTTGACTCCTAGTTCTGTGCTTGGGGTTTGCTCCCGGCAAGGCTTGGGAGACCCTATGTGGTATTGGGGATGAAGCCCGGGTCAGCTGCAAGTCTCTGCCCGACAGAGAACATGGTGAACATGAGGCATGAGGCATTCTGATCTCCAGGCTGAATCCTGTAAGGAGAAGGAGGAGGGTTAGACCAGCCAGCTGAGGGCTCAGGGACAGCCCTGTCCCCCAGTTTCATCGGGGGATGCATTCAGCTGCAAGCCACTGCACCATCAAGGGTCCTTGGTGCTCCACCAAGTGCACCAGACTTGGCTGGGCAGGGGTCCTAGGAAGCAGAGGTGAGGTCCTGCTGCGGGGCACAGGCATGGCCCAACAGCCTGGCTGCAGAGGAGTGGCTCACCACATCGGGCCCACCAGGAAGTGCACAGAGGGTGAGAGAGGGTCCCACTGGGGAGCCCAGGGGTGCCTGGGAGGGGTCAGTCACAGGTCTGCGTCATCACTGCCTGACACTGCCTAGTCCAGGTGACCCAGTCCCCAGGCTGTGCCCAGAGATCACAGGGTCACACCCACGAGCGCCCCCGGCTGTCAGCACATAGGAGTGAGTAGGGATGAGCCCACCTGCCTGCAGACGGTCTCTCTGAAGACCACCACCCCCAAGGGGACTGGGGGCCAGACAGAGCACAGGGGAAGGCGCTGTCTTTGCATGTGGTGGGCCCCAATTCAATCCCCGACACCATATGTCCTATCCTCCCCCAGAATAACCATGTGTGGGCCAAAACGAAAACCAAAATTAAAGAAATAGACATAGGGCTGGCCAGAGCTCAGCGGAAACATTGGCCCAGCACCATAGCAATGCGAGCCCTGTAAACACACACACACACACACATATGTGCATGCACGTATGTACATGCATGCACGCACGCGCACACACACACACACACACACACACACCTGCTCGAGCAGCGCCAGGATCCAGGGTCCCGGTGGCCGCCATGCTGACATATGTGTGTGCTACTGGTCTGATTTGATGGAGATTCCAAACACATTCATCTCTTCCCAGTTTCCCTGTGCAGAAGCTGTGGGTTTGGGGAAAGTACATCACCCACAGTTAAAAGATGCTGGCAAGAGAGGGGGCGGGGAGAGTAAAGAGAGCTCAGAGGGTCTGAGCACTTGCCTCATTTGCTGGAGGCTCGGGTCCATCTTGGCACATATGGTCCTACAAGCACCCCCGGGAGCACCCCATATGGTCTCGTTTATTCCTCTGGGACTTCTCAGTTCTTCACACCAGACCCCACGAAGCACCAGGACCAGTCACTCTGGAGAAGCCCGCCCTGAGCTGTAAGGGTTAGACACAGCCTATACTGCAGCCACACTCGGGCACCGTGTCCTCATCACACTGCATCTGAAGGAACATATCTGGGGTCTTCCCCACAGACACTGGAATCGGTCTTGTCAAAGACACATATGGGGCCTGAAATGAGTCCCGGACACCACCTACAGGCTACGCTGCCCACAGGGTACAAGAGAGAGAGACCAACACTGATGACAGAAGGGCATGGAGAGTCACCGGGTGACTCTGCTCAAAGGTGACAGATGTGACCGACGAGGAGGAGGAGGAGGAGTATTGGGAAGGAGAGACAGTCTGGAGGCACAGGCGCAGGAGCAGGTGCAGGGACCTGGGTGCTTGTGGGAAAGCAGGAAGGGGTGGAGCGGCCGGAGCCCAGAGCCGGTCAGATTGCCAGCCGGCCTCTCAGTCCGGAAGCCAAGGGTGCGGCTATGAGAAGTAACTGGTGGGAACAACTGGTGCAAAAAGGCTTGAGGCCGGGCGGCAAGATGTGGGAGGGGAACAGAGGCTGGAGGAAGAAGGCTGCGAAGAGGATTAGCTAATAAGGGCGCAGCCCACACATACAGGAAGAACCTACCTGGCGCCCGGGGCTCTTCGGAGCTCAGCAAACCTTCAACGTTCCCAGCACAAGGCAAACACAAAGTGTAACTAAGTGAGGTGATCGATGGAAACTAAATTTCCTGTGCTCAGCGTTTTGCAATACATGCAAATGCAGCCATGGCATGTACACCTGCAGTGTGTAGGGCTTGGTGGGTCGGTTACAAAGTGAAAACAGGTGGAATAAGAACTTTTTAATAAAAGGAAATACAAATGTCCCCTTGCAGGCCCCTGGCACCTCCGCCAACAGCCCTGCACCCAATGGGCAGTTAGCTTTGCCTATTTCCCAGCTCCTGCTGGGAGCAAGCCAGTGTGTGGTCCCAGAGCCTCCCTCCCATCACAAAGGATGAGCTCATTCCTCCGAGTGGACCAATCAGAGCCCGTCACTGCTCTCAACCGCGCGGATTGGACCGGGCAAAGTGACCACGTGACTCAGCTAGGCCAATCGTCGTATTTCGTTCTCACCCCACCGCTTTGCCCGCAGCCCAGGGGTGCGTGAGGGTTATTTCTAGGCGGCTTTGGCAGGGTTCCCTGGGCTGTAAGAGGGCAGCCCGCAGCAGCGATTCCTGCCTGGGATAAGGAAGATAAGCGCAGAGAGAAGTCCCGGCAGAGCCGGGAGCGGAGGGGTTGAGAAGCTGCTTCTTCACACAGGGCCCCTGCAGCAGCTCCACCCTTGTAGGAGGCTTGAGTCAGTGCGACACACCCACGATCTGACTGAGGTCAGGGAGCCGGGCAGGTGGGACCACTCCCCGCTGCGGATGAGGAAACTGAGGCGAGACAGGTGGAGGATTGCTCAAGGGAGCAGGGAGTGAAGTCAGGGCAGACGCCAGCAGCGCGCCTTCCCTCTAGCTGGTGCTCCTGCCTTGCTCCCACGGCCTCCCTCTGCACTCCTGGGTGTGCCCCGTGACGGTCCAGATTCTAGGGGACCCCAGTGGCTACTGTCCGAGGGAAACTATTTGCTGTCAGCGGCCCCCTTCCTTTCACAGCTCCACCTCGAAAGCACTGTCAGCCACTGACATTCTATTAGTACACTGGACTTGTGACACATCCTCCTGGAACTCAGACCCTGCTAGAATCTTCTGGAAAGTTCTTTCATACCTACTCAAGGTTGAGTGAGAGAGGTCATTCCCAATGCCAGATGTTTGGGATATCTGGAGGAGCAAAGTCACCCCGTGTGTCCTTTCTACGACATTCCCCGCCCCAACATTCCAAGAATGTGAATCTGTGACTCCCAGTCAAGGACCCAAGACTTGGACCCCCCCCCCAAAAAAAAACATAATTTCTGCCCCTTCAGCCATGCTTTTTAGGCTCTGGCCCCTGGAAGTGGGGCTCAGGAGGTGTTTTTTCCCCTCTGGGTTTGGGATTGATTGAGAGAATCCCACTGCAGGAGAAGCACCAATGTTCAAAACTTCCCATGGGTGTTTTCTTCCAGGAAAAAAAACAAAATTCCCCTGCTCTTTCTGTGAACCACTCAGGGGCTCCAGCCTCCTTCCAGAAGCCTCTCTCGGGAGCCACACTCAGTCATCAGTAGTGTCTGGAGGACACTCGGAGCCAGGGGGTTGCTGGTTGGGGGGCTCACAGTCCAGTATGAACCCCAGCTTTCATGAGTGCAGACACAGCAGCCTGGCACTGGACAGTCCTCCCAAAGGTTCACACCCTCCAGGACCCCCCAGTGCCCACCTCCCGGTCTCGTGGCCTCTGATTCCGGCACAGAAACAGAAACATCTGCCCAGAGTTGTCCCCCAACGTTCTCCAGCAGCTTGTCCCCAGGTGTGGCCAAGATGTCCTGCTCCTGGCCAGGGTCCGGTCCAGATACCAGCACATAGCACACATGCTCATGGGAGAGATGCAGGGGGCACCTGGAGGAGCCCCACCCAGAAAAGGGTTCACCCCGCTTCACCTCAGACAGGCAGCAGGGGGACCCCCAGAGGCCGCAGAAGAGGAGTGGGCTTGAAGACCAGCCTGAGTTCTCTGTCATCTTTCTCTGCCGCTCCCAACCCTTAGGGCTTCAGCCTCGCTTTCAGCACAAGCTGGGGTTTGTGGGGGCTGGGACAGGGGCTGAAAGAGCTGGACCCAGGGTGGCTGCTCATGCTCCTGTGACCGGATCTGGGTCCACGGGCCTCTGCCTGGGCCCCTCACAGCAGAGCGGATTTCCTGCTGGACACCTGGGGCCTAGGGCGCTCTACTGGCCAGAGGGGTGCAGATTTGAAGAGATGGGCAGAGAGTCACTGGCTGTGCCACCAGGATCGGCCACATTGTTTCAGAATAGTCAGATAGGGGGAGGCAGGTATGTGCCTAATTACCAGGGCCGTTCACCCATTCCTGCCCTGGCCTTTGCCCACCGCTCCTCCTCCCCCATACGGTCACTCTCCCATCCCAAGACTCAGAGCAAACGCCTTGCTCCATTGGGGCTGGATGCTGGGTTCCTCAAATCTCAGGGTCACAGAGCAAAGTACACCCGCCCTCAATACCTGGCCACCCCTGGAGGGCCGAGGAGAGCAGGAGGGGCTTTACAGAAACTTTGCCCCTCACCCACCAGCTGCAGTGAGTCCCCAAAATTCAGGGGAGACCAAGTCCCATCATGGTCACCAGGCTGGGGTGGGAGTGTCCCATGTGCTGGTGGGGGGCAGGTGGCTGCCTCCCCTGCCCCATCCTCCCCACCCCAGTCACTCTCATCCTTACTTCCTCCCATGTGTGCACCCTGCAGTCTGCCACCAGCAAGCTCTGGGCAAGGAGCAGTGGGGCATGGGGTGAGCAACTGAGACTCAAGCCGTCACATCGTGACAGTCACAGCTGCCTCCAGCCCTTCACATGGCGTCTATGCCATCCTGGGGAAGGGGGGCTCAGGGACCCCTGGCAGATGCAAAGCAAAAAGCAAAGCAAACATAAGCAACCTAAAGCATCTGACTTGACCTGCATCTCTGTCATGTGCTACATCTCTTTTTTTCACAGAGCAGAGGCTGAATCAGGGAGGCTGAGAGCACAGCTGGGACGCACCAGATCTGAAGCATCTGGGTCCAGCCAGGCCCTGCAGCCCGAACCCCAGCTCTGTCCCCTGCTCCCTCCCCAGCCACCACCCAGGGGGCACCCTCCTTTCTAGGATCCTCCTCGACACCAGAGGGCAAGGCTGTTGGCCACTCCTTGGTGTAGAGTATGACCTATACACCCAGCCTCAACACCTGGGCACCCCCGGAGGGCCCAGGAGAGCAGGAGGGGCTTTACGAAGACTTTGCTAGACAAGTGTGGTCCACGGCTGGCTGACTGCTTCGGGAGCTAGGCCTCCAGGGGAGTTAGAGACCCCAGGCTCCAATTACAGTCTTTGGGAAGCCCGAGCATGTACGTGTGTGTGTGTGTGTGTGTGTGTGTGTGTGTGTGTGTAAATGTGAGAACGTGAACGTGAGAATGTGAGAATGTACTATACAGGCATGGATATGGATTGTGTGAACATCTGTGTATATACAGTTTATGTGCTTGGGTATATGTATTATATATGTGTATGTCTATATTGTGTATACATATATGTATGTGTGTATACATGATCTAGCTATCATCCATCCATCTACCTACCCGTCTGTCCACTATCCACCATCTGTCCACCCATTCATCCATCATCCTTTCATCCTTCCATCCACCCTCCTCCATTCATCCATTTACACATTCATCTATCCATCCGCCTATGTGAGCATCGTCCACCTATTCATAACTATCGCTGCATCTATCCATCCCTCACTCCATTAAGCCCTCCCTCCATCCCCCCATTCATCCCTGCCTCCATCCCTCCCTTTATCCCTGCCTCTATCCTGCCTCCATCCCTCCACCCCTCCCTCCCACATCAACACTTTCTTCCTAACCCCACCCTGCCACCTCAGTGAAGACAATGACACAAACAGTTCTCATCCCTGAGCCCCAGTCAGGGTGGAGGGTGACCACCAGTCAGCGGCAAATCCCATTTTTTGTGGGAATGATCAGCCGGTGACTAATTAGGAATTTCTATTTCCCTAGCAAATGCCTCCCAATCTATCCCCCTGGCTTCTACTTATGACCAAGTGTGAAAGCTCCTGGCTGGAGTGCGCACCGACTTCTAGAGAATGCCTGAGCCGCAGGCACGTGGGGGAGGAGATACCTATCCCAGATAAGGGTGTTCCCAGACTGGTAGGAGGAAGGCAGGAAAACACATTGCTTCACGGGACTGGAGGAGCCACAAGGGCTAACGTGGGGCGCACGGGCCTGTGCAGAAAGGAGCGTCCAGCTGGTGCCTGAGCAGGATCCCTTTGAGGGAGCACTGGGAAGTGCATTCGGCAGTGGAGATGGGCTGTGCCCAGAACCGGGGTCTGAGGCAGGTCCAGGGGGTGGGTGGGCAGCAGGCACTAGAGTGTCCCTTGCAGAGTTCGGCTGAGCCTGTTGCCTTTGAGGCCGGCTCCGCCTACCAGTGTCAGCAGTGCCTGAGAACCTGCTAGAATGCTCCAGGCCCCAATTTTGCCCCCATGTGGGAAAGTCGTTTTGGGGGCCGGGCAGGATGGCTCCCTGGAGCCCTTGTGCTGAGGCTGGAGAGGGGGATCTTCCTCCCTGGAGAGGAGTCCAGAGGAGGAAGGGGAGAGGGTGCGGTGGTGACCAGGCCCCTCACGCCCCCGGGTGCTAGGAGGACGGTCCCAGGTGGGGCTCGAGACTCGGCGACGGCCTACGCGCCCCACCCGGCGCCCGCCCAACCGCTGGAGTAGAGGTCCCGGCCTTCCGGCCCTGGCCACTTGGCAGCCGGGAGCCTCCTGCTCTCCTGGGACCCGGACTGCCCGAGACAGGCCGGTCGAGAGCCGGGGGTGCCGGGCCCCAGTCCCGTTTCCTGTGGCGGCCGCAGGAGCTAATCTGGAGAAGTGATTTTCCCCCCCGTGGAGCTTCTCCCCCGGCTGAGGTGGGCGGCCGCAGCGCGGGCGGGGCGGCTTATCAGCCAGGAAACACTGGGCTGCCACATCCTCCCGGCCACCGGCCACGCTGCTCCCGGGCAGGAAGGCACTCAGCGGGCCGCCCTCCACCCTCCGCAGCCTGGCCGCCTCTCTGGGCTCCTGGCTGGCGACAGGGTGGCCACGGCAGGGAGGGGGACCGAGACATGACGGCAGGGCCCTGGCTCCCCACGGCTGGGCGGGGTCTCTGCCTGAGGAATCCCGCTGCTCCCTGGGGTCTGGGAACCCGTGCGGCCACATACACCCCGTCCACAGGCCCGGCTCCTGGGCTGTGCCGCCAAGAGGGCCTTGCGGAGAGCAGGAAAAAAGTTCTAGAAGGTTTCCTGAATAGAGGCCGGCAAACCCCCGCCCCATCTGCTTACCATCACCCCACCGCCCTGCACCCTGGGGCCCTTCCCCACTTCAGCAGACCGGCCGGGCGCTGCCGGGGAGGACTGTCCCCCGAGACCCACATCCTCACAGCTTCTGCTGTGCTGGCCTGCACCCTCGGCCTCTCTGAGCCTTCACTTCCTCTCCTGTCAGATCTGGGGTTCCTCAGATTGTGTTCAAGGTCACAGGGCTGGGGGGTCCTTCCAATTCACACACTCCCCATACCCCCATGGCACCTACAAACTCTGGACTCCAGATCCCAACAGTCGGCTGGACACGCAGAAGCCCCCTCTTGCTTTGGGGACCAGAGGGTGAGACGTGGGAGCTGACACCCCAATATTTTCAGGCATAAGGGCCAAGAAGGCTGTGGGGGTGCTGGGCTCTGGCTGGGGAGCTGGGACCCCACAGAATCTCTGGCAGAAAGAGCTAGACAGGAGATGGAGGGGCGGGATGTGGAGAACAGAGGGGGCTAGATGCGGGGGGAAAGAGGGGACCGGACATGGGGGACAGTGGAGGGAAACACGGCAGAGGGAGGGGGCAAGGGGAATTCTGGCCTCCAGCTTCCATCACTCGGCAAGTCTTGCCCCGCCTCACTCTGTCACTGCCACGTCCACCCCCACACCAGCCTCCTCGAGGCCAGTGGGAACCATAGAGACAGTTGTCAGAGCCGTGATCCCGAGTGACTGGGAGACTGCATGCACCCCCAAGCATGGTCACGGCGCAGCATTCCCACCCAAACGCTCGGCCATTCCTATTCAGGATTGACCTGGGGACCCATAGGCTCTGCCCAGGATAGCGTCCAAGGGAAACATACCCTCACTCAGAACGGGAGCAGGACCCCCGAACTCCAGAAGGGGAATGTGACCCTGATCAAGGACACCAGTGACCAAGAGGACATGACCGGGGCTGGAGTGATAGCACAGCGGGTAGGGTGCTTGCCTTGCACGTGGCCGACTCGCATTCGATTCCCAGCAACCCATATGGTCCCCTGAGCACCACCAGGAGTAATTCCTGAATGTAGAACCAGGAGTAACTCCTGTGCATTGCCAGGTATGACACAAAGAGAAAAAAAAAAAGAGGACATAACTGCAAGCTTAAACAGGAGGGTGACTGGATGGCTAGGAGCACTGGGAGGAAGAAGTTTCACAGAATAGGATTCATAGACCTACTTTTTCTAAAAGATTCTCAAGCCAGCTAGAAAGCTTTTGCTAGCGATGGCCAAGAAGCCTCAGGCGGGGGTAGTGAGGATACAGGTGACCGGGGACCATCCTCTGGCTGCCTTGTGTGACATCTATTGCCAGGGGTGGGGACACACTCCCCATATCACACACAGAAGTAGCGTCCGGCTAGAGGGGATGAGGGTTTCGAGGCTGTGGCCCAAAGCTCCTGCGGTGTCTCCAGCACTGCTGCTCTTGGGGAGCCTCCCTGCTGTCCCGAGCCTCCTGCCCAGGCTGCCCTCGGGCCCAATGCCTGTGCCTCAAGCCTAAACCCACCTTCTCTAAGTCAGCACAGAAAGCACACCCCGACTGCTTCTCTGGGGAGCACTGGCCAAGGGCCTCTTCCTGAGTCCAGGGTTCCATGTGCCCCAGCAGCTCAGCGGCACCCTCTGGGGACAATGCCCCCAGCCCTGCTCCCTTGCCTAAGGGTGGACCATCGTCCACCACATCATAAGCTGGTGCCCAAGGAAGCACGTGGCTTTGGGGCTGCTCCTGACGTGGCCCCAGAGGCCAGCAGCAAATACTCTGGTGGCCAGGAGAGGACCCAGTCCCCACCAAGCTGAGCAAACGAGCAAACGAGCTGGGTAGGTGCCCGGTTAGCCCAAGGGCCGCAGGCAACAGCTGCACCAATGTGGGACTCGGGGACAGGTGGGGTGAAGCAAGGTGGGCAGGGCCAGAGCGGGAGAAGGATGTGGATCCCTAGTTTGAACCAACAGCTGTAGGTCCATTGCTACTATTCTGCTCGCGGGAGCCAGAACCAAACTAAAGTCCACTGCAGGGCTACTTTGGTTTTTGTTTTGGATTAGGTTTTTTTGGGGGGGGTGCTTTTGGGGTCATACCCAGCGATGTTTGAGCGGGGGGGGGGCTGTCTCCTGGCTCTGCACTCAGGAATTACTCCTGGCGGTGCTCAGAAGACCATGTGGAATGCTGAGGATTGAACCCAGATCGGCCATGTGCAAGGCAAAAGCCCTCCCCGCTGGACTATTGCTCCAGCCCTGCAGGGCTACTTTGGACAGCAAAAAAAACCAGCTTCCCGAGAGCCAGGGCTGCTTAAGTCAATTAAAAAGTGTTGGGGGCTGGAGCAATAGCACAGCGGGTAGGGCATTTGCCTTGCATGCGGCCAACCCGGGTTCAATTCCCAGCATCCCATATGGTCCCCCAAGCACTGTCAGGAGTGATTCCTGAGTGCAGAACTAGGAGTAAACCCTGAGCATCAGCTGGGTGTGACCCAAAAAGCAAAAAAAAAAAAACCATCAGAAATAAAATTCCTTAGTAGCTAAATCTTCCCAGTAACAATGAGTTTTCAGGATGAGCACTGACAACACTTACCAGTTATGCCTTCAGTTAGAAGATCTGTCATTTTGCAGCATGATGACAAAAGCTTAGTGGTAAATTCATCTAAAATCATTATCTTAAAATGAACGAACAGTAGAAATGTATAAGCATCTGATTGCCAGGAATTCAAAAAAATACAGAATTTTATTCATAAAACCTACTTATCTCTTATACCCTGACAAAATTATCTCAACTTATCTTTTAACTTGCATAACTGGAAATTAACTCTCTTAATATGTTTGTCTATACATAAAAAAGCAAACAAATATTTCTATTTTGAAGCAGAAAACTTTTTTTTTTTGAAGCAGAAAACTTTTTAATTTTAAATTTGTTCTACATTGGGGCTTGAAAGAAGATAGTACAGTGGGTAAGGTGCTTGCCTTGGATGCTGCCAACCTGGGCTGGATCTCCAGCATCCCATATGGTTCCTTGAGCACTGCTAAGAGGAATTCCTGAGTGCAGAGCCAGGAGTAACCCCTCAGCACTGCCAAGTGTGGCCCCAAACCCAAAAAATAAATGAATGTGTTCTACACTGATGACCATACTTTCTTAAAATTACAAAACTTGTCTTTCGTAAAATAATTGTTGCAGACACTGTTGTGAGCACTTTTCACAGGCTGCTTACAATGAAACAGAAAGCACGAAGAGTAATTTGCCCAAGAAGCCCTAGGTAGTTATTGGTAAAGCTAGGACATGAATACCAACTAGTTCCAGGCTCTATCGGTATCATAAAACAATATACTTAGGTCCTTATTATAAGGGAGGAACATGCAATCCTAACTTCCACTCGCCTTCTTTCCTGCAGTCATCAAACACTGCTGATTTTATCTCTGTAAAATAAAATAAATATATGAGCAGAAATAAAATGATAAAGGGCCTGTAGGTGACACGGTGGTCTGGCGCCTATGATCAAATGAGACCAAACCACATGTAGGTGTGGTTCCAACCCTGGCATCAACCAGCATCACTTGTGAACTCCAGACGGATACCCTGCTGTTAGGATTCCTGGTGCCAACAAAGTGTGTGATCCCAGAAATCTCAACAAAAATGGCTGGCAGGGAGAAAAATAAAAAAATAATTTTGGGGGGTATGGTGCCACTAGCAGGTCAATCTGTACCTGTGAGGCAAGTGCATCAGCAACCTGATGGTGCCTTCAGACTTCTAGATACTCCAAAACTGCTGCTGTGCCTTTGGCCAGACCCCAACAACTTGGGGCCAAGTTCACCAAGAAAGTAAACGGCCAAAAGTTAGGTATGTGGGAGACACACCCACAAACCACCTCCAGCTCAGCTATATAATT
>JAOXYA010002147.1:0-14592 GCA_028565675.1 Sorex palustris | reverse complement strand
AGGTTTAAGTCTCAGTCATACAATGATCAAACACTCATCCCTTCACCAGTGCACATGTTCCACCACCAAGAACCCCAGTATACCCCCATCCCAACCCTCCCCCTGCCTGTGCGGCAGATGATTTCCACTTTACTCTCTCTTTACTTTGATTACATTCAATTTTTCAACAGCAGACTCACTATTATTATTTGGAATTTTCCCCCAACTATCAGATCTGACGATAAGACATCATTAGATAATTTGTTTTCTGTTGATAATGAAGAGCAAATGAGGTCACGTGGCCGCAAAAGCAGCCATGCAATTTTGGATTTCTGGTATTTTGGTAATTAAGTCGAGAGGGATTTCTGCCAGAGGCCGCTGGGTTTCCACATTGGTTTGTACACCTCTGGAATCATGGGCATTTGGGAGCGGAGGAGCCCTTTTTGGGCAGCAACTCGGGGTCTGCTCTGGGCGGGAGGAAGGGTCGGTTCCACGCCCCCATTCTGAGAGGGCCCATGTGCCCTGTCACTGCAAGCCCATACCTCTCTGTCTGATAGGCTCTGAAAGATGGTGGTCATCATCATGCTGCCACCAAGGGGGGAAAAGCAGAGGGACAAACACCTTTCCTCTGCTGGTGTGGCATGGAGCCATAACTTAGTTCACAGTCCAGAGGTATTTAGTAGAAGCTGCTGGGTTCCCACATTGGTTTGTGCACCTCTAGAATCATGGCTGTTGGGGAGCGTGTTTTTATTATTATTTTAAGCAATGCATTGTGGACAAGAACCACTACTTCAACTATCTCCGTGCCTTTTGTTTTCTTGAACACCCACATACTTGACTAGGTAGTTGTTATTTTTTGAGGTCTCTGTGTGGCAGATTCTCTCAAAGGTAGTACACAGAAAGATGAGATACAGAAAGATGGAGCTACTCTCCAAGGAAATCTTGGAATAAGAACTGTGGAGAGCAAAGAGAAAGCTTCTTATCATGGACTACAATTTGAGTGCTCAGAAGTCTGAATGGTTAGTCTAAGCAACTTTGACCCTCATTCCCTAGCTAATAGAATCTTTTTTTTTCTGTCTGCAGGTCTGACAGAGAACCATTACGTTATTTAGATGGGTAGGTATTATGAAAATTTCCACACACATTCATGCAAGGTAATAATGAACGGAGGTAGATGTGGAGTAAGAGAGAAAGAAATCAGACTGCAAAATCGAATTCTTTGCAGGTATACTTTCCTCAAGTTCTGTCAATGTAGGTACAGGCCTGGAGGCAAGTGATACTAACACAAAGTGGATCAAATACGTTTTTCTATATTAATAGATTGAAACGGGAGAGAAATCTCTCCCCCCCCACTTTTTTTTTTTACATCTTGCTGTTGCAAGAATACTATGTAAATGAGTCAAAATGGATTCTATATTGGCCCTCTTATTTATTTTTTCAAAGTACACTAAGACTTGTTAGCTCAAAAGCCTGCTGGAGCCAAACTAAAATTTTTTTACACCTCCAACTCTTTTAAATATATTCCCCAGTGCAGACTTTTAGCCATTTAGAATCAGGCTGTTTTGCATATCATAGAATCCTGTGCCCAAAAACTAAGTCTGCAGAATAACTGAAGATGCAACTAACCTTTAAGAGCCTCCGATTTGGGGCTTCAGCAATAGCACAGCGGGTAGGGCATTTGCCTTGCACACGGCCGACCTGGGTTCGATTCCCGGCATCCCATATGGTCCCTTGAGCACCGCCAGGAGTAATTCCTGAGTGCATGAGCCAGGAGAAACCCCTGAGCATTGCAGGGTGTGACCCAAAAAGCCATAAATAAATAAATAAATAAATAAATAAAAACTGTTTAAGAGCCTCTGATTTATAGATTTCTCCTGGTGCATATATGCAGTTGCCTGCAGATGTAAGTACACTCTCAAATCTCTCTTATTCCTAGAAAAGTTTTCCTTTTCTGTACCCTTTTCATGTTACTAAAAGCACAGATTTCTGGAGGTCCCATTGCTCTGAAGGGGGTTAAAGAGAAAATGCATTCAAACTTGGTGGAGTTACTCAAATAAAGCGTTTTTGTGCAACCAGAAAAGGAAAAAAAATGAAGCTAGATTTTTCAGGAAGAAAGCGTCATTTGGCAAGTTATGATCTAATCTGACTCATTAATTCATTGATTGCTTTTGCATAAACCACAAGACAATGATATTTTTTGCTTTAAATTATTGAAAATTTTAATAGTTTTTCACATATGAAGGCTATATGTATTTAGGGGACAAAGCAATAGTACAGCAGGCAGGGAACTTACCATGCTCAAGGCCAACCCAGGTTCCTTCTCTGTTCCCAGTTACGGTTCTTTGAGCCTGCCAGCAGTGATCCTTGAAAAGAGAGCCAGGAAGAAGCCTTAAAAACAGCTGGGTGTGTCCAAAACCAAAACCAAACCAAAACAAATCTATTCAAATTTAAAATTTAAATGTATGCAAATAAAATTGTATTGAACCCAGCTCTCATTATGTGCACATTTTCTACAGTTGCTTACATATAACAATGACAGTTGAGTTGAATAGCTGTGAGACAGACATATTATATAGCTTGCAAAATTAAAAGTATTTAGTATTTTACTCTAAAAGCAAGCAAAATTAACTGAACATTGAAATAAAACCAGGTGGTCTGTGGGTTACTGTTTTCTCTTCTGACACATAAAATTTTCATAGCTAAATGAAGAAATGTTTGTATATATCTGTAAACAATTTTAAGGAACACAAAAATATTACCTAAGGATCTGAAGGAAAAGGAAAAGTGCTTTGCACATTCTTTCATTAATCAAAATGTGTTCACTTTTCTGCAGGTTTTTAAATTTTGCCACATTTTATGAGAGGTATGTGTGTTTAATTTACCAAAACAATGATAAAAAAATTGGTTTATCTGCATGTGGAACTTATGAATAGGATCTTCTTTCTTTAAGCATAATATTTTCATTCTGAAAGAAAGAAGTAGCGGCTAGTTGGAGAAGTAAAATTTACTAAAACTAATATTATCTGAAAAAATTGAGGAAAACAACTTAGTCTGCAAAGAAAGTTTATAAGGAAACAATTTAACACATATTTTTTGCTTACTATTCTTTAATATAGCATCTGCATATTAGACCACTTGTACAAATACAGTGGCCTATCAGTTTAAGAATAAATGTACTAAATATGGACAGTTTGTCTGGAGAGTGAATAGCTAAAATAGAAATACATATAAAGAAGCATTCGATTTACTATTATTTTGCTGTTGTTTTAGAACTACGTTCAGTGGTTTTCATGAACAACTCTTGGCTTTGTGCTCAGAAGTTTCTTTTGAAGCTTCTCAATGGATCTTATGGAGCCAGGGATAGAATCTGGACCTTTTACATGCAAGACATGCACTTTCTATCCATTTTCTTTCTTATTTTCTACCTCCTTCCCTTTCTCCTTTCCTACCTCCCTTCCTCCTTTGCTCTTCTCTTTCTTTTGTTGGTGCCAGGCACAGAGCCAAATTTATTTTTAAACAATAACAAGAAAATTTTCTCTGTGGAAAATGTGACAGATATATTTGTTTTAATTCTGAACTTTCTATATAAAACTTTGCTTTTTATACAGCTGTCGTTACTAGCCTCATTTTATGGAAGATCAGAGGTACCCGCTTCCAGAGTTGCAGAGTGAGATTGTAGTATCTGATTGCTTGGAAATATTCATGTAGTTTTATATAAACTCTTACAGATTTATATAAAATCTTTCAGTTTTTCCCTTGTTAGTATTTGGTGGTGTTTCAGTATGCCTTGAATTGAAGAAGGACACACACCAAGGAGCCTGTTAGGACTTTTGCTGTATTACAGTCTTTTATCCCACCTTATCTATTAAAAACACATATGTGTGTTTTCTTTACCTATAGATACATGTGCAATAATTTTATTCACCAGTACTTTTAACCCTACTATAACCATGCTACCTAAAATGAAACAATAATGATAATTAATAAACTTAATTAACTTAAATAAATTAATAAACCTAAAGGTGTTTCTCTGACCTTACCATGTAACTCACATTTTGTAAACTTTCTTCTATTATATCAAAACCAATACATTGCAGCAATGATATGTCCCAATTTATTGTTTTTTCCCTTTGATGTGTTACATTATTATTATAGTTTATGTAGGTGATGTCTAAAAATAATTTTCATTGAAATATAGTTGCAATACTACTAGAATTGTTTGTAAACTCCAGTTTACATCAATCCCTCTACCTTCATCAAAGTCCCTTCCCATTCTATTATCACCAAGCTTCCTAAAAACTATTTTTTCACTCATCTTGCATTGTTTTTTGGGGGGTATTATCTAACACCTTCCTTCCATTGTTTCTTTGTACTCTGGACATGAGTGAGATAATCCGATATTTATCTTTTACTTTCTCATGTTGCATAATATTTTAGTTAAGTATTTGAGATATTAACACTTTTTCAGTTACCATGTTTCACATACACTTATCCAAGACATACCATTAAATATCACTTTCTTGGAGACATTTTTATTTAGTGGGAGATGTTTATCAATGGAAGATTATAATCAGTCACATTAATATAAGTTTCATTTACATTGAAACAAATGTAGCCTATACTTTTTATGTAAGAGTACTGCTCTTTTAGCATATACTTTTTTGGGGGGGGGGTTTAGATCACACCCGGAGTTGCACAAGAGTTACTCCTGGTTCATGCACTCAGGAATCTCTCCTGGTGGTGCTCGGGGGACCATATGGGATACTGGGAATCGAAGCTGGGTCTGCCGCATGCAAGGCAAACGCCCTGCCTGCTGTGCTATTGCTCCAGCCCTAACATATACTTTTTTGATCCTGCATTCCGTGGTTTCTTCTTTGTGAATCTATATATCAACATACATATACACGGATAAGTGTATTGCATGCACATGCAAAAGTGAACACTGAAAAGCATTGGTACAAATATCTTAAATAAATTACTGATAAATATATCAAAACAATGAACACATCATTTAAAAATAATACATTACATTGAATGAAAGAATAGTTGAATCCTTGAAAAAATATTGGTAATACCATCAAGTTAATTGACTACATTAACATGTATGATGAAAAATTATCATCATCTTTATGGGTGCTGAACACATAATTTCAGAAAAAAATCAGACTTAATCATTATTTTAATAGCACTCAAGAAGTTGAGACAGTCCAACCTTGAAATTTATAGAAAAAGGATGGAGAGAATGACTTGTCTCAAACACATCTGACCCCAGTTTAATCTCTCACACCACATATTGTACCCCAAGCACCCTCTGAGAAAAATTTACCAGGAGTCAATTTTGAGCACTGCTGGATGTGGCCTAATTCCGCCCATTCCCCCCCAAATAAAGGAAATACAGAAAATTTAAATCTAAAGCTAGCATCCTACTTGACCAGGGGAAAAATAGGTATTTCCAATAAACTTATAAAAGAAGTAAACACATTTTTCATTATTTTTTGTGACAGACCAAAATCTTGAGCTAAGAAACATATTTGTTTAGGGGGCCGGATCAATAGTACATTTGCTTGGGTGCTTATCTTGTACACCCCGTATGTTTCACTGAGCTCTAACACAAGTGATTCCTGAGTACTGAGCTAGGACTAAGCTCTGAGCATAGCCCTGAAGGCCCTCAACACAGCCCTCCCACCACCCCCTCAAAATATATATATATATATACATACATATGTACATATGTATATATGTATGTATTTATATCTATAGATCTATATCTATATCTATATCTATATCTATATCTATATCTATACCTATACCTATATCTATATCTCGCTCCAGCCCAAAAGAAGTGAGCTGGGCTGCTCGGTCAAGGCACTGCTGGGATTCGAACCCAGGATCTCCTCTTTATCAGACAGGCACTTTAACCAACTAAGCACAGCGGGTAGGGTGTTTTGCTTTGCACATGGCCGACCCAGATTTGATTTCTCCACCCATCTCAGAGAGCCCGGCATGCTACCGAGAGTATCCCCCCCACACGGCAGAGCCTGGCAAGCTCCCCGTGGCATAATCGATATGCCAAACACAGTAACAATAAGTCTCACAATGGAGACGTTACTGGTGCCCGCTCGAGCAAATCAATGACCAATGGGAGGACAGTGCTACAGTGACCCCCCTCTCTATACACACACACACACACACACACACACACACACACACACACAGACACACACACAGAGACACATTAAAGGCAGGAATGATTTGATACACATCTTACAGATAGTAATTTATGGGAAAGGAGCTTGGGACAGACAATCTTGCTGCTCTGGAACCTCTGGTCTGAACCTGGGCACAATCTGGTCCCCCGAGCACCTCCAGAAAACAACCCCAGAGCACTCTGCTGGATGTAAATACATGTCCCCAGCACCACTGGGTATGACCCCAGAATAAAAACAGGAAAGAAAAGGAAGATGTGAAATAAATTGGATCTTTCTCCCCAGTACTGCATGTGTTTTTTTTGTGTGTGTGTAAAATATGGATCCTAGAAAACATACAATCACACATAGAACTCACATTCCACCTCTGTTGCCATTAGGGCAGAGGCAAAGGGGTTGAGGTCGCTCTGGGGACAGGAAGGAATAGGGTTTAGGGGCAGCTCCAGAATATGGCTGAGAAAAAGAGGCAGAATGATGTATGTGTGTTGTCTCATCAAGGTGAGATACCTCCTGAATTTGTCAGGGGACCATAGGAAGGTCAGTGCCAAAAAATGGAGCTCTTGGAGAAGGCCCATTGTCCCAGTCACTGGGCGCCTGGCCACATGCTAGTCTGTGCCCAGCTGTGCAGAGCCATGCCTCCGAGCTTGTGCCTTAGCTGGACAACAAGTCTCTTTGGCCAGAGCCTTTGAATGCCCTTGGCTTTCCCTCAGAACATCCTCAGCGCAGGCACTGAGAGGAAGGTGGCCCTCTCTAGGAATGAGCTAAGAGTGCTCTTCTGGGGACAGACAGGCCCCTTTGAGAGGAGGGATGGGGCCATCCATGGTCAGAATCTCAGCCCCGGTGAAGTGTATCAGATGGGAGATGGGGGCTTGGGACCTCAGCTCTCCCACCTCATTTCAGTCCACCCCACAGTGCCTTTTCACAGTGTCCAATTCTGTCAGAGGAGAATTCTGAGAAATAGCCCGACAGGGTGACATACATGCTTGGCATGAAGAAGACCTGTCTTTGATTCCTGGCACTGCATGGTCCCCAGCTCAGAGCCTGGAGTAGCTCCTGGGTATAGGCCCCAACATAGAAGGGTGAAGAGGGGAACATTTAAAAAAATTTTTTTTAAAAGAAAAGAAAAAGATGAGGAGAAACTGTCTACCTCTTGGCTGGTGGAAACCACCTCTGGGAGTGCCGACAGTGGGGAGAGGCTTCAGGGCTCTGAAATAGCTTTCCCTTCCTTGACCTGTGCTGACCTCAGGTTGGACCTCACCCAGGCTGGTGCTCTCTGTCCCAGTCTTCAGTCCAAACTCCTGAGGTTTGGAGAGAAGGCCTGGCACGAGCTAGACCTGGGCCCAGAGCCCATCTTGACTTTGGCCACCATCCTTTGCAGATGGTATGAAAGACCAGTGACACATGGGTCGTGGCATCTAGGACTTCAAAGTCTAACTCTTGATTCTTACAGGGTGGGGATGGGGGGATGGGATATGAAAGATGAAAGGCTCAGGACACGTCAGCATGGGAACACAGCAGGATGCAGCTACTGAACTGGCTGCCCCTTCAGATGGCAACAGTGGGGACCGAGGAACTTATGAGGGTGTTTATGGCAGAGCTGTGTACAAGGGGTGACAACAAGTTCTGCCCAGCTTACACCAACCAAGTTACATGGCACAGAAGCATAAGCATTTGTATTGCGTGCTTCTGTGGGGGAATCTGCCCCTCTCTCTCCAGAACACTCTGTCATGCATAAATCTTTCTGTTGGATTCCCGATGTCCCATCTGGTCCTCTGGAGGATGGGAATGTTGACTGCCATGTTTGCGAGGAAGGGATGAGCAGTTAATCATGAACCATCCTATTAATAGTTAAGAGCTATGATGATTGGCTAGGCTACGGCAAAGCCTTTATCTTGCTTCAATTAAATGCGGACAATACATTCTGGGTTCAGCCTGATCTGAGGAGAAAAGGTAGGAGAGTGCGAGCCACAAACTGAGCCTGGAGAGGCACGGAGTCAGTTTGGTCCAGGGGCGAGGCGGTTGGGCCGGATGGGAACAGTGTAGCTGGGGACCACCCAGGAGGCCTAAGGCCATGGGCGGGATGGGTGTCCGTCAGCCCCACTCCCTTGTGCCCTGGGGATCACACAAGCACAGGGCGTGGGTGGGTGACGTGACTCCTGGAGGGGTCTCTGGCTCCCACGTGTGCGTGATTTCCCAAGCACCCACCAACCATCGCCAAGGTAAGTCTCAGCTGCCAGAGGAGTGGGCAGGGTGGGGGTAGATGTTAGCATGCGGGGTTAACATGGGGATTTGAAGTTGGGCACACATCGTCTGTCATCTCAAACGTCCCCTCTGCTGGGCACAATGCTGAGAGGACACGCGTCTTCCCCTCTGTGCCTCTTTCCTCACGGATAAGTCCGGGTTCTAGGGCAGAGAGATCTTCCCTCACCACAGTTCTCTGAGAAAAACAGCTCTCCTGAGGTGAGATGATTGAGCCCTCAGTCTCCTGCCTGATGAGCCAAGGGGAACCGGAACTAGATCCTGCATGCCGGGACTCTCTCTGAGGAGCAGACTTTCCAGCTTCTAGAAATCTCGAATGGCATAGCTTTGCCCTTCCTGGCTGGAGATCTCACCAGTCCACCCAGAGGCGGTTCCAGATAGTCGCTGGTTATCTGCCACACTCGAAGGTCAGACATGCCTTCAG
The DNA here is from genome assembly GCA_028565675.1 of Sorex palustris. NCBI lineage: Eukaryota > Metazoa > Chordata > Mammalia > Eulipotyphla > Soricidae > Sorex > Sorex palustris. Next base: position 5,724 of record JAOXYA010002147.1, on the reverse strand, counting down.
CCTGGAGAGAGGGGGGGAAACATTAATAGAGGAGCAAACCATAATGGGCCCTTTCTGCTATCGGCAGTCATTTCCTTCTTGCCAACAAGAAAGCACGAGACCCCAAAGCACAAGAAGAAAAACAGAGAGAACCCTAAGAAATGGTTGCAGCCCTGGAAGGTCTGGGTGCTTAGATTCAACCACCCCTTCACCCCCCAAACATTCCTTCGCAAATTGTTTCTCAAGCATCTACTGAAGACAGACAGTGGGCATGACTTTGGGCAAACAACTTGGACTCCTGCAGCTATGGCGCCTGATCTAAAATTGCTTCTAGGCTGTGGGAAGAGGCCAGGAATATGGGAAACTACAGAATGCTTCGAATTTTTGGCATCTCACATGGTCCCCTGAGCTGCTGCTGGGGATCACTCTTTGAGCACCGAGCCAGGAATAGCCCCCGAGCACAGCTGGGTGTGGCCCCCACACCAAACCCCAATCAAGATGGATGCTAACAAATACAACTATAGAGGCAGCACTGTCCAGAAAGAAAACGGCAGCATGCATGCCTGGACTTGGGAGGGAGGGATGACAGCGGGGGTGGAAGCATGTTGGAGGGCTTCCTGGAAGAGCTGGGCTTGGAGCTGAGCCTCATACATGAGTAGGACTTGGGGGCGTGGAGAGGACATTCCAGGCTAAACAATGAGGCAAGGAGAGGCTCTGATGCAAGAGGCAGAACAGAGTGGGGTTTGTTTTGCAGATGGTTTTACCTCCCTCGCTCCCCACGCCAACCTCATTTTGCTCATTTTCTGGGAGAGGCACAAAGAGCTGGTTCTCCCAGGGAAGCAAGGGAAACGCCAGTTGACAGGAGGCACTGGGGCCACGAGTCTGTCCCCCTCCACCCCACCCCAGGAGGCTGAGTTCTGTGTGTACCCTGAGGCCTTCCTGTGTTGGAGTCTCCAGGGGTCTGTAGACCATTACACAGCTCAGAACAGCCTAAAGCCCACAGGTCTCAGTGTTCTACGGGAGAAGGGTCAACACACTTGCCCTTTCCCCCAGAGGAATACTTTTGGGCTTGAAGGTGTCCTGCAGAGATCAGGAGCCCCTGGTGAGAGCCATCCTGGGCTGTGTCCTGCAGCCGGCCTGTGACTGGGACCTTCAGCAGACCAGACTGCAGAAACCCAGCCAAAGAGCAGACAGTGAGGCAACTCCTCTGGGCCACACCTCTGGACCTGGCCTTGGCTTGAGTGCAAGGGGCATCTGGGTCCCTTCTCTAACTCCAAACTCCCCAGGGTTCCTGACTTTGGCCTAACTTGCATCCTTTCCTATGCTCCCTGCAACCCTCCCCCTCGCCCACAGAAAACACACACGCACGCGCACGCGCGCACACACACACACACACACACACACGTCAAGAATTGCTGCAGGCATTGGAGACAGCAGGCGAGGGAGGGCTGCTGTCCTACACGTGGCAGTTAGGTCTTGGCACCCCTGTGGTCCCCTGACTCCCACCAGAAGTAATTCCTGATCACAGAGTCAGGAGTCAGCACTGCTGGGTGTGGCTCTAAAACCAACCAACAACCAACAACCAACCAACCAACCAACCAGAAAAAAAAAAAACCAACAACAAAAAGAATTGCTCAGTGCTACTCAATGATCCCAGCCTCAAATCCACTGGCAGCATCCGCAGTGTCTGAGCTCAGCTGGACTCATGCACCTTGCATGATGCTCTAATAATATGGCACAAAGTAAGCCTTTCCACCAAAGAGCAAGATAGGGGAGAGCCCATGAGGGGTGGGGGGGTGGGTGGGTCAAGGCCATGCCATCCACCAGCCCACTGACTTGTGCGTGAGGTGGAGCGGGGCAAGTCTGGGATCCAGGGTGTGGACCAGCTATACTTTTTCCAAGATCCTTCTGGGGATAACTCCACTGTTCTCTCTTCTAGCCATGAAGGGGAGACTCAGAGAGGCAAGGGGATCACTTCAAGGCTACACAGCCAAGCAAGGGGCAGGTGCTGGGACCAGCCCCAAGTCTACCTGACATTGAAGCCTCCTCTCTCCCACCACTCCTCAGCGCAGGTACATAAGGGGGGAGGGTGGTGGAGGGGAGCCGGCTCTACTGAGTCAGAGCTCTGAGGACGACAAGCAGGATAGCACAGGGCCTCCATGAGAGGTCCAGGGAGGTCAGGTGCCCCCAGGCCACTCTTGACATCTTTATACAGAAGGAAACGGAGATCCAGAGAGGGGTGATGGATCCTGACGGCACCAGGCTGCCCAACCATCCACTGTCCTTCCAGACCCCACACAAGTGACTCCTGCCCATGTCCATCCTGTTTCCAGGCCAAGGCCACTGCATTTTTGCTTCCAGTTGAGTCAGTAAGGATGAAACACAGATGAGAAAGCCTAGTGGCCACCCACCTTTAGGACATTGTTGTTGTTTTTTTTCCTGCTGCTCTGACATGCCAACAGTCTATGCCATGACTCAGGATTATCAGATGGAAACAGACTACTTTGTGCTTCTCTCAAAAATGGAAAAGGCAATGTGTGAATAAATGAGCTGGACACGGCTTCCAAAGGGAGGGAAGGATGACCTCGGGGCACAGCAGAGCAGAACAAAGGCCACCAAGTGACCAGGACAGCAGTGGTGTGAGTCCCGCCCTGTTCCTGGTGCTGAGAGGAACGCCCAGGAGAGCCAACGATTGAGGGCCACTGCTTGAGGCAGACCCGTAGGAACCACCACCAAACCCTGCAGCCCACTTGAAGCGAACCAAGCATGTTCACAGACATCTGAGGGGGGGGTGGTGGGGGGGGTAGAAGGGAGGAAGGACTGTTTCTAGAGAACCTTCAGATGCATGGTTTGGGGCTGGAGAACTTTGTGTGTCTAACACCAGAGACCTTTCCACACCAAGCAGCCTGCCTGGGGCAAAGAGGCACTGGAAGAGGAACAGAGCGTCTTGGAGCCAGAGTCTCAACACCATGTTCCTTTCAGAAGGGAGAAGCTGAAGGATCTAATCTATCACAGCCTGCCTTTCCAACATGAGGTAACTGGACCTCTGCCCAGTAGCGCCCAGATTGGATCTGTACCGCTTATATCCCTGGTTTGTGGCGTGGGTGTGTGTATGGTGGAACCCCCTGGGGTGGTTGACGGGGGGAAGAGGACTGAATTAGAAACCAGCAGAGTAGCTTTTCCTCTACCCTAGCATGGGAGGATCTGGTGTAAAACTCTTAACCTCTCCCAGATTTGTTCTCCTCTGAGGAAAGAGGAGATGACTGCCAGCTCTTAGGATGCTGGCAAGGAAGATGAAATGAGATAATGCAGGAAGTGGAAGCTGCTCTGAGCTGCTAGGTGTACATGAGTGGTAGCTCAGACTGAGCTTACACGTGTGGGGCCACGAGCAGATTCTGACAGACTTTCTGCCACTCTCAGGATCTGAGGTGGTGGTGGCCGCCACTCCATTTCTTGGGATGCCAAAGAACTTGATGACATGAAAATGCACTTATTGGGGGTGGGAAAAGATTTACGCACAGCTTCCTTTTCCATTGTAATTAATTCCAGGCTTCCCGTGTGCTCCAAGGGCTCTCCAGAATCTTATCGCTACGAAGCTTCAGTTTTGGGTTCCATTTGGTGAGAATCTCCCTTTTAGTTACTTGCACTATTGTCTCCCTTTCAGTTACTTGCATCATTATAAGCATTGAAACAGATCTTGGCAGGAATGTAGTTGATTCTTCAATTGTTTTTTTTAATTTTCTATTTTTAAATTTTCTTTTTTTCTTCTTCTTGGGTCACACCCAGCAATGCTCAGGGCTTACTACTGGCTCTGCACACAGGAATCACTCCTGGCAGTGCTTGGGGGACCATATGGGATGCCAGGGATCAAACCCAGATCAGCCGTGTGCAAGGCAAGTGCCCTACCCAATGTACTACTGCTCTGGCCCTGCACTGCAATTTTTTAACAGAAAGGGGACACACAGGAGATGATAATGCTTGTTACTTAGAGATGCATAAAGATGAAAAGACCAGTTCAGTCCTGAGAATTTTCCAGAACTAAGGCTCAGGCAGTGGCACTTATGGCCCTGGGAGTTAGTATGCTGAGATCCCTTCTCTCTCCTTCCCTTGCCCAGTGGTAGAAACTCCTTGTCTGCAGCATCAGAGCAGGTGAAGTTCGGATTTAGGAAATGTTGGGATGTTCAATTGCCCTTTCTTCACTTGTATCCCCTTCGGAGTTGGCTCAACTGCTTGAATCTGAAAACGAACGTCTTTCACTGAATGTAGGAAACCTTCAGTCATTATTATTTTATTTTCCTAACATGCTTCTCTCTGATTGCTTCTTCCTCTCCTTTAAGAACTCCGCTGACAAGAACATGAAGCTAACTCTCTCACAGACGACCTGACGCTTGCTCTACCCATCATTTTTTCCCCTTCTCTTTTCTCCAGGTTGGATTCATTCCTAATGCTCTGTCTTCCGGATCAGTCTGCTCAGCTGTTGCATGCTGCTCTCATGCCCATCCAGTGAAGGTTTTCATATTTCTCAGCTCTTCAATTTCCATGTTGTTCTTTTAAAAAATAATCCCTAAACTCAAAAATTTCTGTCTTTCCATTCGAGAGCATTTACCTTTCTATTGTGAAGGATGATTAGAATAGCTGCTTTAAAATATTTTTTCCCTGATAATTCTGTCTTATCTTTTTCTCTGAGAATTAGTCAGGGTTTTTGTTTTTTTCCTTCCTGCTTGTTATCCTGCTGAGTAATTTCATATTAGACATTGGATACTTGGGACGGTCTGTCTGTTTTGAGGCTCTGTGTCTTGTTAAAATCAGGACATACTGATTTTGTTTGTTTCATTTGGGCAGAAAATCAAGCCTGGTAATTTTAAGCTCAAAGTTCTGTCTCACTTTCGGTTGGTACTAGTTCTGGGTCACTTCCATTTTCAAAGCCTTTGGTGTGCTGTTTGGTGTGTTCCATTCCTAGGAACCTAGGAAATACACCAAGCTCAGGCTTGTAATTCCCTTTACTTGCTCTCATTTGTGCAGGTTTGTTCAAATTCTTCATCTCCCAGAAACTCTTTCCTGAAAGGTTGAAGATTCTAGAAAGATGGGGGACTCTGTCAAGTGCTGTTAGGATGTCCCTAAATAGTCATGTCAGCAGGTCAGCCCCCAGGGCAATGCAGCAAAAGGGGAGAAAACCCTGAGGGCCTAATTCCCTTCATTCTCTCACATATTAGGGCCCCTTTTCTAAACTTCTGAAAAACAGAGGTTCAGGATTTCTCCTGTGGATTTAAGGTGCCCATGTGGTGGTGGAAGGGTGTTTGAGGGGTGCATTTTGTCTTTGAATTGAGCTGACAGGAAAAAGCACTGTAGCATTGTCCTTCCATTGTTCATCGATTTGCTTGAGCGGGCCTAGTAACATCTCCATTGTGAGACTTATTGTTACTGTGTACTGTGTTTGGCATATCAGATATGTCACAGGTAGCTTGCCAGGCTCTGCCATGCGGGCGAGATACTCTCAGTAGCTTGCCAGGCTCTCCGAGAAGGGTTGAGGAATCGAACCTGGGTCTGCCAAGTCAGCTGTGTGCAAGGCAAATGCCCTACCACTGTGCTATTGCTCCAGCCCAATGGGAAAAAAATGAAGAAAAATAAAACCCAGGGGGTATGGTGCCGCCAGCAGGTCAATTTGTAGCTGTGAGGCGAGTGCATCAGCAGCCTCATGGCGCCTTCAGACTTCCAGATACCCCAGAATTGCTGCTGTGCCTTTGG
>JAOXYA010002126.1:0-14593 GCA_028565675.1 Sorex palustris | reverse complement strand
ATCAGGAAAATAAACAAAATTTTGGAGCTGACAAGTATATAAATAAATAATATCTAGGAACCAGTAAGTACAGAGGTGACCACTTAAATAACTAAAGGGAGAAATTGCTTTTAAATTGCACCTGTTACATGTAATTTAAAGACAAGAGAAGGCAATTGATATCTGATAAAATTTTTCTGAATTGTGTGTTAATATTTATGTTTAAAGAAAGGATCTTTATAATAAAACAAAGTGAAAAAGGACATAGATGCTTTTTAAAGAGGATTAAGAAGTGAAAGACAGAAGGCTATTATTTGAGATGTAACTTCCAGTCTTTTGTTGAAGAGCTTTATTCTTTATAGAATTTATTCTATTTGGGTTTATCCAGGTCATCTATCATCTTTTAAAACTAAACAAAAAATGCCCTAGGTTGTCTGTCCACTAAGCAATAGGAAAGATCATAACTAATCTTATTTCAAACTCATAATAAAGTGGCCTGCTTAGCCTAAAATTAGAAGGAAACCTCATTTCAATAATTACAACAGTTGATTATAGAATATTTAATTTTGAGTATATGTGTGTGTTTTCTTTTTAAATGTCACCGAAAATATCAAAATATTAAAGAATGACATATAGTGAGGAAACATCTAAATGATAAAATACTTTTGTGTATGTTTATAATTTTTTTTCACAAATAACTTATTGGATCAATCTTCTAAAATACCAATGTGCTTGATCATCTCTAATTTTCCAGGAAAGAAATTGAGATTCATAGATATGAAAAATGATATATTCCAAAGAAAAAATAAGTGATAGAGCTGTCCAAAGACTGAAACACTATCCACTGTCCAAGTACTTATATTTTTAACTTCAAAATTCCACTAGTTAAAAATTAATAATAATTAAATTTAAAAAGCATAATCTTGTAAGCAGTGTCTGGTGGGATTTGGGGATAGATGATATTTCTTTTTAGATGGTCTCTACTTTCCATTTAATATCACTTCTATAGCCTTGGCCCACTTCACCAGAACTCTCCCAAGTAGTTGATTTCAGAGTGGTCTAAAGGTATTCACATTATTGTTACCAGATATGTTGGCTTTGAATTTAAAAACAGCAATTTATTTTCTTCCAATAAAGTGATAAAATTTTCTCCTCAGTTTTCTGTTTTATTTGAAATGTTGTCATTGTGTTATCAAAAAAAAAGTATTGAAAGAGAACACCAGGTTCTTTAAAATAAAGAAAAGTTATTCAGGAAATCAAAGTCTCCAATGGAGACATTACTGGGCCCGCTCGAGCAAATTGATGATCAACGGGAGGGCCTTTTATTCAGGAAATAAGAAAATTCACAGTTTGTTGAACTGTTGTTGGTTAAAGTTCATTTAGAGAACACAAAAGGATGAAACAGGAAATCTAGGTAAATAGATGTCTTGGGTACATGCAAACATTAAACAGATGGATCTTAGTCTGCCATTAATCAGCTGCACATTGGACTTGAATTCAGCTGAATATTGCAGAGATGAGGGTAGAACTTTTGCCCTTTATTTGTCTGTTATTATGACTCTCTGACTAATGTGGATTATCTCACTAAATTTTCACTCAATCCTAATCGGTTCCATCAGCGTATTCAGAGTACCCTTGCAAAGATTATAAGCAGAGAAATTGAAAGGGACAATGATGGGACTATCTTCATTGCTGGAATCTTTGCATATAGCTGAATTTGATAAATATCACATTGATGCAAATACTAGAACAGAATGGGAAAATGCTAATTTAATCTGTAGAACAAAAATCATAGAAAATATAAATCTGCTATAGATATGTGATCTTTATCTAGCCAGAGCTAAAATGTGTCAGTGGTAACTAAAGATAAACTTTTCTCTGGGGTGGGGTGAATGAAGTAAGAAACTCATTATATAAGATTCAAACATTTTGGAAAGAGAAATATTTAACACATTTATCATGTGATAAGCCTCCAGATTGTAAAATTATTTTTCTGTATTGGAGTTCACTCAAATCCCATCGTGGGTACAATGTGCTTACAGATCTCATTCTAAAAATAACCCTTTGTATTTTAACCTATAACTAATTTGCTAAGTTGGGGGAGGAGTTACACGTTTCTCATTATCTCACTGTTTGGAGGGGAAATTGCTTCAACGCACATTATTTATTATCTCTATTGAGCCAATAGCTAACATATTTGAAAGGCTCAGGAATTTAGGAATCACACTCAAGAGGAGACAGACTTTTAATCATATCTATTAAAAGTGTAGATATTTCACATTTGAATACATACTTCTATATTCTTGAAGTTTTGTGAGCTGATTCATTCAACACACATTCCTGAATTTACTAAAAACTACGGAATAATGCCACTAGAACAAAGAAAAAGTTCTAATACAGTCAAAAGTTTTTTTTTCTTGAAGGCAAATTCTATGAAAATTTTGGTGCTCTTTGTATATATATATATATTTTTTTTTGCAGAATTTTCCTTGTGTATCACACTGGGATGCATTTAGGGTCTGAGTAGAACAACAATGGCATAAGGTGCCATTCATTTAAAACTCCAAAGTTCTCTTGTGGCTCAGATGGCTTTATTTTCAAGAAAGCATAGAATAAATTAAATTCTTAGAAGACAAATACATATAAACTCTAGTAGAGGAAAAATTTGTATTAACTTATTGAGTGCTAAGCAAATTTTTGTATAGTGTGGCTTATTCTAAGAATACTTCTCCCACTTCCCTGTTCTTCTGGAAGCCTGGTAGTCACACCCACCAACTACCCCTTGTGCCATATAAGTTCATTAAAGGACATGATCCAGAGACTCACAAATAAATTTCAGAATAAAGCAACACATTGCAGAGATGCCTCTGGACCCTATGCCATGCTATCTCTTCAGAGGCAACCCAGAGATGGGCAGATGAGTTCTTCCACCCATTCCAGCAGAACCCACCAGCCAAAACCCTCCAGAAGTTAATCACTGCCATGTTTACAGACATCTTCACAGGCTTGTTAGAGCCTCATCCCTGAGTGAATCTGCTGAAAAACTCATGTATGCAGGTTTTGTGACTGAAATCTCTAAGTTTGCAAGTAGTCAGGAATGGGTGACCTTCTCCTATCTCCCTGTTCTTCTGGGAACCTGGCAGTCACACCAAGAACTGCTTTTGGTGTATATAAGCTCATCAACGAACAAGATCCAGAGACTAACAAATAAATCTCAGAAGAGAGTAACATGCAACAGAGTCATACATGTTACCATCCAGTTAAAAAATTAACTCCAGCTCTATCACTCTATTTAAAATTTTTAGATTCCTGAAGCGACATCTCATACTCTATGCCACAAATATACCAAGAATAGCACACCTCAATTGATGGGATGTAAAGTATAAGGCAAACAATTTCAATTAAAAAAGAAAGAAAACGTGTGTGTATGTGTATACATTAGCACACAAGGATCAACCTTTAAAAAAATTTTAGTAATCTTTTATTACAAGGGCCCGAGGGTGAGATACAACTGTCTTCACACACTTTTCTCTAAAAAAACGTTTTTGGATCATTTTTAGAGAATGATTCATAACAAGCAATACAAAATAAATTATTCAGATCCTGCTTTGGGGGCCAGGCTTTGGGGTTTAGGGTGGAAAACTTCAAACTCTGGTGGTGGGAAGGTGTAATAGTCATGGGAATGGTGTTGAAATATTGAATGTAATAAATTATTATGAACAGCTTTTTTTTTAAAGAGTCATTTGTTTTTTCCAAATCTAAAACTGGTTGCAAACCTGAGTGCCAGAGAACAGACAACTGAATAAAGAAAGTATGGGAGGTCTATACAGTGGTGTACTATGCATCCACCAGGAAAAAAATTAAGTCATAAAAGTTGCTTATAAATGGATGGACATGGAGAGTATCACACTGAGTGAAATCAGTCAAAGAGGGACAGACATAGAAGGGCTACACTCATTTGTGGAGTATAGAATAATATAACATAAGGCTGATGCCCAAGGACAGTAGATACAAGGGCCAGGAGGATTGCCCCATAGCTGGAAGTCTGCCTCATGAGCAGAGGGGAGAAGGCAGATGGAATAGAGAAGGATCACTAAGAAAATGATGGCTGGAGGAATCAGTTGGGATGGAAGATGTGTGCAGAAAGTAGATAAAGGACCAAACATGATGACCTCTCAGTGTCTGTATTGCAAACCATAATGATCCAAAGTAAAGAGAGAAAATGGGGAATATTGTCGGCCATGGAGGCAGGGGGAGAGTGGGGAAGGGATATTGGGGAGGTTGGTATACTGGGGAGATTGGTGGTGGGGAATGTGCACTGGTGGAGGGATGGGTATTTGATCATTGTGTGATTGTAACTCAAACAAGAAAGCTTGTAAGTTTCTCATGGTGATTCAATAAAATTAAAAGAAAAAAGAGAGGGACTGACATAGAATAACTGTACTCATTTGTGGAATATAAAATAAGATGATACCCAAGGACAGTAGACACTAGGGTCAGGGATATTGCTCCATAGTTGGAAGCCTGCCTCATGAGCTGGGGGAGAAGGCAGCTGGAGTAGAGAAAGGATCACTAAGTCAATGACGGTTGGAGGGATTGTTCAGGATGGGAGAAGTGTGCTGAAAGTAGATAAAAGAGCAAATGTGATAGCCTCTCAGTATCAATAATGCCCAAAAGTAGAGAGAGAATATGGGGGAAATTATCTTCCATAGAAGCAGGGGGAGGGTTAGAATGGGGGTGGATACTGGGGACACTGGTGGTGGAAAATGTGCACTGGTGGTGAGATGGGTATTTGATCATTGTATGACTGAATTCAGACATGAAAGCTTTGTAACTGTATCTCATGGTGATTCAATTAAAAAATAATAAAACAAACAAATAGGTCTGTGTGAGTATGAATCCTCAGTAAATATTTGTGGACTGGAACTGAAGTTGGTGTTTGGGGGAAATTGGAATTAATGGTAGGAATTCTTTTAACTTTGAATATTTCTCTTTTTTATATGGATAATTAAGTGGTTTTTAAAATTAATTATTTTTAAAATTTTGGACCACACTAGTAGTGCTCTGCATTTAGGAATCACTAGTGGGGGAAGTCGAGGGACCATATGGGGTTTTGAGGATTTAACCCAGGTTGGCCACCTGGAAGACAAGCCCCTTATTATCTGTATTACCACTTGGCATCCTAGCCCTACCTCTACCCCCCCCCCCCGCTCTTATAACCCCAGCATAACCAAGACTTTAGAGTTGACTGTATGGTCCTTAACATGATATTTTAAACTCAGCCTTCTCTTATTTCTGTCAAATTCTGCTTGTAATCAGATATAATCAGAATTCTGTGAAATTCTGCTTATATTCTATAATCATATTAGTTTTTGTTTATAGTGCCTCTTTAAGTCAGAACTTTTCAGACAATTAACTATGTGGATAACTGATTATGATAGATTTACAAGTTTAGACCCTGTGTTCTATGCAAATTTTCCACTCTATGAATTATTAAAATTCTTCCAGGAACTTACTGAAATTTTGTTAAAATTATAATTTCCAAAGGTAAAACAAATTTATTCTCATGATCAAATATTAACTATTAAACAATTTTCTCTCCCCTATGCCTTCTCAACATGTCCATTTTATCTTGAACTAATCTTGAACCAAATATTATTCTGAACTAAAAATATCTAGGATAGAATTTTTGATTCTGTTCCTCTAGTCTCATTCAAACCTGCTGGCTGGAGAGATAGTTCAAGAAGTAGAGCACATGCTTAGCATGTGGGAGGTGCCAAGTTTGATTTTTGGCACTGTATGGTACCCTAAACACTGCTAGGTATAGCCCTTGTATTGCCGGGTGTGACCCAAAAAAGGGAAAAAAACCCAAAAACCAAAAAGACGTAACTGAATAAGGACCCTGCTGGGGTTAGGAAAGACTAACCCGACATAAGGACTGTAGTCTAGGATATATAGTGAGATGTCCCCAGGAGGAGCGATCTTTTAGGTTTAATATATCTCTTACTGTGTTCATACAAAATAACTAGAATTATTCACTGTATCACTGTCATTCCGTAGTTCATTGACTTGCTCAAGCAGGTTCCAGTAATGTCTCCATTCGTCCCAGCCCTGAGATTTTAGCAGCCTCTCCTTACTCATCCTTCGCAACGGTGCCATATTGGAGGCTCTTTCAGGGTCAAGGGAATGAGACCCGTTATTGTTACTGTTTTTGGCATATCAAATATGCCACGGGTAGCTTGCCAGGCCCTGCACAGTCCACAAATAGTATATTATATTCTTAGAATATAATATACTATTATTATACTTTTACCTGAAAATTTGAGCAGTATCTCTCCACTTCCCTCCGCCTAACACAACTGTTGGCAACCATTGCTCTCCTCTCTGTTTCTGGACTTGACAACTTTTATTTCAGAAGTGAGTGAGATCATACAGTATTTGTCTTTCTCTGTCTGGATTATCTCACCTAATGCAATGTCCTCCAGTTTCATTCATGCTTTAGAAAAGGGCAGGATTTCCTTTTTACAGCTGAGTAATTGTATGAATATGTATAGGCATAAGCTTTCTATATCCATTGACAGAACTTAAGTTTCTATATCTTAATTATTGTGAGTTATGCTGCAATGAATATCAAAGTTCAGGTATCTCTTCAAAGTACTGGTTTTGTTCCTTTTGGATTTATATCCATAAGTGGGATTGCTGGGTCATATTATGGGTCTGTTCTCCTTCTAGCTTAATGTCAGTGTACCTGTGCTCATTATAACATATAAAAATGCCTTGAATTTTATGTTTATTTTGTATCCATGACCGTGCTGAACACAGTTAAGTTCTAAGAGGGTTTGGGGGTGGGAAAATTTCTCAGCATTTTCTATGTATACTATCAGGTAACTTGCTAACAGAGACATTTGTATTTGTATCTATACTCATCAAGAAGATTAGCTTACAGGTTTGCTGTTTTACGATTGCTCTGCTTTAGTCTGACAATATTAGCAATTGTATTAAGAAGAGTTTACTCCTGTTCTATGTCCTGGAAGAATTTGTATTGAACTGCACTGTAGCACTGTCCTCCTGTTGTTCACCGATTTGCTCGAGTGGGCACCAGTAATGTCTCACAACAAATTGTGAGACTTGTTGTTACTGTTTTTGGCATATCAAGTACGTCACGGGTTGCTTGCAGGCTTTGCTGTACGGGCAAGATACTCTCGGTAGCTTGCCGGACTCTCCGAGAAGGGTGGAGGAATCAAACCCTGGTCGGCCGCGTGCAAGGCAAACACCCTACCCGCTGTGCTATCGCTCCAGCCCTTGTATCGAATTAGAGTTAAAAAATGTTTTTTAACAATTGAACTTCATTCTTTAACCAATTTGCTTAAACTTTTCAGTGGTACTACGTGGGGCTGGAAATTTCTTTTATGAGAGATTTTAAATGAGGATTTCCTTTTCTGTAATAATTACAGTAAGTTTTCAGTGATTATTTCTTCAAGAAGTTTTACAGGTCCTCTTTTTTCCCTCTCCTCAAACCTGGTGACATAGATGTTAGATCTTCTATTCTTGTTTTGAAGGTTTTAGAGAAACTCCTCCTTTCCCATTACAATCTATTGTAGCTATACTGTTTAGTTTAAACAGTTTCTTTCTTCCTTATTTTCTTTTTGGTTTTTGGATCACATCAAGCGATGCTGAGGGGTTACTCCTGTCTCTACATATAGGAATCTTGGTGATGCTAAGGGACCATATGAGGTGGGGGTGGGGCGGTGCTGAGGATTGAACCTGGGTCAGTTGCGTACAAGGCAAGCACCTTACCTGCTGTACTATCTCTCCAGCCCCATGCTCAGTTTATATAGTTTCCATGATTTTCTTCCATTTTCTTTGTCTCCACCATTCTGCCATTCTGCCTATTGCGTGATTTTTGTTTTGGTTATTGGATTTTTCAGTTTTAACATTTCCATGTGTTGTTCATTTGGATCTATTTTTTCTGAAACATTTAATTTTTTTCTCATTTTTTCCATGGTAATCATAATTCCAATGTAATGGCTTGTTGAAGCCTGTTTATGCTGAATGATTTATCTTTAAAAAGATCTTAATGTTGTTGTCATCTATGGATTGTCTTTTTTTCACGCAAGATGAGGTTTTCCTGAATCTTGATATGATTTTTCAAAAATTGACACTGGAACAATTTGTGTCCTATATTCGGGGACACTAAATCTGAATCTGAACGATCTGGTTTAGCTGGCTTCTGCTGACGCCAGCTCTGCAGGGGATGTAGGATGGGAAAACTTAATACTGACATTTGGGCATGGTCTAGGTTTCCACTTGGTCACTATTTACTCCTCATTTTGCTACACAGGGATGAATGTTCAACTTCCCCAGCAGGGCTTGATGACAGCTAGGAAGCATGGAGAGACTTGTTGTTGCTCCTTGCATGGTCCCCACTGACACCACAGAGTGGAGATGACAATTTCCTACTTGATGAGAACGGATACCATGACTTCATCCTCTGTCATCGCTCATGTCACCCTGACAGGAAGGCTGGGTGCTCTATTCCAACATGGAGATGGGGAAGTTGAGGGGTCTCTTGACCTTGTATGGGGAATCATTATTTTGGTATGTGGTGTCTGGAATTATTGATTTTTTGTCTAAAACTGAGTTTGTGTTTTGTAAAGAAATAAAAGGGGAAAGGAAACCTTCTTTGGGCCTCAAAGCTGGGAGGAGTGGAGCTGAGCTGATGGCAGTACCCAACACCTTGGGTATGTGAGTCCCCAAGACTGCTTGGTGTGAGGCCTGTGGGCTGCACTTGGAGGTGGAAGGGGACCAGTTCCCTGCTGAAAAGCTCTTTATGGCTTTCTCTGGGAGAAAGCCTTCCAGGACCCCTTAGCTTGAGTCTTCTAAAGGCATTGATCAACACTTGCTCCAAGCCCTACTGTTGTGTATTTAGAAGAAAATCTAAATCCCAGGTCTCAGCTGATCTGCTCACCTTTGTACTTTTCTGATTCGTGTGCCTCAGTGGTGCGTGCTGCTGTCTCGCCTGGAGCAGTACAAGTCTATTTCTACCACAGGGTCATGGTTCTGCTGCTCTGTTTGCCAAGACAGCCATGGCTACTGCTGGCTTCTCCTTGATAACCACCTCAGCACAGAGGTTGAGGTGTATCTGTGAGGTCTTGAAACCCATGCTCCATAGATACCAAGAAACATGGATACTGAGTAATGACTATTGAAGAGTGCTCAGTTATACTAATCCTTTTGGCTGTGTGGTGGGAAGTGCTTTGTGTTCCTAAACCCTGAACTATTTAAGGGTCAATTGTATAATGGTCCTCCATACCCAGGTGGATCAATTTATGGTCATGCATAGATATGTCATATGTGGTGTGTAGCTGGAGGGATAGAGAGGTGAAGACACTCTAATGAAATGTTTATGATTACCTTGAAAAGTCTATGATTGTGGACAGAAATATAGTAGAGTCGTGGTGTACGTGTTTTGTGCATAAGAGGCCATGAGTACCATCCCTGGAACCAAGAAAAAAAGTTTACAATCATTACTAGACAGTTCATGTATGTGCATCTTGTTGCCTTTCTTCCTTGTAAAGGGAAGAAAGATCATATAAATTTAGAAACAGTACCAAAGGGCAGCTATTACATGAAGACTTGTGTGTTATAGAGGGACAGGAGATAATACTGTGTGTGTGACATTAAGAGAAAGAGAGAGAGAGAAAGAGAGAGAGAGAGAGAAGAAAGAGAGAGAGAGAGAGAGAGAGAGAGAGAGAGAGAGAATAAGCACTTAAGCACTGGTCATCGGTCCATTGGTCATTGACAGGGAACAGACCCACTCAGTTGGTACTGACCTCCCTAAGTCCATGCTCCTGGTGCAGGCAGCCTGGTACTGCCCATTCCCAACACTTCTAACCTAGAGCTTCCTCAGCCAAAAGGAAGGTGGGGGTGGGAAAGTGTCACTTCTCATTTCCTTTGACCAGCTCAAGAAGAAACAGAGCTCAGTTTTCTGAGAGGCTCATAATTAAATGAATTAAAATGTTTTCCTTCACGGTGACTTTGCCAACTCCCATCCACCTCTCCCTGGCCCTGTTCCCAGCCAGCGGCAGAGGCGGGGAGGATGCAGAATGACATGTTGTGTGCCTCCAGAGCAATTAGCTTGTGCATCGTCATTTTGGGGAGAGATTTATAGCTGGCTCTTGGAGCATTCCAGCCCAGACCTCGGCGGCCCGGATTTGTCTGCTGGGGAAGTTCCTGGAAGCGAAGCCTTGATATTAATTCCAATTACAGTCAGACGAAAGTCCATTCATAAGGACTGCCTTCGACAGACTCCTCTCCTGCCTCTGCATCCTGACCTTGAGCCACTCTTGCTGCCACCAGCCTCTGCAGGGAAGCAGAGATCCCGGGTTTGGGCCAGGTTCCCAGCAGGTGGCAGGCTTGGAGGTGCTGGGCTCACCAGAGGGAAGGCAGGGGAGGAGGAATGTGAAGGTCAGGGGGTTTTCCAGGGGGTTGTCCTCAGTCTCTTCCCTGGATTCTACAGTAAGGTTGGAACTTTAGGGAGCTGAGCCTGAGATCTCTCAGACTCTGTGAATATCCTGAGGCCTGGTTTCTGAAATAGACCTTGTCTATTTGGGGTCCGAGTCCATGTTGGATGCAGGAGACATTATACCCCAAGACTCCAAAGCATCCCCAGTGGGAACTGAGGACAGAGTCTTCTATGTGACCTTCAGTGGCATCAGCCAAACCATGCTCCCTTGGGGTCCCAGGTGAGCTCAGCTGTCAGTGGCTGACACGCAGCCATTAGCACATCTTCGATGGATGGTCCTCATGGCTCTAAGGCCCCAAGGACTAAATATAAACCTAAGGAAGCAATTACCCATGTATTGATTATGGATTAGGCTAACGACCTTACTAATTACATTTAAAGATGGGGATCCCCGGCACCAGCCTGTTAATGGCTCGTATGAGGTATTAAGGCTGCTAATTAGGAAAAACAGCAGGTTTATCACCAGCAGTAATTACAGATCCCTGGGGAAGGAAGATGACTGAGGTGACCAATCTTGCGTTTCATGACCTGGTAGCAAGGACCAGCTCAGAGGAGACCTTGAAGCCTCAACTTGTCATCCAAGGTTCCACATTCCTAGTTCCCTGCCAGGGGCCAGCGGCACCCTAAGTACCTGATGCCCATCCTAAGGGGCAGAAGTGGACACAAAAGCCTCAGGAAAGGAGACAAGGCCTGTGAGGACTGGACACAGGACAGACTTGAGATAGCTGGGTTTTGGGGGTTATAAGCAGTCTGAAAACCCCCAAGTCCCTTATAAAGTATCTGGTTTAGGTCTTTCCTTCAGACACAGAGCAGTAGTGTGAGTGCCTGGGTTGGCCAGCACAGGGCCCAGCCTCATGTGCTATACACCTTTACCTGCCTCCCTGCACAGGTGGTGAGGTGGTGGCTCTTCATGGGCGGTCTAGGTTGCTTTCTTCAGGACAAGAATATGGAGGTGACCAATAGTTCCTTCAGCGGGTTTTCTTCTGTTCGCTCCTTGGCCAGGACCTCCTGTCTCCTTCCCATCCCTGCCTTTACCAACACTCCCTTTGCCTTTGCTTTCTGCTTAGAGCCACTCCTGGAACTCACTTCTGCCAGTCCAGAGTCCTGCCCAGGGATCACAGGGGCCCCCCCGGGACAACTGTGAGATAAGGTTGATATCTATCTTCCTCTCCCATGTGCCAGCTCACTAGGCAGTGACCCAAGTGAGCCTTGGATAAAAAGGAGTGAGTGTAGTGCTCAGTGGGTGTTTATTGTGCTTTAAATAATGGCTGAGAATTCTGTATATTTTAATATTTAAAGAATCTAAAATATTTAATTTTGATTTGGGGGCGGTGGTGTGGGAGAGGGAGAGTTTGGGCCACACTTGCCTGTGCTCAGGGCTTATTCCTGGCTCCCTCTGCTCAGGGACCATTTCTGGAAATGCTCATAGATTCAACTAGGGTTGGCCACATGCAAGTCAAGTATTTTATCTACTGTACTAACCCTCAGATTCCTTGTTTTAAATATTTAAAAACTAATATTACAGAAATTATTATTATTATAATTACTACTACTACTACTACTACTACTACTACTACTACTTTTTGGGTCACACCCAGCGATGCACAGGGGTTATTCCTGGCTCTGCACTCAAGAATTATCCCTGATAGTGCTCATGTAACTCCCAGCCGTCGCCACCCTGACGCCCTCACAGATGCCTGCATGCTCCAGGGAGAGGCTGGGGTGATAGTATAGATGGGTAGGGTGTTTGCCTTGCATGTAGCTGACATGTGTTCTGTCCTCAGCATCCCATATAACCCTCTGGACCCCTCCACTGTAATCCCTCAGCACTCCTGGGTGTGGTCCCCAAACAAAACAAAAGCACAAGAAAATAAACAAAAAGTTGGAGGAGGGGATTGAGGAGACCAAAATGCATGGGGAGCCATGACTTGGAGAGATGAAGGGACAGGGAAAGGTGTAGCCATCACTCTGGACATGGAGCTTGACCAAATCTGGGCAACGCAGGGGGACAGAGTGATAATACAGTGGGTCGGGCATTTGCTTTGCGTGTGGCTGACCTGAGTTTGATCCCTGGCACCCCATATGGTCCTCCTATCCTGCCAGGAGTGAGTCTTGAGCTCAGAGCCAGGAGTAAGACCTGAGCACCACCAAATGTGACCCCCCATAGGTCCCCCCAATAAAAACCCTGCCTCTTTTATGTGCTTGCTTCAGCAGCACATATACAAAGATTGACAATGCATAGATGGTGCTGCCACCCATGGCAACCCGGTGGCAGAGGAATTGAGATGAAACTTGGCTGGACCAGTCTCCGCTTCCTGGCTGGGCTTCCTGTTGTCTGAGCTTGTGTTGGGACAGCGGTGTTTGGTGTGTGATGTACCTGCCTTCTAGAGCCGGTAGGGCGATGAGGGTTGGGTAGCGGAAGTTGGGGGGAGAGAAGGCACTTTCCTTCACTTCCCAGCAGGAGCATGAGCTAGAGAGTCTGTCTCTGAGCCGTCTGGCAGTGCCAGCCTGGCCCTCATGATGATCTCAGGGGTCCCACCTGAGGCAGTCCATCAGCCCCCCTCCGCCCTCGCTCTGGCAGCGATGGATGGGGGAGTGCATACCTGGGCATTCGGCCAGGTGCAGAAGAGTGGGGAATTGCAGCACGCTCCTGTTCCTCTCTAGCCGGTGACATCAGCTGGTGACATCAGCGGCTGGCCTGCAGGTGGAGGGCGTCAGAAGTTCAAGGAATCCATTGGGGATGAGGGTGAGGGATAGCGTCAACAGCAGGGGCCGTGCCAGGAATGCTCCTGCTGCTTGCTGAAGGACTCAGGAGGATGCAGCCTCGCGCAGCTGTCCAAGGTTGCAACCTTAGCTCTGTGCTCGGGAGGGGTGCACAGCTGGGTTGCCTTTGAGTACGTGGGAGCATGTGTAGGGGTGGGTGATGAGGATGCAGCATTGAAACTTCAGGTAACAGCATCGACTTTCTGTGAGTAGACCTTTCAGTGTGAAGATTGTGAGGGGCTGCTCTTCCCGCTCCTCTTGCTGTCATGTTGGAGGGTGCTTCCACCTGCTTCTAGAGCCCAGAATCACATTGGGTGGCTGTCACACTCATCCAGAGCACTGGGGGGACTGGTGCTCACTCAGCTATGTGAGGGCAGGAGCTCTACTTTCCTCTCGTCTCTCAAGACACAGTCTTCCCTGTGAGCCACCCTTTTCCCACAAGCCACCCCACCTCTGCAATATGGTTCCCTCAGGAACCCCTGTATCTCCTCGGGCAGCAGCTATTGAAATAGGATCCCAGAGGTCTTTTTTTGAGAGCAATAGTTTGCTAAGGTGCTGAAAACTGGGGACCAGAGGAACTGACCCTTCTAGCAGGCTGCTCATAGCTGTGGGGGTGCAGGTCTCTGACAGGAACGAGCTGGGTATGGCCCAAGCAAGACAATCTTGTGCTGCTTCTCCCTTGGGCAAGCAGGGAAATAGCAGGTGGGGCCACGGCAGGCTTTGTCTTGTCCCAGCTCTGCTCTGCAGGACTGGAGGAAACGAGTCCTAGCCCAGCTTGGACTTTGAAGACTTCCTTGTATTCCAGGGCACCCAACTTACTAAGGCCCACACTGTGACTTGGGACCCACCCCCGCGCACACACAGATCACTTACCTCCCTATCCTCCCCAGGTCCACTGCCCTAAGCTGACTCTAGGCTTCTCCTTGGTGACCACAGTACCTCCTCTCACCCTCCAGCCACCCAGGAACAGCCCAAGGAGGCATGTTTATGCAGCTATGACCAAGTTCTTTTGTCTTTGCTTATTTGATTTTGGGCCACACCCCTGGTGCTCACAACTTACTCCTGGTTCTTCAATCAGGACTCCATGCAATGCTCAGGGGACCCAGAATTGAACCCAGGTCAACTGTATGCAAAGCAAATGCCCTACCTGCTGTACTATCTCTCCAACCCCCAAGTGCTTTTGTCATGAATATTCAACAAGGCCATGCTCCACCTCTCCTTTTCTCCTCACCACCAACTTTCTCTCTCTGATTTCTTCTTCTTCTTCTTCTTCTTCTTCTTCTTCTTCTTCTTCTTCTTCTTCTTCTTCTTCTTCTTCTTCTTCTT
>JAOXYA010002105.1:0-14594 GCA_028565675.1 Sorex palustris | reverse complement strand
GGCCAGGGAGGGGCCAGAGGGATAGTACAGCGGGTAATGCGTTTGCCTTCCACATGGTAGATTTAGGTTTGATCCCCAGCATCCCATACGGTTTCCCTGAGGACCACCATGCATGTCTCATGAGTAGAGAGCCAATAGCACTGAGTATCACAATACATAATTTTTAAGAAACCTAGAAGTTTCCTGAGATTTCCACAGATACCTCCCTGGTATGCTCTAATTATTAATGTGCATATAACTAAAAAATGGGGTTATGGTAGTTTAAATAAGTGACAACGGGAGCTTTGGGGGAAGTGAGGCTTGAGGCAAGCATTTATATTTTGGTTTTAGGGTCATACCTGATGTTAGGGGCTAGTCTACTCTCTGTGCCTGGAGACTACTCTCCGTAGTGCTCAGGAAAACCATGCAGTGTCCAGGGCTGAACCCAGGGCTTCAGGACACAAACCACGTACTCAGCTTTCCTCTGGAACCTGAACATGGAGCTTACATTTGAGTTCGTGAAAAACAGAGAATCAAAACCAACTTCCTCAAGAAAATTTTTAGAAGTTCCAAATAAAACTCACATTACAACTAATAATCCTCCTATGGTTTGAAAATAAAGAAAAAAGATGTTTTAAAAAAAAGCAGAATCCCTGAAAGTCTACTTCACAAATAGGAGGGCACAAAAAAAGGAGATGTTAAGGGTGAATGAAGATTCCTGTAAGTGGCTAGATTTGGCTAGATTAAGCTCAGGGGGCTCACACGGCCAGGAGGCTGGGAATGGAGCCAGGAAAGGCGACATCTTGTTCAGGGAAGTTTTGTAGGAGAGTATAGAAACTGCTTGTCTATAAAGAAAACTGTGTTCCTAAGCAAAAGGACACGAGCCTCAAAAAGGGAAAACAAACATTTTAAGTGGGTAGAAGATCTGGATAGGAGAGTTACTCTAATTGTGAAACTGAGGTTACAGGCAGATCACTTCTCCTTTTGTGTGTCCTTTTGTGATACCCCAAAGTTTGTGTTATTATTATTTTATTGTATCAATGACATAGTTACAAAGGAAAACAGGCAGGGTGAGATTATAAAGAAGGGCCCTAGAAATAATTCCTGAAAATGGTCCAGGGCCCAGGATATGTACCCAGGATACATAAGAGATATGAAAGGTAAAAAGATATATGAGATATGAAAAGTAAAACTTAAGAGTTTAAGGCATAAGAGATATGAAAGGTAAAAACTACAAACATTCTGCTCATTCACAGGCCCTTTATTATTTATTTAATTTTTTGACTAATACCTTAGCTGTGCTCAGGGCTTACTTCTGGCTCTGCATGCCAAGATAATTCCTTTCGGCATTCAAGGGCCCATATGGAGCGCCAGGAATTAAAGCCGGTTGGCTGCTTGCGGCCCTACCAGCTGTACTATCTCCCTAGCCTCTCTTCCACATCCCATTATCTTAATACCATGCATGTCTGAAACCCAATACAGAAATCACCTATCCCCCAAAACAAAGAATATAAAGGAGGGTTTTCCACTGCCCTGGGCTTTCTACTTAAGGATCCCCCCCCTCATTCACCAGCTCCCCTACTCTTTGCTTCCTTTTCTTAAATCAAATCTCCACTGAATTCGGTCATCTCACCACCAGTCCTCTAGACTGGCTTTCAGTATTGACTGGCTATAAGAACCTGAGCGCACCAGCGAGGAGTCTGCTTTCTCAGTTAAAGTAAGCTGGCAGCATTCTGCCTGTCTCTCCTTTCCTCAGCTCTATCTTATTCCCTCCCTCTGGCCTTCCTCCTCTTCCCTGGCTAGCGCAGCAAGTGGTGGCAGTTCACCTTGGGTGACTCTATACCTGTCTTCTATTGAACAACTTGACTGACAGTGATAAATGGAAAACGAAAGATCTTGTCTGTATCGCTGTCATCCTGTTGTTCATCGATTTCCTCGAGCAGGCACCAGTAATGTCTCCATTTGTCCTAGTCCTGAGATTTTAGCAAGTGCCATATTGGAGGCTCTTTCAGGGTCAGGGAAATGAGACCCATCATTGTTACTGGGTTTTGGCATATCGAATACATCACGGGGAGCTTTCCAGACTCTGCTGTGCAGGTAGGATGCTCTCGGTAGCCTGCCGGGTTCTCCGAGAGTCAGAACTAGAGAATTTGCGGCTGTGTGCTTCCAGGAGCTTGGCTTTATAATCTCTTGATCTTGGCTGTTGATGGGATTACATGGTGGTAGGGGAAGTTGGTGGGTGTAACTGCTTGGCTACTAGAAGATGGGGGGATCTGGGTGGAGGAGGCCCAGTCCCGATCCGAGCAGGCTTAGAGATCTCCGCCCCGGACCCTACATGCCTGGGTTCCTCTGCCAGTTCCTTCATGCATGAGGCTCATCCAAGCGTGTGGAAAGTGGTCTTAAGCATGGCTGTGGCTGGTTCTGGAGGTCTTCAGCTGTTGGGGCTCTGCTCGGGGTGAGGAGGGAAACTCAACCCGTGCCCCTCCAAGGGACACTGGTTCTGAAGACACCCAGATCTTGTCTAAGGTTACTATTTGGGAGATCCAAGCACTTCTCTCCTTGAACAGTGTGGAGAGCTCAGTCCCTGGCAGGGGTGATTCTACATTCCTTCCCAGACCTGTGACTTTCTAACCTTCTTCCACTATCCCAGCTCATCTAGCCTTTGCAGTGTTTCCTCTGCTGATTTCTGTGGTTTTCTGAGTCTCTGGGAATTAAATTGCAGGTTCCTAGGAAGAAAATTGATGTGTACTCCAGGGTATGCCCTCAGGATTTCTGAAGACCCCTAGTAGTGCCCAAAGAGGAACCTAGATCCCCAAATGGGTAGAAATTCTACTTGAATATTTTCTCCTTCAGCCTGAGTTTCATTTTGACCTCTAAGTTCAGCTGCTGAGGGTCTACCCGGAGCTCTGGGCCCTCTCAGTATTCTTTTCTCTTTACTGCAAAGAAGCCTTCCTAACTACTCTGCTACTTTATAGTTGACAACTTTTGTGCCAAAATAATAATATATTGTTAGCGCATCATTTGTGTAGAGTTAGTGCCACTGACTCTTTTTGACATGGAAATATGACAAAGTTGCATGTGTCTGTGTGAGGCAAGCAGGAACTCTGGGAGCAGATGGTTTTGGTTCTGACGCAGTTTGGAAGGTCTTTGTGGGATATTTCTCTTCTTCCTCTGACAAGATCCATGTTTGACCAACCTCGAAGAGGTCTGCCCTTCAGTAGTCCTGGGGAAAAATCCCTTCATCCCTGGGCTTCAGTTGGTAGGAGAACTAGGAGGGGGTTGATTCCCATTGCGAGGGCATCAACTTCTGACTTGGGGAATTTTCTAGATGCTGCCACTATTTGAGATCCTGTCATTTTGCAGTGGAGGGAAGCAGGAAGTAGGCATCCATGAAGCCTTTCCTCTTGCCTTCTGGCAGCTTTTCCTGCTTAAGCAGAACCATACCCTGGTCTCTACTTAGCTCTGTAGCCACCATATTGCCATGCAGGGCCGCACAGTCAAGCTGTGCGTTCTCTAGTCTGCTCCCGTTTCGCATTCCCTGACAATCTGGCTGGGAAGCATCAACTTCTGAAAAAGTCTCATGCTGAAATGCAGTCAGCTGTGGAGTTAAAACTTGAGGCACAGCACTCTTTGGGGCAGATTCTGGGGGAAAAAGGAAACACTGAGGCCTTTACCATCTACAAGACTCAAGACTACAATCACTCTTTCAAGCTGGTGGATCTCCACCTCCTGTTTCCGAGGTGCTGCAGCTGTTGATAAGCCTCATTCAGGTCCCCCAGGCTGGGCGAGCAGCGGGCGGAGCTTGGGAGGCTGAGATGCTGGGTCCGAAGGGACTGGCTGGTGCTGGGGATGTGTCCCTCCTCCCAGAATCGTCCTTACGCCCTAAGTGAGGTGGCCCGGGAGGGCAGCCGCCACAGCCAGAGACACTCTGGACAAGGGAAGAAGTAGCTCTGCGGAGACCTCCTCATGGCTGCATGGCAGCTCCTTCTTATATTTATGTGGGACATTCTAACTTAGTCCACCTTAATATCCTGGAAATTACGAAGACTTTGTTTGCGGTTTTCTACCCGTCCTCTTGTGTGCCATGTCATTTGTCATGTAGTGCTACTATCATTAACAAGTTTGGAGAGATTCTTCAAGTTCGCCTCACCGCTTTCTATGTTGTGACTTTTAGGCTCTATTCTACTGTTGTAAGAAAAGAACAAAGGCTAGTAGGCAAGTCACCAGAAGCCCTCGAGTCTGAAACATTTATGTTTTAAGTTCAAAACTGTAAGTTTAAAGGGGGAAATTCTGATAGTGAAGGTCTAGAGTCTTTAGACAGTAGAAGAGACCTTCACTCATAATAGACAAACAGTGGGTTAGAGCTGTGGAGTCTAATTCTACTTTGTCCTATTTTGGGCCAAATTCTCTCTCTAGCTTCCTCAGCTCTACTTATTTCAAACTGTGTCAATTTTCTTCTCTGAAATAGCATCTGTCCTACCCATAAAATTGAAGAAGACACCACCGGGGAGCGAGGTCAAAGAACTATTAATAAATCAAGGGTAATCATTTTTTACTTCTTTGTGTGTGTGTGTGTGTGTGTGTGTGTGTGTGTAACAGTAATGCTCAGGGCCTAATCCTGGCTCTGTGTTCAGGAATTGCTTCTGCTGGGGCTTGGGGGACAATAGGGTGCGCTGGGGATTGACACCCAGGTCAGCCGCACGCAGCGCAGCTTTGTTCTCTCTCCAGCCCCTCGATAGCAATACTTGCATTTCATAAATATATAATCCAAAAGTTTCTGAAAAAACCTGCACACTTGTCTGAAAGTTTAACAAACTGAGAGATCTTTCCTTTTGTCTAGTTTCTGTGTTTCTTTTTTTGTTTTGACCTCCAGATGGCATAATAAAAATTAATGTAATTCAGGAAAACTTACAGAATAATCCAAATACATAAAAATTAGCTCCAACATAATTTATTTTAAAACATAATGTGTCTAAAATTATAAAACTAGATATAACATCCTTTCCTGTTCATGTTTATAAAAGAGAGTTAATTCGTGTTGTCTATTTTAATTAACTAGGGTGAGGCCATCGGGCCACACACACAGCAGTGCCTGGGATAGAACTAAAATCAGTGCATACAGGGCAAGTCCAACTCAGGTGGTTTAAACTAGAAAATAAATAGTGCAGTCTTACAAAGTTTTTGAAAACTGTGGAGTTAAGAAAGAACTGCTTGTACTAAAGCACGTACTAAATGAAGGAAATATCCACGTTGTTAAATTGATTGAGAGGTTACAAAGTAAAACAAATAATAAAAATCTCTGGCAATAATTAATCTGAAATTTTTGGTTGAAAGTTGAGAACTATATAATGGGATAGAAGAAATAGGTGATCACTATTATAACAGTAAGATAACTTCACACATCTTTTATAGGTTTTATCATAAATCTTAATTTTTTTGAAAGTTAGGGCTGGAGAAATAGTACAGAGGCTAGGGTATTTGCCTTATATGCCTTCAATCCCCAGCACCCCAAATGGCTCCCTGGTCCTACTAGGAGTGATTTCTGAAGATAGAGCCAGGAGTAAATTCTGAGCACTACCAGGTGTGGCCAAAAAATAAAAGAAAAAAGAGATAATGAGAAAAAAAAAGAGGAAGAGAAGAAGAGAGAAAAAAGAAAGGAAGAGAGGAAGAAAGGAAGAAAGAAAAAAGAAGAAAGAAAGGAAGGAAGGAAGGGATGGAGGGAGAAGCAGAAAGAAAAAAGAGGGAGGGAAGGAGGAATGAAGGAAAGAAGGAAGGAAGGAAGGAAGGAAGGAGAGAAAGAAGGAAAGAGAGAGAAGGAAAGAAGGTTAACGTAAGTTTTAAAATTTTTTTAAATACAATTTAAAAGGAGATATTTAGTTTAGACAAAAATTTCATGCTGAGCAAAATAGCCAGAGGCAGAGGACAAATATATGATGATCCGCACTCATCTCTGGTATTAAGAGAAACAAATCTAGGGTAGGCAAATAGTAACTGAGAGTAACTCTTGAGTACTGGTCATGTGATAGATATATATAAGCTTACCATTGGGTTGAATCAGGAATCAGTTAATAAACAATATTTTTTTCTCATTATACCTAGTGGACAAGGTAAATACATGAGCATACGTACATGATAATATTACAAGTCTTGTTCTGGTGATTATATCTATAATCAGGATATTCAGGATATGAAGTGCAATTATGTCACTCTTACATGAATTAAACAATTTGTCACTTTGGGGTTTTACATAGGTTAACTGCATAAATAGCACAGCGGTAGGGCATTTGCCTTGCACGCAGCCAACATGGCCGACCCGAGTTCAATTCCTTCGTCCCTCTTGGAGAGCCCGGCAACCGAGAGTATCTCGCCCGCACGGCAGAGCCTGGCAAGCTCCCCGTGACCTATTCGATATGCCAAACACAGTAACAACAAAGTCTCCAATGGAGACGTTACTGGGCCCACGTTACTGGGCCCGCTCCTAGCAAATTGATGAACAACAGGAGGACAGTGACACAGTGATACTTTTTTGCTTTTTGGGTCACCCAGCAATGCTCAGGGGTTACTCCTGGCTCTGCACTCAGGAATTACTCCTGACAATGCTCGGGGAACCATATTTGATGCTGGGAATCGAACTCGAATCAGCCGCAGGCAAAGCAAACGCCCTACCTGCTGTGCTGTTGTTGTAGGCCTGGTAGGATAGTTTTAGTAGAGAAATAGGAGAAGAGAGAACACATCTCAGGTTGAGGTGTGGCAGATCTCCAAGATGAAGAATGTCCCCCCTGCATGCACACACACACACACACACACACACACACACACACACACACACACACACCCGCCTGCTATTTTTAACCCCACCCCCTTAGCTGAGGCCAGCATTCCTGACTTTGCCTGGTTGGGTCTACAGGATGTAAGTCATCATGTATTTATAACGCATCCAAACAGTGGTTGAGTTTTTTTTTTTTTTTAACCAGATCCCGCATCCTTCGCAATGATCTCCTCTTTGAAAAGACTGAAGGGGTCTATGGTTGTTATTGTAAGCACTGAGTGAGGCAAGGGATGGGGCCCAGGCTACATCCTCTGATGTCAGTATCATTTGGCAGAGTACAGCAACTTTTCTTGTTTTCTCCTACGGGTGGGCCTCTGTGAGTCCTTGTTTGCCTCCTTCCCAGGCACATTCTGGACATACGGAATCAGTAGAAGTCTAAATATTTGCTGGTGGCCAGAGGGAAGAGAAAAGGGCTTCGGAAAAACATCAGGAGATCAGAGGAACCTGGTCCAAAGCTGTAGGCACTTAACTCAGGTTCCTTGGGAACAGGGAGTGAGGCATGATCTGGTTGCTGGTGTATATGAAAACTATACATATAGTATAGTTCTCATACAGTACGTATGTACATGTAGTACAAAATCCCTGTCATCAACTCAGACATTCTCTGTGGTAGCATCATTTTCCATGGGAAAGAGGTATGACACCTCTTTGAAATAGGCAGTGCTCAGGATGCCTCCTGACAGTTCATTCTTTTCTTTTTTTGGGTCATATCTGGCAATGCACAGTGGTTACTCCTGGCTCATGCACTCAGGAATTACTCCTAGCATTGCTCAGGGGACCATATGGGATGCTGGGAATCGAATCCTGGTAGGCCGCATGCAAGGGAAATGTCCTACCCTCTGTGCTATTGCTCCAGCCCCTGCCTTCTGAGAGTTCTTGACCATTCAAAGAATAACAACAGAATGTGTTCATTCATAATCCCTACCACCTTGTGCAGGGCAGTGAGTAAAACCCTCATCTTTAAAGTCAAGCCATAAGAAGTTCGAATTCTGAATCTGGCACCAACAGCTGTCTATTGGACCAGATGTTCCGTAGCTTGCATGAGCCTCCCTTTCCTTAGATACAGTCACAGTTCCCACGCAGGGTTCTGGTGAGGACTGAATGAGTTCATGCATGCGCCTACCCAGGATGGACATGTTATGCAGCGAGTGCTCGATTGGGATTGTTTTTGTTGTTGTTAGTGCTGGAAGTGTTCAGAAATGGATAGATTGTTGGGCTGAGAAAGTTGGAGAATGCTTCCTGGAATACAGGAAATTTCGGTGGAACTCCATGTGATAAGAGGAAGGTTGTCATAAATATATATCTGGGCTATTTTCTTTAGGTTCCTGATCTAAGTTTATCTTTCACAGCACAGGAAAGAATCACATCAGTAAATAGGAAAAGTGTCGCCTCTGATGTTATGGGAAAAAATAAAATTGTCCAGGCTTTAGCCATTTGCAGATGACTCAGAAGCTCATAATAGCCTCTCAAAAAGGGATATGAATCCCAAACTTCCATGAAGTCACTTCTCTTGAATGAAACATAGCATCTATTTGGGGAGTGGAAATAAGGAAGGGTGTATATACCCAAGGATGTATATCCCTTATTTTGCATGGCGTGCGGGAGTCACTGTCCTGACTGACATGCTCTAAGTCACAGAAAAGAATTTCAGTAGAAAAGCAGAAACGTGGGCGGATAAAAAATGCTGTGCTTGACGGTAATGAATTCTGGTTTGCTCAAGCTTCTTAGTTGCTTTAAATCTTCCATCGTGGTAGCAGTTGGAGATGAGAGGTTGTAGGGAAAAGCTCATTCACTCACTCTTCTGACATTTATTTATTAAACACCTATTACAGATGCTGTGTTCCCTGCCTGTATCTCAGAGCTGAGAAAGTCTTTACACTCAACGCCCACCCCCCAAGGAGGGCTTCTTCTCTTTGTCAAGAACATCCTTTCACCATCCTCTGACTATCTCTGAGGCTCAGAGGTTGGTGACTAAATGTCCAGGTTCCAAACTCCAGAGGGACACAGTTCTGTGTCACGTTCTTCACAGTCATGCAACAATCCTCTGAGTGATTGAGCCCTACCTATCTAAGCAGTAAACTGTGTGATCACAGTCAAGTTTATTTTTTATTTTATTGAATCACCGTGAGATATAGTTATAAGCTTTCATGTTTGAACTTTCATGAATCACACAATGATCAAACACCCATTCCTCACCAGTGCACATTCCTCACCACCAACCTTCCCAGTATACCTAACCTTTCCCACCCTCCCCCACCTCCATGGCATACAATCTCCCAGGTACGCTCTGCTTTGGGGCATTATGGTTTGCAGTACAGATACTGAGAGGTTATCATGTTTGGTCCTTTATCTACCTTCAGCACACATCTCCTATCCAGACCGATCCCTCCAACTATTATTTTCTCAGTGATTCCCTTCTCTATTCTAGCTGCCTTTTCCATCCTGCTAGTGAGACAGGCTTCCAATCATGGAGCAGTCTTCCTGGCCCTTGTGTCTACAAGCAGACAAATTTCTTACCCTCTGAGTTGCAGCTTAAAAAAATAATAATAATTTGGGGCATCTTGTAGGCAATGCTCAAGAGTCCCAGGGACACCTTCAGACAGTTCTTGGCCAACTGGGCCAGTGGTTCAATGAGTAGGCCCAGGGAGGCAGTGTTGCTCAGCCCTGCAGTGCTGGAGATGACCAACACCACCCCAGCAGGATGGGGGCCTCCTGCGCACGTTCAAGGACTGCGTGCTGCAGTCATTTAATTGTGTTAGGCTGCAGGCAAGGCTTCTTAATCCCTGTACTACCTCTCTGGTCCCAGCTTCTGTGTTTTGTAAGATGGTTGTGAGGATTCAGTGATTAATGATAATAATAATAATTAATATTGCCTCCAGAGCTGGCTACTGATTTATTTATCAGTTACTGGAATCCAAGCCTTTTGCGTATTGCTTCAATCACTACTGCACACAGTGACACACAGAGAAGTAGTATGTGGTAGTGTGTATGTATGCAGTAGAAGTATGTAGTATGAACTTGTTTTTGTTTAATTTTGTTTTAGGGCCACACCCAGCGGTGCTCAGGGTTTACTCCTGACTGCACTCAGGAATCACTCTTGGCAGCCTCAGGGACCGTATGGGGGTGTATGCAGGGCAGACACCCTACCCCCTGTACTCTGGCCCTGAAGCTTTCTCTTTCTAGCCTAGTTGTACTTCTACTAGGGCCAACTTTTAGTAATAAATGAAAGTGAAATCTAGCAAAGAATCTATTGCTATTAGCCCATGTCCAGAATGTAGTTGATTTTCCATATTTCTTAAAATGAATAAACAGTGAATGAATAGTTCCTTATGATTATGGATGATCTGTTGTTCTTGACTTTATCTTCAAGCCTCATTAACAGTACCTGACACATGGTAGGTGTAAAATAAATACTGAGGGAATGAACGCAAAGTGAAATTTTCTTTATTACTAACAATTCCTGATTCTAAGAAAATCATGTTTATTAAAGTGGATCATTGGTCATACCCTAATAAAAACCATTCCAGAAAGGAAATAATACCCTTAAAAACACTCAATAGTATTTCTCTCTAGATGTTGGGATGATGAAACAGTCTTGTGCATTAATATTTTCTTAGTGGACTGGAATTACTTTCAAACCTAGAAAGAAATAGCTCGAGATAAAAATCAGTCTCAACAACTTAATAGGCGCAAAGACAGTGTGTGATGAGATGCTCACACCGATACAGATGGTCTATGTAAATACTAAAACCTAATTAGAGTGGGCTTGAACTCAGAGAGGCAGGATGTGAACTCTCTTTGGTGTTGCACCTTGCACAGCTCCTTCACACATCATATCTCTGGAGTTCACACCAGACTGGTGACGCAGATCAGACAAGAATTGTTGGCCTCATTTGACAAATGGGACCCAAGAGCCAGTCTCCTGAATGAGGACAAGACTCTGTTTAGGAGCAGAACTGGATTGGAACTCAGAGCATTTGATTTTCAGCCTAACAATCTTTCTGCTTGGTTGCAGTAGCCTCTCATGAATTCTCATGAAAGGGATTCAGGGAAGAGTGGTGGTGGGTTGGTGAAGTTGAGACTTAGGTGATAACTGCTTCTGAGGGTCTGCAAGACCCTTCGTTATTTTAAAATTTAAATTTATTATTTTTTTAATTGAATTGCAGTGAGATACACAGTTACAGAGTTATTTATAATTGGGTTTCAGTCACATAATGCAAGACCTTTCTATGGCAGGGAAACCTGCCTTGGACTTTCAGGATTAGACAACCTTTGTTGGAACCCCAGCATGCCACACACTTACTGAGAGATTTCCCCCCACGCCCACCCATTTCTCTGAGCTTTGATTTGCACATCTGTAAAGTTGCCCAGTCTCCATCTTGGGGGATTGCTGTGAGGGGCAAAATGGCATAGGTCGGTAGGTAGGTGCTTTACAAAAGATAGCTTTGCTAGTTTTTATCATGCCTGTGATGTCTGTATATATGGCTTTTGTATTTTCTGATCTTTGATGTTCATCGATGCTCATAAATTACTGTTCCCATGTATATTATTTTATCCTCAATAATGAGAAACTCAGAATTTCAATGGCTTGTTGCATAGCAGAACTAATTTTTGTGTTCATGGGTCTATGGGACAATTGGTTTGGCCAATCTAAGTTAGGCTTCACTGGTTTTGACTAGACTACTGATTGGGTTCAGATCTATTCCCCACATGTTCAACTTAGGTTTCAGACTGAAAGGCTGCAGCTGAAAGTGGCTGGGGAGACACAACCCTTTCATAGCCTATCACAGAAGTACATGGACTAATGTGTGACCAGTGCATTGTCACTTCATTTACATCAGAGAGCAGTTCCCTTCTAGAATCCAGCCAGGCAGAGAAATTGCAACCATTTTCCAGAGTGGGTTGCACATGGTCAGAAAACAAAACTCAAAGATGTATAAGTTCAGGTGGGAATGAATAATTTGTAATGGTGATTCAGTCCACATACTGTCTCAGTTTACACAATTCAGTAAAGCATAGAGAACAAATGAAAAGCAAGTGAAGGACTAGACTGGCTACGGCACTAATTCTGCAAGGAACTGGATCTTGTTGATTTATAGATGTGTACCCAGTCAAATTGTGATTAGGAAGTGAAATATTGTAGGAACCTCTTAGTGTGATTTGAGAGAATATGCATTTATTCCTATGCTGAACAGTTGGCCAAGTGGCTTATGAAACATTTTGTTTCTATATATTCAAAATTCTTCATCAATATAGGTTAAAAAATCCCTAAAAGATCTAAAAATGATCAACTTGAGACCAAATAAAGCACTACCTTGAGCAACCCTTGACACAGAGAAATATTCCCTGAGCACCAGACCCAAATACTAAAGGTTAGCAAACCAAATTCAGTAATACATTTAAAAGTCATGTATAGGGGCTGGAGCAATAGCACAGCGGGTAGGGCGTTTGCCTTGCACGCGGCTAACCCGGTTTTGATTACCAGCATCCCATATGGTCCCCGGAACACTGCCGGAAGTGATTCCTGAGTGCAGAGCTAAGAGTAACCCCTGAACATCGCCGGGTGTGACTCAAAAAGCAAAAAAAAAAAAAAAAAAAAAGTCATGTTTGTGAGGATGAGTCATCGTATGAGAATCCAGCAATGTGATACATCAAATAAAAAAGAAAGATAAAATTCATGTTATCACAATGATGCAGATGCAGAGTAAGCATTTGATGAGATTAGACAATCATTTATGATTTAAGAAAACTTCATAGAATAGGTATATCTAGCATCATACTTTAGGAAAAACCTGAAAACTTTTCAACTAAAGTGGGGAACAAAACCAGATACCTTTACCATTTTTATTTGACCTAATGTTGAAAGTCCTGTCCAGAGTAATTAAGCAAGAAAAAGAAATAAAAACCATCTGGATTAGGAAGGAAGAAATAAAACTATCTACAGATGTAATAGTGTTTTGTACAGGAAGTCCTAAATATTTCACCAAATAATTGTTTGCCTTGCATGCAGTGGACCCGGCCAACCCAGGTTCAATTCCTCCACCCCTCTCGGAGATCCTGGCAAGCTACCGAGAGTATCTCACCCTCCCAGCAAAGCCTGGTAAGCTCCCCATTGATGTATTCGATATGCCAAACACAGTAACAAGTGTCACAATGGAGATGTTACTGGGCCCACTCGAGCAAATTGATGAACAACGGGAGGACAGTGACAATGACACTGATCACATACTCCACCCATCTTGCCTTAGAAATAAACTGCATTATTGATGACAGTATTTTTGTTTGTTTATTTCATTTTGTTTTGGTGCCACACCTGGCAGTTCTCAGGATTTACGTCTGACTCAGTGCTTAGAGATGACTCTGGTGAGGCACAAGGAACCATATAGGACACTGGGGATCAAACCAAGGTTGGATGCATGTAAGGCAAATGTCCTAAAAACTGTACCATACTTCTGGCCACCTGTCAAAAATTTTGATTGGGGAATTCTTGAAAATGGTCATTCAGCTAAATTTTATCCCAAATATCAGTAATGAATGACAAATAAGACTGAAGAAAGAAGAGAGGAAATGTCACTATTAAGAATTATTTAGAAGTTTCTTTGGGGGGTAACAGGTATTTTACTTTCAGGATCTTTCTAAGGTGCCTACAGAATGTTATCCAGAATTGAGAGTTGATATCCTAGATTGGAACCACCACACAATCACGACTTGTATAAACAGGGCCAGCATTAACTTTAGATAGCACCTTATGTTAGAGGGGATAGTGCATAATCTTGAAGGGAGAAGCTGGCCAGAGTGGAACATATACCGGATAATTCCTAGGGTTTTACATCAATCCTGGCTGGAATCAAGGAGGAGGTTCATAAAGACATAAATGGGGCTCCCATATGTATCCAAATGCTGAGTTTATTCATCTTCTTTTCTGAGGGTGAACACCCAACTATGCTCAGAGCTTACTTCTGGCTCTGCACTCAGGGGTTATCTCTGGAGGGCTCAGGGGACCATGGTGGTGTTGAGTATGAAACCAGAGTCTGCTGTGTGCAAGGCAAACACCCTGACCCTCTTCTTATTCATCTTCTTGCCTAGAACCTTAGGAAAAGAGCTCAGTCGCTAGAAAACAACAGAATCAAACTACTGTTTATTGAATTGACTTCATTGAAGCAAGAGTGAGATAAATGTGAGTTCTATAGAGACTTTACAAATGTTCCTGAAATTTTGGAAAGATTATATCATTTCTTTAGGCTTTATCTTTCTCATTTGAAAAATGGGGCAACAATATCAGCAAGAGAAAAATCAGCACATCCTTTACATTACTCGTAAACAGAAATGTTAACGAGTATCTATCATTAACTACATTAAAGATAGTAACAAATAATGATGTTAGCATCCTGTTTGGCATTGATATGACTCTAGTTATCCATTTCTATGCTTTCCTCTCACTTCATGTCTTCTTTAACATAAAGAGTCAACTTTACTCTTTTCTCTGGGCAATTTTTTGTTAAAGTGAATTCATCTCTTTCAGGTTCTTATGCCCTACAAGGTTTCCACAGAGAAATTCAGAAAGGCTGTGGACTGATCATGATGCTTATTTTTTCTCTTTCCTTAGAGTCCTGCAAGTTATACTGATCTTAAATGGGACTAGAGATATAACTAAATCTCCGAGGGAGTTGTAAGCCAGAAGCTAAATTCATGGACACAAGTGTACCCAGATGCTATTCAGGTCTCCCAAAGAAGAATTGAAAGAGCTATGCTTGGAATATCACGTTTCACTCAAATGAGAGAAAGA
>JAOXYA010002092.1:0-14594 GCA_028565675.1 Sorex palustris | reverse complement strand
TAAAAAAAATAAAAAAATAAAAATTCACTAGATCACTTGACATTTCGTTACTCATCGATTTCCTTGAGTGGGCATCAGTAATGTCTCCATTTGTCCCTGTCACTTGCTAATGTAGCCCAGTGGTGTCTGCTCATTCTAAGAACACTAACAGCCTCAAACCAATCATTCAGGGTCTTGACAAAGAAGTCTGACCATCTCATAGGTGGGGGCCATGCAATCTTTTGACATTCCATGGAATTCAGTCAGTAATGGCTCTAGTCCAGCGGTTATTACATGTCCTGCCCTTCTGATTTTCGACGCCTTGGCAAATGAGACAGCGTCCCTGATTCTTGACCGTCAACGGAAGTCAGAACTCCGCATTCTTTCTCACATTTGAGTGAAGCATGATATCTCAAGCATAGCTCTTCCGATTCCTCTTTGGGAGACATGAATAGCGTTCTCATCTTGTTTTCGTAGGGCCCAGGTCTCTGAGGCGTATGTTAATGCAGGAAGAACTGTGTGAACAGCTGGTAGATGACAGACAATAGGCTGATCGGGGGATAGTTGCCAATGTCGTGGATGTCTCCCTTCTTGTACAAAAGTACAGTCCTGCTGGTTTTCCATTGGGACGGAACCTTGCATTCAGACAGGTATCATGTGAAGAGCCGAGCCGGTGTATGGATGAGTACTGACGGCAGGTTCTTCGGGTGTTCGGGTCTGACCTTGTCTGGGCCAGGTGCTGTTTGCTTCTTTACCGATGAAATGACATGTCAGATTTCAGAAGGGGGAACATTGGGAATGATATATCCATCCTGCAGAATTTGGTATGTGGGCAAGTGAACATGCTATCGAAGAGATCCGAGTAGAAGTCATGGACAATCTTCTCCATTGCCCTTCTGGAAGATGTGATAGATCCATCAGGATGTCAGATTGCAGTCATCTTGGTCTTTTAGTTGGCGAAGGACAGGCGGGCATTACAAATGCTTTTCCTAGCTTCTGCCACATGTGCCAGCACTGCTGCTCTTCTCTCTTTGAGTTCTTTCTTTATCACTTCTTTGCACTGCTTTGCAAGCTCAGACGTTCACTTGTGGTTGCCTTAGGCTTATGCCAAGCCACGTTGGTGGATGAGCTTGAGAATTTTTGAAGAAAGGAGTCTTTTTGTGGCTATCTCTCTCTGTGTGTTCCTCGCACAATCATGGAGGTGCTGAACCAGTCAATGGTATTCTTTTTCAATGATGTCAATGTCGGCATCTTCCCATGTTGCAGCAATAGTGCCAAAGAGCTCCCAGTTGGTGGTTGTTCTGGGAGTTCTTTTCTTATACTTTGCAGCCTTTCCTCCCCACTCTGTGTAACAGAATTTTGCACGAAGGAGACGGTCCGATCCCGTTTGAAATTTTGGGACAACAGCAACATCGGTCAAGCAAAACTGTCAATTGAATATGATGTGGTAAATTTTGTTATGGAACCGTCCACTGGGAGACTCCCATGTCCAACATTTAGATTCGGCCTTCTGGAACTGTGAGTTACTATGAATGATCTTGGTTGACATGATGAACTCAGACAGTCTCTCACCCTGTTCGTTCCATTCTAGGTCTCTGCGAACGATGAGGATTGAGGCTGGGGAGGCAGTGATGCTGGCAGAGGCAGGGGGTTGCGCCATGGGTGGCTGGGGCAAGTGGGTGTGGCTCAATGTGGGGAGCACAGAGTTCCTGACCACCCAGCAGATGCTCTGCCGTGAGCAGAAATCCTTCTTAGCCGCCTGTGCCAGGGGGAAGAGCTGCAGGCAGATCGGGAAGAGACCGGAGCCTACCTCATTAGCCATGACTCCACCTACTTCGGGCCCATCCTGTACTTCCCGTGGCATGGCAAGCTGGTGCTGGACAAGGACATGGCAGAAGAGGGGGTCCTGGAGGAGGCCGAGTTCTACAACATCAACCCGCTGATCCTCCTCATCAAGGACCAGCTGGAGGAGAAGAACTACACTGTGACCCAGGTGCCTCCCAGCACGTGTACCGGGTGCTGCTGTGCCAGGAAGAGGAGCTCACCCAGATGGTGTCCACCATGTATGACGGTTGGCGCTTCGAGCAGCTGGTGAACATTGGCTCATTCTACAACTATGGCAGTGAGGACCAGGCCTAGTTCCTGTGTGTGGTGTCCAAGGTGCTGTACAGGCCGGGCTCAGCTCTGAGTCTAGCCGCAATACCAAGAGCACAAATAAATAAATAAATAAATAAATAATAAAATAATGTAGGAATAATAATTCCTGTTTATAAACATTCTTATATCATTTTTTCATGGATCAAGTTATAGATGGAAATGCCTTTGGAGGAATATTGAAAAGCATAGGCATAAATAATTGTAATTATTACAATCACTGCAAAAGGAATCTTTCTCAATTTTCACATAGTAATGAGGGATCTAACTCCCCACTTCCTTTCCCTTCAGGACCTGGGACTTCTCACAAAAAATCAGATAAGCATTGTAAAGCTATATATTTTCTGCTTCAATAATGATGAGCAAAGGGTGCTTATTGACTGTATTGATCAATACACATTTATCAAGTACCTATCATATGTAAGAAATTATGTGAAGACTTTGGGGAGAAAAAATTACTATCAACTCTTATTCCTTTAGGGCAGTGTTTCTTAACTTTTTCTGAGCATGTCACCTCTCACCAGTTTCTTTCTCCCTGTTCTTCCTGGTGGTCCCCTAGGCTTCAGCAGTAGAAACCCTTCCCCCACCTAATTTAAAGATTTTCACCTGCAGCCCTATGGAATATCCTGGGAGTCCACAGGGGCCACCTGGCTCACAGTTGGGAAATGCTGCTTTAGGGTACTGTGGTTTGTCGACACAAGTTAGAAATTTAAGCCCAAGTCACCCTTTCAATGTAAGGGCAAGAACTTCCATTTTGGGTTCTTCCATGGAATGAAACCTTGGGTGGTTCTCAGGCAGTGCTGGGTTCTGTCACTGAACTGAGAACTGAACCTCATCAGGAGTGGCCTCAGACTCTCCAATACTCTAAGGTACAGTCCTCATAAAAATTAAATATAAGCATTTTTATAGTATTATTTAAAATAAGAAAAAAAAATCATAGATCCAAAGTGGAGTCTTTATGCCTAGATTTAATATCTAACCTAATTTATAAACTGATCAATATGATCAACACTGGTGATTTAATCTACATGCACTAGTCCCCAAAGCCCCTTTCTACTGAATAGAATGATGACTTTGCTTGAACTGTTCTTTTTCTTTCTCATTGGATTCTCTTTTTGTCACTGTTGTTTCTGAGCCACATTCATTGGGTCTGTTCTTTTGTGCTCATGGGGCCACTGGCAGTCGGTTTGCACAGGGCATCACGTGGTCATGCTCTGCCATCCTGAATGCAAGCATGCTCTCAACCCATTGTGCTTTCTCCCAACTCTGACTCTTAACCCATTTGTTCTCCTTCTGACTTTCACTATGAATAATTCTTTGTACTTGTAGCTGGCAGTGTCCAATGAAAGTCAATCATATCTTTACATTTATTTTTCTTTTTGGGTCACACCCGGCAATGCACAGGGGTTACTCCTGGCTCTGCTCTCAGGAACCACTCCTGGCGGTGCTCAAGGAACCATAATGGGATGCTGGGAATCAAACCTGGGTCAGCCACGTGCAAGGCAAACACCCTACCCACTGTGCTATCGCTCCAGCCCCTAAAATTTTTAATAATTAAAAAATTTGTTATCTAACACTATGTATAATTTTAGTATCTAATGTTTAAATCATCTTTTACTTAGCACATACTCTTTCAAAATTGACTAATTTTTTTACATTCTAACAATCAGGCTGCCATTTTTAATTTTTTAAATTTTGTTTGATTAAAGTACTCTCCATTGGAGATTTTGTTGTTACTGTGTTTGGCATATCGAATACATCACGGGTGGCTTGCCAGGCTCTGCCGTGCGGGCGAGATACTCTTGGTAGCTTGCTGGGCTCTCCGAGAGGGGCGGAGGAATCTAACTCGGGTCGGCCATGTTGGCCGCTTGTAAGGCAAACGCCCTACTGCTGTGCTATCGCTCCAGCCCTAGATGAATAGTATTCCATTATATACACCATTAAGAAATCCACTCACCTGAGTTGGGCACCTGAGCTGTTTCTAGATCTTGGCTACTGTAAATATTGCTGAACAGAGGTGTACAGGTGTCTTTTCAGAGTAATGTTTTTATACCCTTGGGGTAGATACCCAGGAGTGGAGCACAGGATCAGAAGGAAATTTCAGCAGTGTCTACATTGTTTTCCCCAGAAGCAGAGCCAGAACACAGAGCCACCAGGGGTGAGGGAGAGTTCCCTTTTCACCACAACCCCACCAGCACTTAGCATTTCCGGGTTTTGACATACTGACTTTACTGGCTGGTGTGAGGTGTTTCCCATCATTTTGATCTGCATTTCCTTGATAATCAATTATGATAAATATTTTCTGCACATGCCTGTTGGCAACTGTATGTCTTCTCTGAGAAAATGTCTGTTAACATTCCCTCTCCGTTTTTATTAGGGCTGTTCTGTTGAGCCTTCAGACTACTTTACGTCTCTTGGATATTAGTCCTTCATCTGACGTATTGTGTGTGAATATTTTCTCCCAATCAGTTAGCTCTCTTTTTATCTTAGGTCTCATTTCTTTCACAGTGAAGAAGTTTCATCGGTGGATGTAGCCTTCATTGTTCCTGCTTTTGTCTTCGCTGCCAATGAGGTTGTATCACTGAAGATTCATTCCTCTGAGGCCAAGATCTTGGAGGATCTTGCTTATGTGTTCTTCAATATACTTACGGTGGCAGATTCTGTATTAACCTTTCATTGTTTGTGGGGGTGAGTGATGGATTGGAGACATACCTGCAGTGCTCAGGACTCACTCCTGGCTCTGTTCTCAGGACTTACTCCTGACTTTGTACTCGGAGATCACTCCCAGCAACGCTCAGGGGACCATATCTGATGTCGGAGATCAAACCTGGGCTGGCTGCATACAGGGCAAGTGCTTTACCCCCTTACTATGCAGCCCTTTCTGCCGGTCTTCTGGGAAAGAGGTTACCCTGGCTCTGCCTGGTATTTAGGAACTGCAAAATAAACAGCAGCCAAGCAGCAGGCTTGGGTTTTAAGAGAAAAGACGAAAGAGCCCTGGTATGACCTGCTCGCTCATTCCTACATCTCGACCTCCATGTGTCGCACGGAGACACACACTCAGATTCTCCTGCTGATTTGGGGGCTGCAAACACAATTACTTCCAAATTTTGACCCTGAACAATCACTTGTTCAATTATATATTGAACTCTTGTTAAAGGCAAGTGGGCAACTGAGCCCAAAGCTACTGAAAAACTGAAAACTAAAATGTCAGAACTCTCATCATGCTACTCTTACAAACCATGCTCCTGTAAAATCCATCCAGGGTCAGTGAATTTTTGAACTTTTTACCAGTGTTAAAGCCGTGATACAACCTCATCGGCAGAGAAAACAAAAGCAGGAACAATGAAGACTACATCCAACTAAAAATCTTCTTCACTGTGAAAGAAATGAGACCTAAAATAAAAAGATAGCTAACTGATTGGGAGAAAATATTTGTACACAATACATCTCCCTGCCCTGAGCAGAGCCCCGGCAGCTGAAGACCTCCAGTTCCAGCCACAGCCATGCTTAAGACCACTCTCCACATGTTCGGATGAGCCACACACATGAAGGAACTGGCAGAGGAACCCAGGCGTGCAGGACCCAGGGCTTAGATCTCCAAGCCTGCTCAGAGCGGGACTGGGCCTCCTCCACCCAGATCCCCCATGTTCCAGTATGTAATCGTTACACCCACCAAATGCCCCCAGCGCTGTGTAATCCCATCAATGGTCAAGACCCAGAGACTATAAAACCCAGCTTCCAGAAGCGCACGGCCGCATTTGCGGCTGCATGACATCTTATTTTCTAGTCCTTACTCTGGAGAACCTGGCAGGCTACTAAAAGTATCCTGCCCGCACAGCAGAGTCTGGCAAACTCCCCGTGGGTATTCACTATGACAAAAATGAGTAACAATGATGGGTCTTATTCCCCTGACCTTGAAAGATCCTCGAATGTGGCACTTTTTAAAATTTCAGGGCTAAGACAAAAGAGACATTACTGGCGCCTGCTCAAGGAAATTGTTGAACAACAGGATGACAGTGATACAGACAGTGAAAGCCATGGTAATTATAGCTTTAAAAAATCCCTGAATGGAGCGAGGGAGCTGGCTCAAAGGGCAGGGCTCATGTTTTGTATGCAGGAGGGCCAGGTCTGATCCCTGGAGGCGCACATTCCCCAAGCACTATGACAGTGGCCCCTGAGCATTGTCAAGTCTGCCTTCCAGATTTAAAGAAATCAGTCAGTGATGTTTAAAAACTACAAGTACACACACACACCCACATCCATGGAATTTAGAGGAGGCACAGCAATGCTCATGTGCCTCTAGGCCCAGTCTCAGCGAGTCTCAGGAAACTAAGCTAGCAGTTCATTGTGAGGGCTGGAAGATGCAGTGCCACTTGGGTCCTGAGGTGGCACAGACTACCAGCATCTGCTAGAGGTGCTTGGGGGCCTCTGGAATCACACCTGGAAATTTCTGTGGTATCCCTAAACCCCCTCCACAGAGCCCAAAACCACAGGCACATCTGTTGTCTGGGAGTAACTTCACAGTTTGAAACATGTCTCATTCAACTCTGCCTCAGAGTTGATTCAAAAATTAATTTTTGAATGAGCACTTCTGTAAACTTGTTTCCTGTGAAACTCATATTTCTCTCTTCCTTTACCATGAATTTCCAAATTCCCAACTTCTTCACACACCATAAAACTCATTTACTCAAAACTCTTCTAACAGTCTAAATGATTACCTCACTTGCAAATCTTATCTTCATAATCTTCACTTTTCCACTTTACAAAAGAAAAACATGCCCCCTGTTATCCCAGCTAATACAACGATGCACTGTCTCAGAGTGTAAAAAACTGTCCCAGAGTGTAAAAACCACCAAGCCATCAAAAAAAAAGTTTCAAGATATAGATTCTGAGGAATAAAATAGATCTTTATAAGAAACAGAAACATGCTGAATCCTATCTTATCCAAGGGACAAACCTCTCTGTTATTTATACAGAACAATTAGAATTCAGAAGTGAGATCATAACTTAGGGTCATGTTTTAGCATTTACTTGAATTAGAAGGTATTCAGTCTTTTTCTGACAAGTCAATTCAATAAATTAATCTGACAATAAGCATTGTATATTATGGGGGCATGTAAATGATACTTCTAATATTCTGACAATATATTTAAAATATATGTTCTCTCTGGGTTT
This sequence comes from Sorex palustris, assembly GCA_028565675.1. Lineage (NCBI taxonomy): Eukaryota > Metazoa > Chordata > Mammalia > Eulipotyphla > Soricidae > Sorex > Sorex palustris. The sequence continues at coordinate 7,286 of JAOXYA010002092.1, read as the reverse complement.
TACAGATTATAAAACCCAGCTCCCGGAAGAGAACAGCGCAGAATCTCCTGCCCCTGAGCCTGGCTGTCCTTGCTGGGGCCCCTTGGAGGGGGGCGGGTTGAGTTTCCCTCCTCCCCCCCCAAGCAGAGCCCGGCAGTCGAAGACCTCCAGAACCAGCCACCACCATGCTGAGACCACTCTCCACACACATGGAGGTACCGGCAGAGGAACACAGGCATGCGGGTCCCAAGGCTGAGATTTCCAAGCCTGCTCGGATCAGGGCTGAGCATCCTCCACCCAGATCCTCCATCTTCCAGTAGGCAGGGGTCACACTCACCAACTGCCCCCCCCCCCAGCACCATGTAATCCCATCAACGGCCAAGACCAGAGACTATAAAACCCAGCTTCCAGAAGCTTCCAACATCTTTATTATCTCACTCTTACTTTGGACAACCTGGCAGGCTACCGAATGTAACCTGCCTACACAGCAGAGTCTGGCAAACTCCCCGTGGCGTACCCAACATGCCAAATACCAGTAACAATGATGGGTCCCATTCTCCTAACCCTGAAAGAGTCTTGAATATGGCACATTTTAAAATCTCAGGGCTAGGGCGAAGGAGACGTTACTGGGGACTGCTCGAGGCAATCGACGAACAACAGGATGATCGTGATCATGATATGTTCCCTTTAAAATGAACTGAATGTATATACCACAAAACAGCCTAACAATACTTCCAAATTAGAAAACTTTGAAATTATCAAGTAAGCAATAACAGATTTCAAAGGGCATCTGAACAAATATCCTAGAAGCAGAATGCTGATAAAGGGCAACTAACCCATAAAATAAGTCCAGCAACAAAAGGAAGAAGACAACTGCCATCAATCTGAAGATCCAGATTCTGCTGCTATGTTAGAACCACCTGTCCTCTCCAATCCCATGAAAATGCCGCCAAAAGACAATTGTGACTTGACAGCAAAGCCCTAGACAGCTTTTAAAAACCCTGTGTCCTGGGCACCCTAATTCATCTTGTTCTGGATTCTGTCAAAAAGAATACACTTCCTACCCACTCAACAAGATGAGTTAAGAGGGCAGCTCTCACATTAAGTGTTCTTATCCTCAAAGTCAGTGAGAAGGAAACTTTTGGAGGTGATGAATATGTTTACTACCTTAATTGTGGTGACAGTTATCACAAATAGTGACTCGAGCCCAAACTCATCAGAAACTGTATGCTTTATACATGCGTGGGCTTTGTATTTTTAGTGATATCATATATATCCCCATAAGTGTGCTTAAACAAATGCACTCTTCTTAGAAAGGATCCCTAGACCCAAATGGAAAACAAACATGCATGGGGGCTTCCACATGTCAACAAGCCATTCTCAGGGACCAGGAACTCGCCCCACCCCCCAAGACCACCCTACACCCGAGGGGATCTGACCAACCAGCTATACATCAGAGGTTGCGACAACTCGACCTCAGGTTAACCTGCTAAACCAGCTCACAGAACTCAGAAAATCGATTTATTCACTAGATCAGCACTTTATTAAAGGATGTAACTCAAGAACAGCCAGACAGGGATGTATGGGGCAGGATCTGGGGAGATAACACTGACCTTCCACGCCCTCTCCGGGAGACTCCCCAATTCTCTGTTTGCCAACTTGGAAACTCCCACCCTCATCCCAATAACTTGCCATCTGCAAGTAACTTGATTTTCATTTCATCTCTTTTCCAATGAAGGCCTAGGGGTAAAACTTCCAACCTTCTGAGATAGAGAGAGAAAATTCTGACCTTGGAATCACATGTTTCTATAAGAAATCAGCTTTAGGTGCTTCCAAAGTCATCTCATTCACATCACAAACGACACCTTTATTATTCTCAACACTGAGAAAATTCTAAGGATTTGGGGAACTGTGATCATTTATTATGAATAAAGACCAAATATACCTATGTTTTCCCTTAGAAATCACAGTATCAGCTGGGACTGTAGCAATAATATAGTGGGTTTGGTGCTTGCCTTGCATGTGGCTGACCTGAGTTCAATCCCCAGCATACCAAAGGGTCCCCAGGCACTGCCACAAGTAATGTAATCCCTAAGAACAGAGCCAAAAGTAAGCCCCAGCACAGTATGGTTTCCCCCAAAACAAACAAACAAACAAATAAAAAATAACCGCAGTATCACAAGTCTAAATAATTTATCATAAGCAAGAGTATATCCATCTCCTTCTTACTATGAATTTTTTCTAAATACATCAAGACATATTACCTCCTCTAATCTTATTTTTGCTACCATAAATATGTTTCTCTCACATACAGACATATACTTACTTTTTGCCTCTCATAAATATATTTATTTATTCAAACTTGTTTTATCTTGATACTGATATATTTTCTAAGAGAATTTTGTAGTGAAAACTCCTAGTGCCTTTAAATCTCAAAGAAATATTTTAATAAGAATCAAGACTTTGGAGAACATCTATGAGAATTCATGAAACTTATCATCTCTACTATACATCTTTGCACAATAAATTTATTTTTCAGTCACACCAAAGTTCAAGACACTGCAAAAATCTTGGGTTTGCATGGTTTCGAAAGGACGCTACAAGGAATGAATGAAGTATCAAATAGAATAATCCACATAGAAACAGTCTCTCCCATTTTAAAAAATAATTTATAAACTGTAAAATATGAATATGTATGATATGTGTAATTATCTTAAATAAATGTTTTCATTAAAAATTCATTTATGGAATTGTTCTATTACTTGTTAACCCATGCTCTGTTTTGTGTTTGTTTGTTTTTGGGTCACACCCAGTGGTAATCAGTACTTACTCCTGGCTCTGTGTGCAGGGGTCACTCCTGGCAGAGCTAGTGGGACTACATAGGATGCCAGAGATCAAACTGGGTCAGCAGCATGCAGGGCAAGTGCCCTATCCTCTGTACTATTGTTCTGGTCCTCTAAAGCATTTAAACCTTAACATTATAAAAGTGCCATATAATCCCATCAACGGCAAGACCCAGAGACTATAAAACCCAGCTCCCGGAAGCATGCGGCCACATTTGCAGCCATGCGACATCTTATTATCTAGTTCTTACTTATTATCTAGTTCTAACAAAAGTATCCTGCCCACCCGGCAGAGTCTGGCAAACTCCCCGTGGTGTATTCAATATGTCAAAAACCAGTAACAATGATGGGTCTCATTCTCCTGACCCTGAAAGAGCCTCGAATGTGGCACTTTCTAAAATCTCAGGGCTAGGACGAAGGAGACATTACTGCTCGAGGAAATTGATGAACAACAGGATGACAGTGATACAGTGATTTATAAAAGTATTTGGAATATAGAAATGAAAAAATGTTTATTGCGTTGGATAAAGGGAAACAATCATGTTAATGAGACACAAACTCTAAATAGTAGCTGCACAGGGGAGTGTAAAGATGGTGGCAGGCTCCTGTTCCCACAGAGACCGAGTTCCTGTCTACAACGTACAATCCACGGAGAAACAGCTGAGAGCTCGCTGGACGGCTTTATCAACTAAAGACTCACACCCCAGAATGTCCCACAGCAGCTGCCAAGATTTCTAGAACTGATACTAGAGCAAGAATTTTCCATCTGTTTTCTCAACTGATTGAATGCAATGAAACATCTTATAATATCATATGACTGTCTATTTCTGTGCATTCTGGTGATGCTTTATTTTCATATGCATACATATATGTATATACACATATATATCCTGTGTATCAGTGGATCATTGCATTCTGGGAATGCCATTATTTCCATAGCCATATACATAAACACATATACATATATGTGCATGTATGTATGCAGTGGATCATTCAATTCTTTTTTCTTATCTATTAACAAAACTGATATTCATTCCATTCACCTATCAATGCCAATCAATGAGTTGTGAGTGAAACCAATAAATCTGCAAGTAGTGCTAATGAGTAAGCAGGATGAGCAAAACAATGGGTCCTTGTGTTTTCTCTCCTCTCTCTACAGAAAATAAACAGAATTCCAGAGCAAGCAGGAAATAGTGTTTGTATCTCCATAATTGTATTCATTTATTTACAATTCCCTCCATCATACTTCCTGCCTGTAGAGATGACTTCGTTTCCCAAATGGAACTGTGCTCACTGTCTTTAAGACACTAAATATTACAAAGTGTTTTCTCTTTCACTCTTCCCAAACTTAAGTGATAAAGTGATAAAACCCTTACCTTTGTCGAATTATGCTGGGGTTAGCCGTCACTAAGTGACTTTTGGATCCAACATCTTTGGTGTATTCACTTGACAAGGGCGGGAGATTGCATCTAAAAAAAAAAGAACAAGAACAAACATTTTAGAGTGGCTTACCCAGCTATTAAATTGAAGCCGTTATGATGCATTGGAAGTTTACTAAGTCTAGCTCAGTTCATAAGTAACTTCTTATTACCTCTACCCGGGGTTTAATAGACATTCACTGACTAACTTTCAGCAATTTCAAAATGCTATCATAAAAATTTGTTTTGGAAGAAATATAGAGGCAGCCAGAAAGGTTAACGAACTACAAAAGAAAAGAAATAAAACTAAAATGAATTCATCCCATTCAAAATATTTGTTGAAGCGATGGGACCAGCAGAAATTAGAACTCAAGAGTGTGGTTTCTAAAAACAGTGACAACCAGGGACCCCAGGATGTGCTAAGAGGCCACAGGTGAAAAGAACATAGATGGAGGGCACGTCACAAGAGCAGGGGGCCAACACAGGAAGAAAATAAAGTCAAAAGGGGTTGAGAAGCACTGCCCTAGAGGACAAAGGATCCACCATGTTTTCTGCATATCCACATACCTCAAACCACAGAGAGAATTAAATTTGCTCTTTTTTACATTTTTCTTTCCCAAGTTCTAAGGAAATATTCAGGGCAAATTCTCAGAGAAGAAATTAGGACATGATCATAATATGAAAATGGAAACTCTAGTTTTTATTTGGAGTTTTCATTAATAATAACAAATGTATGCTGAATTTTAATTATATGCTATTTACATTACATTATATTCTTAAACTTTTGAATTCTCTTGTGTAGATGACCAACGTACGCGTTAACTATGGTGAAGGCACAATGATTGTCGTGTAGAGAATTGCAATAATTATCCACCATCCCAGTTCAGCCAAGGAAAAGAGCACAGGTAATATTTTTCTGGGGACAGAAATAGCTACCCTTTCCTTCCTTCACACAATCACCCTCACTCTGGCTGTTTTCCTTGGCTACAATGTCTCCTAAGTCTTTACAAAGGAAAATACGGCCAATCCAAATCCGATGGCTTTCTGCCAGCAGACATTGGGCAAGTAAATTCATCAACCTGGCCTCAGTTTCCCCAGTAGGCAAAATAAGAGTTATGGCTTTTCTTCTCTAATAAGCTACTTGTATGATTAAAAGGAGAAATGCAAGAAAAATTCTCACCTTGATAACATCACAAAAGTTCAAGAATATAATGTAATGTAAATAGCATATAATTACAATTCAACATACATTTATTATTATTTATGAAAACTCCAAATAAAATCTAGAGTTTCCATTTTCATATTATTATCATGTCCTAATTTCTCCTCTAAGAGTATCTCTCACTTCAGTCCTACCACTTCAGGGCATATCTAACTATTATTCCAACAAACAAAATGATCGTTTGCAGGGAAAGGTATCTTCTAGATAGTCAGGACCTTGTGAGTTTCCCAGGTGAGTTTTTATGATTATCATAAATAATTTCTTCTTCATAAGTTATTTTTAAATTTACTATATAAATAACAAGTCTCACAATGGAGACGTTATTGGGCCCGCTAGAGCAAATCAATGAACAGGAGGACAGTGACAGTGACAGTGACTATCATTAATTTTCCTAAAACGACCCTGTAGTAAAACGTGATGTAAGTTTCATATGTGCACCACTATATCTCTCAACTGTGAGATCTTCCTACAAATCTTCCCCAGGGCACAGACTTCTCCCTGCATCCACTCAGCTGATCAGCCGAGGCTCCCCAATGCGGTCTCACATGTACCCTATGACTCATATCAGACCGTTTCAGAGCATCCTGGGTAGAAACTCATCTCTGTTGATTTGGAATCTTCCTTTCACCTATACTCTGGTAATGAGCTACTGAAGCTTAATTAGTAAGCCAATGAGTGACTTAACTGTCTGCACTGAGACCAAACACAAGGGGGTAGGGTGGGAATCCCAGGCAGAGCAAGTTGTAAGCTTAACCTTGAGAGGCCTGCAGTGTGGGGAGACACCGGATCTCATGTGGTTCTGAGGATCCTTGTGAGGAGGTGAGCTGATCCCCAAATACCACACTCGCCCAGAAGTGGCGCTGACAGTCTTGTGATTTAACCGATCTTGGCAGAGATGAAGGTGGTGAACAGGAAAAGACCAAGGCTAAATACTGAACATTTGGCTCCTAAAAGAGCTTTGATCTTATTTTTTTTAACCTGAAAATTTTAGTTTATTCTTTTTTTTCTCCTTTTTTCTTTATTTCAACATAGTTTTTTTTTTCCATTTATGTCCTTTTTTTCTTATTAGTGAATCACCGTGAGGTACAGTTACAGACTAACAAACTTCCATGCTTGCATTTCAGTCATACAATGGTTGAGTATCCATCCCTCCACCAGTGCCCTTTTTCCACCACCAATGGTCCCAGCCTCCCTCTCACCATCCCCACCCATCCTCCCTCCCCCAACTCCGCCTCTGTGGTAGGGTAAAAGAGTTCTGATCTTGATCCATTGTAAAATGGAAATAAACCAAGCTATATTCAAACCTAAAGTCTGATACTGTCAGGTGAGTAGACTTAACCTGTTTTCACCTTTGTTCAATGGAATTAAGTTGGCTTTCATGGTTCAATACTTTGTTTACAATGTGTTCCATGGAGGGAAATTCATGCCTCTTAAATCATGGAGCCATTCATACTTAGAACCCAAAAGTAAGAGTTCAAGAAAAACAGGTGAATAATGACTGCCAAATAAAGGCTTATAACACTTTAGGGCTGGAATGATAGTCCAGTGGATAGGGCATTTGCTCTGCATGTAGCTGACCCGGGTTTAGTCCCAGGCATCATATATGAGCACTCTTACTACTGCCAGGAGTGATCCCTGAGCTCAGAGCTAGAAGCCCTGAACACTGCTGGATATAGCCATAAAACATTTGATCACACTTGATCACTTGACTTCCTGTTAATCATCAATTTGCTCGAGCAGGCGCTAATAATGTCTCCATTTGTCCCTGTCGCATGCTAGTGTAGCCCAATGGTGTCTGTTCGTTCTAGGAACACGAAGAGCCTC
>JAOXYA010002087.1:0-14594 GCA_028565675.1 Sorex palustris | reverse complement strand
GGAGTTTGCCAGACTCTGCCGTGTGGGCAGGTTACATTCGGTAGCCTGCCAGGTTGTCCAAAGTAAGAATAAGATAATAGGATATCGCGCAGCCATGAATGCGGCCGCGTGCTTCCAGGAGCTGGGTTTTATAGTCTCTGGGTCTTGGACATTGATGGAATTACATGGCGCCGGGGATAGTTTGTGGGTGTAATGCCTACATACTTAAAGACAGTTGGTGGGTGTAATGCCTACATACTTGAAGATGGGGGATCTGGGTGAAGGAGGCCCAGTCTCAATCCGAGCAGGCTTGGAGATCTATGCCCAGATCCTGCACACCTGGGTTCCTCTGCTGATTCCTTCATGCGTGAGGCTCGTCTGAACGTGTGGAGAGTGCTCTTAAGCATGGCTGTGGCTAGAACTGGAGGTCTTCAGCTGCCAGGGCTCTGTTCGAGGTGGGGAGGGAAATTCAACCCACCCTCCTCCAAGGGGCCCTGGTGAGGACAGCCAGGCACGGAGGCAGAAGACTCTGCACTGTTCTCTTCCAGGAGCTGGGTTTTACAGTCTCTGGGTCTTGGCCGTTGATGGGATTTTATGGCGCTGGGGGCAGTTTGTGGGTGTAACTGCCTAGCTACTGGAAAATGGTGGATCTGGGTAGAGGAGGCCCTGTCCCAATCCGAGCAGGCTTGGAGATCTATGCCCCAGGTCCCGCCTTTAATAAAATAAAAGGCATCACATTGAGTCTTATGTCTAAAGAAGAAAAACTCACCAGAGGGTTCCGTTGCATTAGTGTGGAAGGAAGTCTCACAGTTGGAGCCTTTCAGTGACTGGTGCATAGCAGACAACCCCCAGGGTCCCTGGTCCATAGTGGACAGCCGTTTGGGTTCCCCTGGTCCATAGTGACAGCTGTTAGGGATTCCTGGTCCACAGTGGACAGCTGTCAGGGACCCCCGGTTCATAGTGGACAGCCATTTGGGTTCCCCTGGTCCATAGTGGACAGCTGTTAGGGACTCCTGGTCCACAGTGGACAGCTGTCAGGGACCCCTGGTCCATAGTGGACAGCCATGTAGGGTCTTCAGGTACATAGTTGACAACCCCCCATGGACCCCTGTGCATAGTGACCTGTGCCCTGGCATCCCTGGTGCAGAGCGGACAGCTGCCTAGAGTTCCCTGACACGTGGTGGACAGACTCTTACATTCCCCTGGGGCTCACTCCCACGTTTCCTCCAGCTCGTCTTTCTCCAAGGAGACCCTGGCCAAGGAACGAGTTGTGTGGTTTGAAGCCTCTTCGAGCTCTGTGGTTAGGATCATTCTTCTGTGCTATCAAGCTGTTAGACTAAAGTACGTGATCATCTAAGAGCACCAGGACATGAAGGCTCAGGAAGCTGGGGTGTCCTTTCCACTGCTCATTGGAAGGGTTAACCAAGAAGGAGCATGAAGCTGATGCTTGGTTCAGCCTCATGTGGTCCCAGGAGATGAAGGGCTCAGCCTCAGGGCCACGGGTGTGAGTGTGGGTGCCCGAGCTGCTCCAGGCCAGACTCTCAGGTCAGGTATTTCTTCTCCTGCTGGGAACTGCAGGTAGTGGGGCACGGACAGCCCAAGGCAGCACCTTATGGTTCACCAGCAACGTGCTTGCAGGAACAGCTTGTGTGCCGGGTGGAGCCTGGTGAGCTCACCAATGTGCCCTTGGCTGTGCGGCTCGCTGGGGTGGGTTGTGCTGTGTGCTTGGACCCCTGATTCTGCAGAGACTGCTCACGCTCAGGGCACGCTGCAATTGCATCAGAGTAGCGTTTCATTATCGAAATCAAAGGATTGGATTACTGGAAGGATAAAATTAGACACTTATATTTGCTGAATTAACAACTCTATCTTCAGCCCTCTGGGAACAAATTCTCACACTTGGCTGAAGACACAAGCTGTAACCACATGGAGGCAATTCCAGAACATTCATTCCATTGGCTCTGCTTTTGTTTTCTGTTTAGAAAGAGATAGTTAATTGGGTTTTTTTGGTGTTCGTATCAATTAAAGCTAATTTTGCTATTAATGGAATTGAAATGCTTTTAACAAAAAACCTAGTGAAAACTGCTGCTTCTGGGCATGAGCATGGATCTTTTAGATGGAAGATCTTTTGAGACTCAGCTTTTCCTTTCATAACTTTATAAGGAGCTCACCTTCCTTTTAGGAGGTTAGTAAACTGAAAATTGAAGATTGTGGTATTTAAAGAGTCTAGACATGAATGTTTCCGTTCATCCCGCCAGCCACTTACCCATCCTCTGTCCTCCTGCCCATTCCTGCATTCACTTACCATCCATCTGCTCATCCAACCATTGACCCTCCACTCATCCACCCTCCCTCCACCTGCTCGTCATCGTCATTTATCCACATCTCTCTATACATCTCTCCCTCCCATCCCACCCATTCATCTGTTTGTCCATCCATCTATCCATCGACTCACCCCTCCCTCATCCATCCATCCAATTTTCTGTGAATGTAACTTATATTTGTGTACTCTCTAACCACTAGCTAAATACATTAAGTATGATTGGGTCACTAAGGAAATATCTAGAACAAGGAGTGAAGATTTTTTTTTTTCAGGTGAAGGACCATATAGGAACCAGAAGGCATAGTTGAGAATATTATGTATGTACTCATATAAAAGAAAGGAAAAGTAACTGCAGTCTTTTTGTTACTAACTCTCAAAATATAATCAACTTTGAGTGCATTCTCTTTTGTGGCATAGATGTATGGATGAGAAAATTGAAATGACATTTGTGAGAAGATGGGCAGCATTTTGTTTAATTGGGCTTCCCGGTAACATGCTCTATCATCTGAATCCTGCAGAAGGTCATCTGTTTCTCCTCATCTGTAACGAAGCACCACATGTTTCAGCTTTGAGAATGTCTGTTCATGCAGATAGGAGCAGCCAAATACTGATAGCAACCACAAGCATTTGCTTTTCATCGAGCGCATTCCTTGTTGGGCAAACATGGTCAGAATTGTTAGGTTTTACTTGTGCTCTGTGCCTGTTGCAATTTCATTATGTTTCAGAAAAGCCACTTTCATAAGGAGTGTAGGTGGGAACTCCTCAGTGGCTGGAAGGACTCAGAGTGAATATATTTTCTAAATAGTTTTATTGAATCACCATGGATTACAAAGATTTTCATGATTGAGTTTCAGTCCTACAGTGTTCTAGCACCATTCCCTTCAGCAGTGTCCACTTCCCTCCCCATGTCCCTGTCTCCCGCTGTCCTGGCCTGCCCCAGAGAAGGCCCTATTTCCTTTCTCTCTTTCCCCTGTAGGCACTGTGGTCTGCAATGCTACTGACAGGGCCTCACACAGGTCACTTTGTCCCATTTCAGCATCTCGCCTTGACCCAGAGTGACCCTTCCTTCCCACTGTCATTGACATAGTGGTCCTTCCCTGATCCATCCCACTCTGTCCCCTGGACCCTCAGTGGCAAGGTTCCTTCCTACTAAGGATATAAGATCTTTTTGTCTGGATGGAAGATCTTTTGAGACTCAGCTTTTCCTTTTATAACGTTTTATAAGGAACTCACCTTCCTTTTAGGAGGGTAGTAAACTGAAAATTGAAGATTGTGGTGTTTAAAGAGTCTAGACATGAATGTTTCTGTTCATCCTGCCAGCCACTCACCCATCCTCTGTCCTCCTGCCCATTCCTGCATTCACTTACGGTCCATCTGCTCGTCCAGCCATTGACCCTCCGCTCATCCACCCTCCCTCTACCTGCTCGTCATCCATCGTTTCTCATGCTCTTCACTTCTGTTGCCTTTCGGTATCTGTTATTCCCCTACTGTATTTCTTTATATCCTGCGTATGAGAAAGATCATTCTGTGTCTGACTGGTTTCATTCAGCACAGTCCTGTCCAGGTCCCTCCATGGAAGAGCAAAGGCAGGACTTACTCTTTCTTTCACCAACTAGTGGACATGAGCAGTGATGGAATCAGAGACAGCAAGGACCACTCCTGCCTCTGATACAATCACACTGGTCTCATCAGGGAAGCATGTACGGCCCCCTCATCAGGGAAGCAAGTACACCCTCTCATCAGAGACACGGGTCTCATCTGGGGAAACATGTACGGCCCTCTCATCAGAGACACAGGTCTCATCTGGGGGAGCAAGTACAGCCCCTTTTTCAGGGAAGCAAGTACGGACCCCGCATCAGAGTCACGAGTCCCATCTGGGGAAGCATGTACAGCTTGTTCATCTGTGCAGGCAAAAGGTAGAGTTCTCTTTACTACCTGACAGTGTTGCTTGTGAGGGAAGTTATCTTAAAACGTGAAAACACACACTAACATACATCTCAGATATAACATGTTGCCTATCTTTAGAAAGAACGTTAACAGGGCTGGAGAGAGAGTGCATTGCTTCCCCAATGTACTGTCTCTCCAGCCCTGTTAATGTGGCTGACCTGGGGTCCATCACCACTTAGGGTCCCACCCAGTGCCTCCAAGAGTGACCCCTGAGCATAGATCCAGGAGAAAGCCGTGAACACAGTTGGGTGTGGCCCAGAACCGCCAATTAAGAAACAACACAGGAAGATTACTGGGTGCTATCCCCTAAGCAGTGGGGTCTGTCACTCGTGCTCTCTGGGACATGCTTCTGGTAGTTGGGGGTTCTGGGGAGAAGCAGTATCCAGTGGGACTGGAAGAGGCTAAGAGGGTGGTGTTTCCTGGACACGGTGGGCAACCTCTCAGCCCTTATGTTCCTCCTGTCCACAGGACTCTGCCAGAAGAGGTGCTCTCTCTGGGCACTGTCCTGCTGCACCGTAGCCTGCCCTTCACTGGCCCATGGCCGTGCCTCAGCATGTCCTTTTTCCCCTCTCAATGTTTGTATTTAAGGCTGTAGATGTTTCTGAAGGACCAAAACTTGTTTTAGTCCACAGATCCCACATCAAGTGTGTTATTTAATACATTTGAAACTATTTCTTAATCTCTCCAAAAGTTCCACTTTTACTCAATGAATGGTTTAGGAATGCATTCTTGTTGTGTTTTCCTTTCCCAACATGTGACTTCTAATTATTTCCAAGGATTATGATTCATATGCTGCTTCAGAGATCGTGATTCACAGTTCCTGGGATAGTGACCTACTTCTTCCTGGTTAAGTTTTGCAGTTTTCAAAGTGTGTTTTTAAAACTCTCTTTCCGTTTCTCTGCTTATGTGTCAGGATCCTGCTTCATGCCTCTGACAGCATCTGATAGGAGGTGTCAGATGCATGCCGTAGGCGGTGTCCAGCCTGTCCTGTTTCTAACCCTCTGTGCCCTTTGCTCTTCAGGTAGATGTAGTAGGTGCCTACATTGGTCCAGGCCCTCCTGTTCTTCCTGGTATGTTTCACTGTCACTGTCCTCCCATTGTTCATTGATTTGCTCAAGCGGGCCCAGTAATGTCTCCATTGTGAGACTTGTTGTTACTGTTTTTGGCATATTGAATACATCACGAGGAGCTTGCCAGGCTTTGCCGTGTAGGCGAGATACTCTCGCTAGCTTGCCTGGTATGTTTACTGACTAGAATAAGTTGATATCCTGGGATTTTGATTTGCTCTGTGATTTCATATCCACCTCCGTGTCCTTTGTACAGTTTTGTCTTTTTATGGAGGGGGGAACTCCCAAGTAGTGCTTAAGGGACCTTGGGGTCACTCCAGTTGGGCCTGTACACCAGTGCTCTGGCCTGCGGGTGTGGTGTGGCTGGACCCTGTGTCTTCAGGAACCACTGAGCCTCCCCTGGCCATGCTCAGGGATGTCAGGCCTGGAGCAGATGCTGCCCCCAAACCATGTGCTCAGATGGCACCTAGCTGGGCTCCAGTGAGCGGCCCCCTGGTTCCCCGGTCATTTCCTCAGCTTTCTCCACGTGTTTTGGACTTTGATGTCTTTGTCCAACCTGCATCTTTGTGACATTCTCCTGCCGTGTACCGCCTCTCTTCCCATCTGGGTTTTGTTTTTTTATCCTGGTGTGTGTGTGTGTGTGTGTGTGTGTGTGTGTGTGTGTGTGTGTCTAAGTGGAATATTTCCACAAATAGTGTCTGTTGCTGTTACCGAGACTTCCTTCCACAAATGCTGTTTCCTTCTTAAAACTCAGATTCTTCAATTTCCTTATCTGTCTGCAGGTTGATTTAATCTTGAAAACATTACCCAAGGCTTTTGGTGCATCCTCACTACCTTGTGTGATTGCTCTGACATAACCCTGGTCGGATCATTTTGATGAGCGAGCCTGAGATCACGGCATCCTGCTTCCCCCTGGAAGAGTGAGTGTCTGCCCAGGGGGCCGGCTCCGTGTCCTGTGGCGGGAGATGAGGGCCATTTCTACCATTTGAATCTTCTGTACCTGGTTTCTTTCTCCTGATTCCCTGTTCTTGGTGCTATTCTTTTGTGGCCTCTGTGTCTCTGAGTAAGGTTCTGAAAGGCAGTGACAATTGTCTTTGGATCTTTTTGTATTTGAAATGTCTTTAGTGTGCCCTCACACCTGAATAGGAATAACTGTAGCTGGACGCAGAGCTCAGGGACACGTCTGGGGCTGGTCGGGAGAGCTGTGGAAAGGACTTGGAGGTTACCTGAACAGAAGCTGGTTTTTCTGTCATCAAGCTCAGGTTCACTTCCAGGACTCCATGACAGGCGAATCCCAGCCCTGGAAGGAGAAAGAGACACATGTCAAACAGCCCGCAGAGGGACCTGTGCTTGGTGCCCCCATTTTAGGGTGTCCGTGGGGCCAGTGCCCCTGAACCAGGCAGCTTGTCCTCCCTGTGCTGCTGGACAGAGGTCTGGGCTGGTTCTTCCTGTCCCGGGCCTTCGGGAGTCGGGCCGGCCCTCACTCTAGCCTGGCCTATCTCACTCACCTATGTGCCGAGCATGCGGCGTTTCACTGCCAGGTGTCACGGCCCCATGGGAGAGACTTTGGTGTCCATGTGCAGTGTGTCCACGGGGGTCGGACTTTGTTTCAGCCACCTCAGAAACACAAACTCAGTTTCTCCAGCCCAGCACTGAACACATCTCAGGGCAGAGCCAGTCACATGTGTTGCTTGGTGCTCTAGGGCCCGCGTGTGTGGCCCAGTGGGACTCTCGGGAGACCTGTCATGGACGCGCGTCCTGCTCTGTCTCTGGCCTGTCCCGTGCAGTGCTCCAGGTCAGAGCTTGCTGCTGAGAGTCGCCACCAAGGCCTGGTGGCCGTCCTGTGTCCCCAGCCCGACAGGGAGCTCTGGATGCACCAGACATTTTACCCACGTGCTGACACTTCCTGGTGCTGCTGTGGCTGGGCCACGGGGTCAGTCTCCACTCAGACTCCATGTGTGCCCGGGTGCGGCCACCCTTGTGCCACCTCTGTGGTCTGAGGGAGCCTGGGCAGGAAGGATGCTACTTCACCAGCCAGAGTGCCGTCAGCCCTCATGGGGCCTGGGGAAGGGAGGGATGATGGGGCAAAGTGGGGGCCGAGGCTCTGTGAAGCCCCTTGGGGCTGAGGGTGCAGCGAGGCCAGGTGGGGACCACAGGCTCCTGTCACTCGCTGCTCCTGCTCTGATGACGAGGCTGGGAACAGGATGTGATACGGGATCCGGAGGGCTGGATCACAGCAAAGCTTCTGGACGGAGTGTGTGTCCTTGTGAAGGGGAATAGCCAGCACCCTGGTCCTGTGCCCCTGTTGGGCCCTGTGAGAGGCCTGAAGCAGAACCTACCCTGCTACGCCCCCCACACCCTGCCCCCAGGACAGAGAATCAGATGTGCTAATGCGAGTACTTTCCCAGCGAGGCCCTCAGAAGGAATGGGAGACAGAGTGCTGGGCAGGCAGGCTCCAGCCGGGCTCCCCTCAGTGTGAGAAGGGCAGCAGGGGTTTGGTATGACTGGCTGGCAGTGACGGACTTGGCCATCTTAGGGTCTGTGATGTGGAAGGGCTCTGGGAGCCGACCCTCTTGAGCGCCCACGGGTGTTGCCATGGAAGTGACGGTGTGTTGTGTCTTCTGTCCCCATAGCTCATCACGGCCTCTCTAGACGGAAAGCTCCAGCTGTTCACAGCCCCATGAGCATCGGTGAGGCTGGCGCAGCTACACAACTATTCTGTACCACACTGGGGGGCACCGGCACCTGAGGGAGCCCCTTCATGGAAAAGTTCATGTGACCCCCAGTACCTTCCTCAATAAAGAAACGGAACGTGTCCCACAGCTAAGAGATGTGGAAGGAGGGCTCGCCGACAGGGAGGAGCCAAGAGGTAGGAGCATCGAGGGCCGGGCAGGGCCTGCCAGCCATGGAGACAGGCAGGGGGCCGGCGCCCTTCTACTCCTCGTGCGCCAGGGAGCAGCAGGCTGTGCTCCACCCCTCAGGGTTGTGTCCGCTGACACATGTCACCCCTGCAGGGCTGTCTAGCTGCCACATTATCACCCTTCAGGTGATATGCCTACTGCCACGTGTCCCCCCTCAGGGCTGTGTCCACTGCCACAGGGCCTTCTTAGGACAGTCACAGTCCTGGCTCACTTTCATGTGTGCCTTCACCCGTTCTGTGGTGCCATGTCTGCTCTTCTGTGGAGCCATGTCTGCTCTGCAGATACAGGTCACGACGGGCGGGTGTGCAGTCCCTTTGTGAGAGACTCTGAGGCTGCTGTGGTCCCCACTGAGCTCACGCCCAGGCCTGCACCATGTGGGGGGCACAACCGGGCAGCTCTGCCATGACACTCAAACACCAGCCATAGACACTTGGCCCTGCCAGTATGGGGTTGGGAGGCAGGAGCTGGTGTCAGCCTGGTTCTGAGAGAAAGAAGGCCCTGAGGAGAGAGGACAGATGGGATAAAGGTCCAGAGTGTCCTGGCCAGTGGGCACATCTCCGGGGGACGCAGTGGCAGTGGGTCCGCCTCCTGACCTCACGGCCTGTGAGGAAAGTGCCCTCTCTCACAGGTCTGTTCTCCCGAGCTCCTGCTTCCGGGACACCAGCTGTTGGTGAGGGTGGGGCTGGGGGATGCTGAGTACAACCAGTTAGACTTCCCCTGGGCTGGGGGTGACTCACACTCTGGGATGGGGTCACAGGATTTGCACGAGGCCTGGCACACCCTTGTTTTGAGACAAATGAGCATGTGACGAGCACAAAGGCTCACAGCCCTGAGTAAACAAGGTCCTGTCCGTCTGCCATCCACGCACGACGCCCTGAGCAGAGGCAGCAGCTCCTCCCTCTGCTCTGCACGGCCCCATGCAGCTCATGCTCAGCCGCAGGAGGGAGGTCAGGCCTGTGGGACTCACACCCCGGAGTGTCCAGGGAGTGTGTGAGTGGGAGCCGCGGTCAGGACTCTCACACTAGTCCAAGACACTTGTCCAGTGCTCTGATTGTTGACCCCCAAGTGCCAGCTTCGTAGGAGTGACCAGAAGTGTCACCCGGCAGGGAGCCCCTGCCTCCCACCCACTTCTTCCTTCTGCTGCCATGTCTCAGTAAAGAGGGGAACGAGGAAAGTAGACTCAAGAAAATTGCTCCCACCTCTCATATGCTAGACCCACTTTGGCCACCCGGGAAAACACCAGGCTTGGGTCACGACTGACAGCTTTCCCTGTATGGCATGAATGTGTTCCGCCAGCCCCGTGAGGCAGCTGTCCAGCTGTACCTGAGTCTGCTTGTTCTGTGCTGTGTGGGAGATGACCCCTGACACCAGTTACTGGGGAGCCATGGACTCTAGCTGAAGCAAGGAACTGCTCCTTGCAGGGAAGGAGCATCAGTCCTCACCCTGGGACATGCATTCTGGGCCCATCACCTTCCTCGCAGAAAAGTTCAGGAGGCAAAACGATGAAGCAAGGTAGCTTTGGTTGAACAAACGTTGCTTAGAAAGACATGAGGGGAAAGAAAGACAGGAGGTCGGTGTTCGTGAGAGCACACGGGCTTCTCCAGAGTGAAAAACACAAGCAAGCAAAGACAGAGGAAAGGGCGTAAGATGCATGTGCAGGGGTGAGATCAGGAGGCCATTGGCCACGTGGGGCTTTCCTGTGACAATACCCAGATTGGCCTTTCACATATGCAGAACTCCAGAAAAGACATGTGGAGAGGTGTATGAAAGCTCCCCCCAAAACCATGCGGGGTGCGTTCTTAAGGCCCGTGTTCCTGTTGGCGTGAGCTCTGGGGAAGCAGTTACCGATCTGGAGGCTGAGTGGGGAACCCAGACTTTCCTTCTCAAAACCCAGCACTGGGGAAACCCACAGAGGTTCAGAGAGGGAAAAAGACGCTTATCACGTATGTCCAACCAAAGACCTACATCTGGATAATACAGTGTCACTGTCATTTGTGACGCAAGCTTCACGCCCAGCACCTCTGGAGTGACATGGCCAAGGCTGGTTCCGTGGTGCCTTTTAGACCTTTATGGCTCCATCTGCCAACTTGTACATCAAATGGGCAAATCAACACGAGAGGCCTGGGCAAAGGGACCGAGACTTTTAGTAGCCAGATGGGAAAGAGGAGGCCACCACAGCCCTGCAGGTAGCATAGGAGGGACCGAGCATGGGCGTGAAACAGGTGGTTTGCAAAGCAGCTTACTCTAAATGCATACGTGTTCCATGCTCCAGCCTTGACCCCAAACCCCTGCCCTGGTTTGAGAGACACCAGGCAGAGCAGCTTCCCGGGGAGGTGAGGGGGGGGGGTCCTGGCAGTCAGCTATGGCAGAGGCGCACTGGCACCAGGGGAGACCTCAGCTCCCGGCACCTTCACACCCGGGGCAGCTCCTTCGAACCAGGTGGCTGGCACCAGTTTGTCCCGGGTCCCCCGAAAGGAACCTCTGTTCTCTGTTGAGAAATCTGGCCAGAGTGGCTTTTTCTGGGCACCTTTGATTTGAAAAAGAACTTTCTAGAGGAAAACCAGTTGCTCACATTGGACTCATTTTATTTAAAAACCCTATTTCCTTTCATTCAACTTCAGTGACTTTCCAGGCGAGTCAGCAAGTCCAGGTTGGCACCACGCTGCTCCCCACTCGGTGTTGGGGTTCCAGGTGAGCTCTACCATGATGCACGGGCTTCCTCGGAGCCTGCAGGCCTTTGCCACCTGTCTCCTGGCCTGCAGTCTGGCAACCGCGTCGGAACTTGCCGCTGGGGACCCTGCGCCTTTCCAGCATCATGGTTTTCCACGCGTGTACACAGGCCTTCCTGCTCAGCCCAGGAACAAAGACAGACTCTCCGTAGTACAGCGCAGAGGCTGGGGGTGTGGTCCCCTGCCTCCCCGGTTTGGTGAGAACCCCGCCACCAAAAGTGAAAATAGAAACCCAGGCCGAGGGCAGCCTGCTCCACACTCGTGCTACTGATGGCCTGAAGTGGTGGGCGAGGGCCCCCCACCCCATTCTGCTGTCTGAAAATGTCAGGAAAGTCATTTCCTTCTTTCCTCTCTCATGGGCTGTGATGTAGGAGCCTCAGCATGGACCAGGAAGTGGGCTGTCCAGTGGCTGTTGTCTTGCACTGGAAATGGGACTTGTGCCATGGCACGTGGGCTCCATCAGCGGAATGATGCGTGGAGGCTTGTTTCCTGTCGGCTGCAGCCCATTCCTTCTGTGTGTGCAACTTCTGCCTCTGCTGGCCAGGTGCCCCGTGGGAGGGCTGCCTGTGGTCAAGCCCACAGACAAAGGTGTGGCCGGGAGAGTGCCAGAGGGGTGGAGGTAGGGGCAGTATGCAAGCAGGGCCCCCTGTCTCAACAAAGCTTCTGCTCGAAAAAGTGTCTCTGACAGCCAGTTTTACACAGTCGAGTAGAACCAGTAGAGCTTTTCAAATTAGTAACTGACCTGGCGAAGTCTTTGGACAGATCTGCCTGGGTGGCGCTCCAGCTGCCCCCACAGGAGGGCCAGAAGGACTCAGCTGCACACCCCAGTGACGCAATAACTGCAGGACTGTGTGGCCACGTGAGGGCCTGTCCCACAGGATAGCCGTGTAGCCACATGGTCACATGAGGCTCTGTCCCACAAGAGGGCCGCAGGGCCATGTGGACATGGGCCCTTGTCGGGAGTGGGGCATGAGGCTGAGTGAGCGCCATGTCCTTGTGTTGAGGCCATGGCCCCGGTCCTGGTGAGCCTGAGGAAGAGAATGCTTGGAGGGCCCTGGTGCCTTTGCGCCCCCACTAGGCCTCAGCCAGGAGAGAACGAGGCCTGTGAGCTGGAGAGATGCTGACATGAGCTTCTAGTAAGGACAGAAGGATGCAGCCGCCTGCAGGGAGGGGGAGACAGAGACAGGGAGAGACGGGAGGGGGAGAGATGGGGTGGGGGAGACAGATGGGGAGGGACAGAGATGGGGCTAGGGAGACAGAGATGGGAGGGGAGACGAAGAGAAGGGGAGCCCACGTGTACAACAGGCAACACATGTGAGTGCTTGTGTGCAGCAAGTGACACGTGTGGATGTTTGTGCACTGCCAGGTGACACACGTGTGAATGCTTGTGCATGTGTGTTCCAGGAAGCGCCTCATGTGTTGCCCCCTCCCCCCCGCCCACACGCACTCCAGCTGCTCCAGTGGGGCCTGTGGCTGGTGGCATTGCCACAGCTGCCACCGACATCTCCATCCAGACTCAGTCAGTGAAGCCTGAGGTGCTCCTGAAACTGAGGATCTGGCCAGGGCCACTGAGGGTCCCCACTTGCCCAGTCGGCCGGAATGGCCCTCAGCCAGCCCGTGCTGACCTGGGTGGGCTGTGGCCACGAGGCAGTGCTACTCCCACACTGAGCAGTGTGCTTCCAGGCAGGACGTGGTTGGGGTGGCGTGGCCTCTGCTCCCGGGGACTGGCTGCTGCCCCCAGACTCTGGTCGGGCTGCAGATCAAACGCGCTGTTTCATGGGTGGTTGGACCTAGGAGGGACAGACACCTCATTCAGCTTCCAGGAATGTAATGAACAGATGGAAAATGAGGAAACAGATTTTGATTATCAGCTGTCTCTGGGGGCTTTTATATGCCAGAGAGGATGACAGCAAGGGCCGAGGGGTGACATCGGTCTTGCTCAGTTGGCCGCCAGGACACGTGGGCCTAGGCACCGTGCTGCGCTGGTTCAGGGCACTTGTGAAGTTGAGATGCAGGGAGCCAGGAGGTCACGGGCCTGGGGCCCCAAACACGCCTGATGAAACAACCCGTTTGGAAACTTTATTTCAGTTGCATGGCCAGGCTCTCTCCTGTTTATTTTTCGAAGCCTGGTGCTTTTAAGGGAAATTTGATCCATATGTTTGGGTGACTTTGATTGTGCTGTTGAACCACGATTTTAAGAATTGTGTAATGTGGAGAAGGGTTCATTCCCTGAAGCTAGAATCCCACACTGCTCTTTCTGCAGACACGCCTGGGGTTCTCCGAGGGAGACCCATGTCCTTGGGCGGCCCAGGGCCTGCTCAGTGTGGCCCAGGGGCTCTTCACTCTCTTGGACCCCAGTGCAGTTCCACAAGGGTCACTCAGCTTTGGGGTTGCCTTTGGCAGCGAGACATGGCTCAGATGGCGGAAGGCCAGGTGCAGAGATGACATGGGTCCTGTCTCACTTCCCTGCGGGGTCCTGGGCCCTGTGAGGAGGTGGCTGCTCCCTGCAGTCTGCACCCCAGCAGAGGCTGGGCAGCCCTGGGGAAAGGTGCAGAAGTGCAGAGGGTGTCCCGGCTGGCCACTCTTCCTGGTGCCACTGCAGACACCACAGTATCCTGTGTGTCCTGAGACATCCGGCCTCACTGTTGCCCCGAATCTTTCCCTGACCCGGTCCCCAGGACTGTGTCCGACCACCCTGGACCCTAGTCCAGCAGGTGCCCAAAATCTCAGGGTGGGAAAATGTTGGACTCAGTGCAGGAATGTGGGGGTTGGTGTGGGGAAAAGTGGGGGCCAGCTTTGGAATGTAGGGGCCATGATGTGGAAATGTGGGGCTCAGCATGTGGATTTTGGGCTCTGTGGGGGGACATGGGGGACATGAGCAGTGTGGGGAAATGTGGAACTCAGTGTGTAGGAATGTGAGGGTCAGTGTGTGGGCGAGTGGGATTCAGTGTGGGAATGTGGGGGTCAGCGTGTGGGAATGTGACTCAGTGTGCGGGAATGCATGGGAATGGGGTCAGTATGGATCGGTGTGTGGGAGATGTGTGGTCTGTGTGGGGAATATGGGAGTCAGTGTGGGGAATACAGGTTCAGTGTGGAAATGTGGGAGCCGGTGTGGGAACTGGGAATTGGCAGTTGGACATGGGAACGGGGACAGACCCTGACTCTAGGACTCCACTGCACCAGGGATACACACTGTGTCACCCCACAGCCTACCTGTGGCAGCCAGTTGCCTCTCCACAACCCCCACCTCACTGGCACGCCGTCATCTGGTACCGGCATGTGTAAGCCCACACAAAATGGGGGCGCAGCATTCATCGGCAGTGGCTCTATCTCTCCCGCCGCCCGCGTTCGGCAGTCTCACCCTTCTCCCACCAGGGGAGGTCGGTGGCGAAGGTCAGGCGGAGGAAGGAACGAGGGCCAGGCTGGTAGTGTTAGTCGTAGTTTATTCTGATCCTCTCCTCATCTGTCTCTGCTCCCGTCTCTCTCTGTCTCTCCTCCCCCTGCCCAATCTACCGTCTCCTTATATCTCTCTCCAAGAGGAATTGGGGAAGCAATTACACATAGGTGCGGTCACAATCAATAGGGGTAGAAATCTTAGCCTCAGGGAAGGCCGCTCCTAGGACAGATC
>JAOXYA010002079.1:0-14597 GCA_028565675.1 Sorex palustris | reverse complement strand
AACGTGAGATCTCAGCTGCAACCACCAGAACTCTGCACTGTGCCTGTCAAGATGGCGGGGGGCGGGGGTGGGGGGAGATGGAGCATGAGGACACTAGTGGAGGGGAGCTGATGCTGGTAGTGGGAGTGGGGTTGAGATATTAATTGCCTAAAACTCACCGACTGATAACTTTGTAAATTACGTTCCTCTGGAATGATGATATCAACCAGACATACTGTGGTGATGATTTCAAGATAATCACCACAAAGATCAGACAAAGATGCTGGACTCCTGAAACTAGTATCATTTGTTTTTTGTGGGGATGGAGGTGGTTTGGGATACACCCAGCAATACTCAGGGATTGCTCCTGGTGGTGCTCAATATGAGCTGCTGGGATCAAACCCAAGTCAGCTGAGTGTAAGACAAGTACTTTGCATGCTATGCTATCTCACCAGCCCTGAAACTAGTATAACTTGATATATCACTTATATTACAACAAAACAAAAAGAAAGGAGAGGAACTTAATCCCTCATCAATACCTGAAATCTCCTCTGGCGGGAACCTTGCCACAACACTGTGAGCGCCAGCAGTGCCCCAGGAGCTCTGAAGGCTGCCCTATCTGTGGATGCCCATGTTCCTGGGGTCCCTCCTCAGACTCCCCTGGTGTCCCCTGTACCCTGAGTTGGGAGAGTTCTTTCCCCTATGACCCAGTTTGCTCTGGGTTGAGCACGTGGTTGGGAGATTTTCCAGCAGCCCTGCACAATGTGGACGCTGAGGTGCTGTGAGGGAAAGGTGGCTGTCTTCACATGGGCACATGCCACGCCTGGAGGGACAGGATGGTGACCCTGCCAGAGCCAGTCACAAGGAGGTGATGCCCTCCAGCTGCCTCACCAGAGATCATAGCCCCATCAGGGGCAGGTGGCCTCCGGGAGCTATAAATCTCTGTAGCCCAGATCATGTGAGGGCCTCTGGGTTAGGGTTCTGGTAAAGTTTGGGCTAGGGTTAGGGCTAGAGCTAGGGTTAGCTCATGGCCTAGGTTAGCGTTAGGGTATGGTTAGAGCTAGGGTCAAAGTTAGGTCTAGGGCTAGGGTAAAGGTTAGGGTTAGGGTAGGGTTAGGACTTGGGTTAAGATTAGACCCAGGCCTAGGGATTTTGTTAAGGTTACAGTGAGCACTAGGGTTAAGTTTAGGTCTAGGCATAGGGCTAGTGTTATGTTAGGGTTAGGGCTTTGGGTTAAGTTTAGTGCTAACCAATCCCATCAAAAAATGGGGAGAGGAAATGAACAGAAACTTTCTCAAAAAAGAAATTCAAATGGTCAAAGGCACATAAAAATGCTCTGCATCCCTAATCATCAGGGAGATGCAAATCAAAACAATAATCAATATCATCAGAAACTGGCACACATCAATAAAAATAAGAATAACCAGTGCTGGTGCAGATGTGGGGAGGAAGGGACTCTCGTTCATTGTTGGTGGGAGTGCTGACTGGTCCAGCCATTTTTGAAAACAATATGGACATTCCTCCAAAACTAGAAATTGAGCTCCCATATGACCCATCAATACCACTCTTGGGAATATATCCTGGAGATACAAAAAACACAGTAGAAATGACACCTGCAATTGTATGTTTATTGCAGCACTGTTCACAGTCTGGAAAATCTGGAAATCTGGAAATCTGGAAAATCTGGAAAAAATCCAAGTGCCGAGAACAGATGACTAGTTGAAGAAACTTTGGTACATCCACACAATGGAACACTATGCAGCTGTTAGAAGAGATGAAATCATGAAATTTGCAAAAAAGTCAATGGACGTGGAAAGTATTATGCTAAGTGAAATGAGTCAGAAAGAGAGGGACAGACATAGAATGGCTGCATTCATTTGTGAACATAAAGTGACACAATATGAGACTAACACCTAAGGATATAAGAGATAAGGGCCAGGAGGATCACTCCATGGTTTGGAAGCCGGCCTCACATGTTGGGGGAAAAGGCAGCTGGGATGGAGAAGGGACCACTAAGTAAATGATGGTTGGAGGGATTGCTTGGGATGGGAGATGTGTGCTGAAAGTAGACTAAGGACCAAACATAATGGCCTCTTAGTATCTGTATTGCAAATCATAACGCCTAAAATTAGAGAGAGAGAGAGAGAGAGAGAGAGAGAGAGAGTAAGAAGGAATGTACCTGCCACAGAGGCATGGGGTGGGATGGGGTAGAGGTGGTGGAAGGGACACTGGGAACAATGGTGGTGGAAAATGTGCACTGGTGAAAGGATGGGTGCTTCGTCATTGTGTGACTGAATCATAATCATGAAAGTTTGGAACTGTATCTCATGATGATTCAATAAAAAAAAGTTAAGAGTTCAGGTTAAGGCTAGGGTTAGGGTTAGGGTTAGAGTTAGGGGTATATCTAGACCTAGGGCTGGTGTTAAGGTTAACATTTGGCTTACGAGATAGAATGATTACACCAGGTAAAACGTTCACACCTGCTTTTCCAGAATTCTTCAGGGTTTTTTTTAATGTACAAACAGAAGAGTAGTGAGTGTTGGTGTTGGAGAATATTGGGTGTTTGTTGAAGTTATTGGGACAATGTGCTCAAATGTGGTACCTGGACACAATTGCTGGCTGGCTGTTTCCTACATGAGAGGAACTGGGAGGGTTCTTATGGACCAGGTGACAGGTCCTTCCCAGCCTCTGCAGTGGCCCACTGGGTTAGGGCATATAGTAGATCACCTCTGAAAGCAGCTCTTGTCTGAATGTAGAATCCACAGCACCAACGCTGTAGAGTAAACAAAATTAGATTTAGACCTTTGAAATGATTCAACCCAGAGACTCCTAATAGTAGTTTCCTCATCCTTTGTCCTTTGGGACTGTGTAAAAGAAATGCGTTTCACCAATTCTTATCCTTCTAATTTTTGGTTCCATTGCTGCATTGATGTTTGCTTTGGGTTCTGTTCCTTAATGGGTTCTAGAGCCCAATATTCCTTCATTGGTTAATAATCTTCTATAGGCAATGGGGCAGTGGTTTGACGTTCATAAAGAAATGTTTGCTATTGTGGTCTCATGCTTTAAGCAGTAATTATTGACAGAGAGAATAAGAAATAGTATATAAATGATCCAAATCACCTACAATCTCTGCAATGTTGTTGGGTGCCAAATCCGTAGACACTGCCCCCTCTGACACGCCAACTCTACTGCTCCCTGCTCTGGGGAAAAAAGGGGCCACTGCAAAGCTCCCAGGGCCACTTCCTGAGTGGGAAGAGGTAAGATCCACTGAGAGTGAGACACGGATTTCCGGGGGGCTGGGTTGAGGTTGGGCAACTCTGGGACCCAGGGAAGTAAGCGAAGCTTTCCCAGCCTTTAGTGAGTAACCTTTGCATGTTTTCTACTGAAGTCATCATGGTCTTTGCAGCAGGTCCTGTCATGAATAAATACTGACTTGGGCAGAGCCTTCTGGAAAAGAAAGGAAGCTAATGAAGACGCGGGAGAGTAAATCCTGTTGATGTAGATGTGGGCTTGTATGTATGTGTGTATATATGTGTGTGTATGTGTATCTGCATGCATGTATGTGCAAGAATGTGATATGATGGAAATGGTTCCAGCTTTCTTAATACACATATGAGCTTATGTTAACACGATTGTTTTGGAAATGCCTACTCAGTTTAGGGTGTATTGCGGTTAAAATGCACAATACCAAAAGTAGTATTAGAGGCAAACATTGTCTTCTTCACAGCAAGCTTCTGCTCAACCATCTATAAAGCTTTCTTGCACCCATTCTCAGGCTTCTGATGTCTGGGATTGTGTGCATGTGTGTGTGTGCCTGTGTGTGTGTTTGAACTTTTCTGTGTTTGGGGTGAAAATAGTGCATAATAATTAAAAGAGTGGCTATTGCAAACCATAACACCCAAAATGAGAGAGAGAGAGAGAAAGAGAAGGAGAGAGGGAGAAAGAGAGAGAGAGAGAGCGCAAAAGGGTATGCCCTGCCACAGAAGTGGGGCGGTGTGTGTGTGTGGTGAAGTGGGGGTGGGGGGAGGCGCACTGGGATCATTAATGGTGGAGAATGGGCACTGGTGGAGGGATGGGTCCTGAGGGATGGGTGCTAAGCATTGTAGGATTGAAACGTAACGACAAAAGTTTGTGAGTCTGTAACTGCACCTCGCGGGGATCCATTACAAAAAATAAAAACAAAAAAAGAAAAAAATAATTAAGAGAGTGGGAGTTTTGATTTTTTTTTTTTTTTGATGAAATAGAATCAGGAGGAGTGATTCTACACAAAAAACCACGAGGAGTGCTGTGACTTGGTTGACAGTTGTCCCGCATCTAACTAACTGGCCTGTTACTTTGCTGGGAGCTGTGTAGTCAGGAACACACTAATCTGGTTGGAATTATGTGTGTGTGTGTGTGTGTGTGTGTGTGTGTGTGTGTGTGCGCGCGCACGCTCTGGGTTATACAGCATTCATGAGCTCCTGTCCTGGGCTGTGGGGTGGGGGGATCAGCTCCTGAACCGTGGGGTCCCAGCTCTCTGTGAACAGCTGCACCACTTGTCTGGGCAGCTTCAAATGGCTCCAGCTGTCCATGCCTCACAAGGGAAGTCCTGTGACAAGGTGACAAGGGCAGGAAGTCATAAAGCCTTTAACTTCAAAGACTGAACAAAAGTAGGGCCCCAGGAGGCCTGAGATGTGAGCAGGAGGGGAAGAGAAGAGGGCTGGGGGCAGGGGGGAGGGCTAGGAGGGGACCAGGGATCTCCCAGAGATGTGGGAGTATGCAGGCGAGGTGCCTGCATGTCCGAGTCTAGGGGAGCACACGGATGGTAACTGCGAATGTGATATAAGAGTTTCAGAAGAAAGAGTGAACAGTTACAAGCAAAACACAACAGTCGTGCTTATAAAGGTTTGAGGGTGCACTTTGACTTAAGCAGAGCAGAATTCCCAAAACTTCTTTGGCCTACTGCCTGTTCCCTTTGCAGAAAAAGATTTATCACTTAGTCTCTCTCCACACCCCCTGTCCCATGAAATGTTCCATATGTGTGAATTTTTGTACACATGTGTGTGCTTTCTACATGCATGTCTGTCTGGTTGTGTGTACTTGTGTGTGCACACATATTTGTTGGGGTAGATAGAATTTTTTTTTTTTTTTGCTTTTTGGGTCCTCCCTCTCAGAGAGCCCGGCAAGCTACTGAGAGTATCTTGCCCACATGGCAAAGCCTGGCAAACTACCCTGGCAAACTACTACGTTTTACCCCTGGCAAACTACTACGTCATATTCAATATGACGTATTCAATATACCAAAAACAGTAACAACAAGTCTCACAATGGAGACATTACTGGGTCCACTCAAGCAAATCGATGAACAATGGAAGGACAGTGCTACAGTGCTTTTTGGGTCACACCCGGTGATGCTCAGGGGTTACTTCTGGCTCATGCACTCAGGAATTACTCCTGGCAGTGCTCAGAGGACCATATGGGATGCTGGGGATTGAATCCAGGCTGACCACCTACAAGGCATATACCTTATCTGCTGTACTATCTCTCCAGCCCCTCCTCTTTCTCTTGTGCAAACATACCACCTCATATCGTCAAACTCCAGAGTAAGACACGAGCCTCTGTCTCAGGTTTGGGGCAGCTGCTTACGTGAGATCTGAGACGAGGCTAAGTGGATGGGATGGAAGCTATTCCCGTGGGGGTTGGAAAGAGCACTGCAGCTGAGACCTCAGCAGACACTGTAGCATCGCTGTAGGTGGGGATGTCAGCCCCGCTCCCAGTTACCAGCTGCCCCCCCAAGGGGCAGAGTTGCCAGAGTCTTCTGGGGCTCCCCTGGCTGCATGGCTGTTTTAGCTGATCAAAACTCAGTTGTGCTTGTGATCAAAACTCAGCTGATCCTCTCGCTCCAAATGAATGTTTTAATTTAATTTCATTTATTTGTTTATTTATTTATTTATTTATTTTGCTTTTTTAGTCATACCCGGTGATGCACAGGCTCGAGCACTCAGGAATTACTCCTGACGGTGCTCGGGAGACCATATGGGATGCTGGGAATCTAACCCGGGTCCTCAACACATGAGGCAAACTCTGTTCTATCACTCCAGCCCCAAAATGTTTATTTTTTTTTTTTACCTAGATAATGGGTAAGAGTGGATACAAAGACTTGGAGGTAGATCCAGCAACCCCCTGTCCCAGGCCTCAGGTTTTATTCTTTCCAGAACAAGTCTCAGGTGGACCTCAGAGATAGATGGTGGTCACAGAACTGTAGCTAGAATCCAAATGTGCCCAGGTCAGAGTCTTCTGGGTCAACACCCTTTGCCATCCCCACTTGTGGTTATGTGACTTAATCCCTTTTTACTGCTATGGGGATAGGTCTTACGGATAATAGGAAGGTCACTGCAACATATGATTTACGTTAGTATAATAATGCATTTGCTGTGACCAACCATAGTGACCAGTAGAAGAACCTGTTTATATTCTCATCACAAACAGGGGAGGTCCTAGTTCTGTTGCCTTCAAGCTTCGCCAACACCTGACATTGTACATCTTTGTTATTCCACTCACCTGGTACATGAGGAAATCTATTGGACTGAATATAGACTTTTCATTTTCCTGATTATTGAGGATCAGCACACTTCCATTTGCTTCCTGGTCACGGAGTTATCCTGTTTCACAGAAGACCCACTGCTATCACACTGTCTGCTCTTTTATCGGGAGTTGAAGGTTTCTTTCTATAGTTGCATGATTGTGTGTAATTTTGTAACTTTCTGACCTTTAGGGCCATTTTAGAGGCTTGCTGATGATCCTACCAGGTTTAAACGGAAACCACTATTTACACCTCCACCCCTGAGGCTGAAGGGGAAGGTTTGCTGTCTCTATTTGGAGAACACTGTCCTTCCTTCATGAAGGTCATCTTTCTCATCTTTCCTATGCAGCGTCACTGCTAACTTTGTTCTTGGGAATCTCCCCGAGCATCTGCAGTCCTGCTTGAAGGCAGACTCTGCTAAGGATTCACTTGCCTACTTTCTGCAGGTAGATTAAAGAGAGCAGATAACTCTGAATGCCTTCACTGTGGTGAGGAGATAAGTATGGAGTCGGTTACTTACAAACTCCAAGCAAACAGCAAGCTTCAAAGGATCACGACTTCATTACCTCATTTGAGAATCAATGAGGTGCCTCACTCGAGTCCCCGTGGTCCACCCCGTGATCCTGCTGTCTCATTTCTAGCACTTACTGCTCTCCTAAGTCCAACTTCTGGGATGTCATCTGCTGACTGGTGTGATTTCAGCTGGTAGGAACTTTGCCTGCTATATTGTCACTTTGGCCTGACACTTTCTTTTTAACTTTTCTCTCTCCCTCCCTCTCTAACATTTCATATACCTCCTCCTTTCTTTTTAATATTTCAGTCTTGATCTGCTTTCCTTGGTCAACTTAGTTTCATCAAGACATTTATTGACCAGGCAGGATTCAAGTCGTTGCAAAGTTATTGATCTTCTGACTGTTGATCCACAGATATATTGGAGCTTCCTGGTTTTCAAATCTTCTGCACCATTTCGCTGTCTGATTTTCTGTTAGATTTTTACATTCCCACTTATGAGTTTGCTAATGATGTTAGGTGTTGCCTTCTTCTTGAACCTCATTCCAATCGTAATTACGGGAAGTTTTCTTTTATATCTGTATCCTTGTCAAAATATCAGCTTAAATCAGTAATCATCACTTTATTTTCACAAAAAAATATTTATTGCTGGGGACTGGAGCAATAGCACCGTGGGTAGGGCACTTGTCTTGCACGCGACAGCCCAGGTTTGATCTCCAGCATCCCACATGGTCCCCTGAACACCGCCTGGACTAATTCTTGAGTACAGAGCCAGGAGTAACCCCTCAGCATCTCCAAACCAAAAATAAATAAAAAGTATTCATTGTTGTTATGGTAGTGGGTGGTGGTGGTGGGTATCTTGGGTGATACTTTGGGGTCATTCGGGCCAGGTATGGGACATAGGACATCGCACACACAAGGCATATATTCTACCACTTGAATCACACCCGGAACGGTCATTTAAACAGCATCCTGGACTCAGTACATGTTTTGTTTTTTTTTTTTTTGCCTGGCCCAATGCAGGTTTATTTGCTAGTTTACCTCGACCAGGATCTCAGTAAGCATGTGCTTTAGGTTTTGGATGGCTCACTGAGGTTCTCGACCTCGTACAATCACGGACTCGCCTAAGCCCCGGCCCAACCTGCTGCGGTCTGCTCAAGACCACGCCGCAACGTGGGATAGCAAGGGGGCCAGGCGGCAATGTCGCTCGGAGATGGCGGCGGTACCCTCAGTACATGTTTTTGCCTCTCTTGCTCAAACTTGATGGCCACATGAAGAAGGTGTTATTGTCTTTATGTGATAGACAAAAAATTGGGATGGAAGGCTGAATCTGGGACTTCATGGGTCTTTAGGTCAGTGAGGAAACATTTCAGTAATGCACAGTGATTCCCCCTGAGCAAGCATTTGCAAAAAAGTCTAGATACATGGATATATTCTGCAAAATAAAACAAAGCAAACAAACTCAACTCTTAAAAAATGGAGTTTAAAAGTAGACATTGTCATTTTCTCCTGTGATGATAGGATCCATGTTAGACTGGTACACATTTTATAATTGCTGGGATGGGAGCTCTGATTTACAGACTATGCTGGTTTCTGTGCCATAAATACCCCATTGTGGCTGGCTTCATGCGGGGATATGACATCCGTGAAGGCTGAGCTGGAAAGAGATGCGAGCTCATCCTTGGACTCTATTTCTATCACACAGATATAACAGACATAAAAATCACCACGAACATAGAGAAACCACAGTAAAATAAGCAGGATGCAATGCATTTTGACTATTGTCTTTGTTTGGAGTACAATTGAATTATTTATACAATTTTATTTTTTACGAGGCATGTGCTTAACAACCAGCTTATGAGATTCCCAAAAATTTACCCATTGGCACTTGCAATCAGCCTGAGCTGGCTAGGGCACAATGCTATGCAAGAGGCTCAGAGTAAACATAGAGAGGACCAAAAGCAGCCACATAATTCAATCCAGCAGGAAAGGTGTTCTAATTTGGGTGGTCCCTACAATAGTTCTCTAACCAGAGCAAGGCTTGGGGTCCTTCCCAGTTCAGCAAGGAGTCAGGGAAATTTGCTCCTGCTCTAAGAAGACAACCTCCAGTGAGGGGAAGAAATGAGAATGAAAACAGAAGAAATAAACCTCAGCACTGGAATAGGGATCACCAAAAAGCCCATGGAGATACACCGAATTGCCACTTCTGTAAATATTTTCTTTATGTGTCCTGATTATATTTGTAATCATAAAGTGTTTAGAAGTGTTTACCTTCTGCGTGTTCAAAACATTCAGGAGCAACTGATGCAGATGTCTTGTGATTCTAATTAAATGTTTAGGAGAAGTTGAGTTTGCAATCAATGTTTCAAAATACTGGGACATCTGAGCTACCAGCTGGGTGAGTCGCCTGTTTACAGCAGAGGTTGTCTGATTTAGGTCTCCAGATCAGCAGCAGCCCTGGAAGCACCTGGGGGGTGCAGGTCTCCAGAAAGTGTGATTTAAAGAGGCTCCCTGGGGGACTCCAGACATGCTCAGGCTTAAGAATCATTGCTCTCTGGGGAATTGTCACTGTGTAATGAGAATGAACTGGAAACTGAACGTTTCTCTCAATGCACAAAGCCTCTTGGACAATAAGAACTCCGCCAGTGCTTATCTGCAGCTTCCCCCATCCCCCCTCATTTCTTCACACAGTGTCTTTGTATTTCACACACCTCAATTTTCCCGTCTATTGAATGGGTTCTCGTCCTTACTCATCCACTAGTCCTTATACATTTCCCTTGTGTGTTGTAAAGTTCAGGGTTAAGTAACTAAATACTTCACTGCTTCCTCCCTAGGGTTGGAACCTGGAGTAGATTGGAACCTTCCAGGAAGTATGGGCTTTCCCAGCCTACATCATTGTTTAGCTTTAACGTTTTTATGTTCCTGCTCCATATCCCTGGCCCCTAGTATCATCAAAACATTAAATTCTGATATCAGATTTTACCAAGCATCACTTGAAGACAGTGGTATGATGTGTGTGTGTGTGTGTGTGTGTGTGTGTAGCGTTGTGTGAACATCTGTGTGTGACATGGTATGTGTTTGGTGACCTGTGATGCTTGTATGTGGCATGGACCTATGCAGTGTGTGTGTGAGATATGTGTATATATGCATGTGGTATGTATGATGTGTCAGTTTGTGGTGCATGGCTTACATGTGGTACAAATATATGTGCATATGTGTATTAGAGTATGTGATAATGAATGAATTATAGGTGTGTGTCTTAATGTTGAAGTATGTGTAATGTGGTGTGTATGAGGTAGATTATCAATGTGAGGTGTAGCAAGTGTATGTATATGTGCATGCATACAAGATAAATTTTGTTTTGTCCTTTATCTTGTAATCTTTATTTAATATGCTTTTATAGACATACAAGTGAACCTTTCCCTTAGTCAAATATCAGCCTATCTTTTCATTCATGGATTTTTCCATTGCTTTTGTACTTAGAGAACCTTTGCCCACAGTGAAATTAGTTATCTATTAACCATTTTTTAAAAAATCAAATAGTCTTTATGGTTTGGCTAATAAAAAACCAGGTTTATTTCAATGCAGCTAACACAAGTCAGAAATTAAGTTGATTTCTTTCCCCTAACTACTTAGTCATCACATTTGTAGTATCTGTTAATAATTCATTTCTAATCCATTGTTTGACTTTCTATCAGTTTCTTGAAAATACCACTTTTGAGGCTGGTGTAGGGCACTTGTCTTGTGCTTTGGTGACCCAGGAACCATTCCCAGCACCCCATATGGTTCCCTGAGCCCACCGGGAGTGATCCCTGAGTGCAGAGCCAGGAGTAAGCCCTGAGCACCACCAGGGTGGCCCAAAAACAAATAAATTTTAAAAAATCACTTTTTTTGGTGGCATAGTTTACCATAAAATTCAGCGATTTTAATCACATAGTTGTAATAAATTTATGGAAGTATTCAGCATCACCACAATCCAGCTTCAAAAAGTCTTGTTTTTTTCCACAAAGCATTATCTTCTCAGGTTCATCTGTGTTATAATTACTATTTGTTTCGTGTTCCTCTTAATTATGGAGTTGTATGGATCTGCCTAATTTCATCCATTCTTGAGCTGATGGCCATTTGCTTGTTTCGTTAACCTTTTGTGAATTACACTTGTGAACATTCACACCCACACCTCCCAGTGGACAAATGTTTTTATGTTGCTGGGACAGAGTCTAACATGTAAAACTCCTGAGCCCTGTGCTGTTTATATTTAACTCTTAAGGAAACCGCAAAGCTATTTCCTAGTGTCTGTGCCATTTTCCTTATCCTCAGCAACATTTGATTCTATACACCTTTAAAAATGTTAATTCAGGGGCCTGGAGTGGTAGTACAGTGGGTAGGGCCCAGCCAAGAGTGATTCTTGAGAGCAAACCCAGTAGTAAACTAAAACAGCCAGCTCTGGCTCTCCAAAACAAATAAACAATGTTCATGCATTTTTCTATTTTAAATTGCATAGGTGTTAGTCATCTCTAAGACGTGCTAGAAGAGAAACTGTATTTCAGTCAGTACCTTCCAAAACAAGGGGATGTAAACTGCGGCTTCCCTACTTAATGCTTTCTTTTGCTTTTTTCAGGTTTTGGGCCACACTGGTGGCAGGCTTCTGGGCTGTTCCAAACAGGACCTGGGAGACTGGCATGTGTGAAGATGCCTGCTAACCCGGCCACACGCAGTGCACAGCCAGCCCTCGCATTCCTGTGCTCAGTCACCAGAGCCCTGAAAACACCGGAGTTTTCCAGTGCGGGTTAAGCTTTTCATTGCTGATTGTTCCTCCTTTACTGACCATGGGTCACTGATGGAAGAATTATATATGGGGGTGGAGAAAAACATTGCTGATTGTAATTTTTTGTTTTTTAATTTTGGTTTTGATTTCTGGGCCATACCTGGCAGTGTTCAGGGCTTAACTCCAAACTCTGTTCAGGAACCAGTCCTGGTGGGGCTGGAAGACCTGTTGGGGTATCAGAGATCAAACCCGGGTCAGCGGCATGCAAGGCAAGTCTGCCCTGCTGTGCTGTCCCTCCAGCACCTCAACCTGGGTTTCTGGACGTAGAAGCCAAACAACTTCCTTTGCTGGAGTTTTATTTAAAATTTATTTAAAATTATCGAGCTCCTGGGCCAGCGAAGCCTGGGTTCAATTCTGACACTTGGAAGGGGTAGGCTGGGACACAGTGCCCTTGTCACCAAGGGTATTTGTCACTGTCCATTTCTTTGGTCGTTAGGTCTCAGCGAGGTTCGGGGAGGGGGGCTGAAAGTTCTTGGTCATTCGGGCTGGTGTTTCAATGTAAGGGTCCAAGGGTATGGAGCTTCTCAGACCTTGCAGCGTTGGGATACCTGGGTCACCCCTGCAGTGTTGGGGAACTTTCTTCTCAGAAATAGACCATTTAAATCAACTGAGTGGAATTTTAAAACCACATATCAAATGTATTTTTGCATCTTTCTATTGTGGGTGGTAGGCAGAAAGGTGACTTTCACCAAAGTTAAATAGTGTATATTTGAAGTCAAAGTATAATGCTAGACCATCAGAAAGCTGAAATCAATTCTATAAAGTTGTAAACCAATGGGACTTCAATTTTAAATTAAGAAGCCCATGCCTACCCTACTCGTGAAGGTCATCTCTAAAAGCTCAGTTGATTGGCTTTTACAAGTCAGTTCTCTGACACCTGGAACTTAGGTGCCCGCCAAAGCACGCATTTGTCTTTACATAGAAAAGGTCAAAAGATATATAAACCATGCTTTAATTATAAATCTAACCTTTTTTGTGAACTAATATTTGCAGCTCAAAACTGCACAGGATCTGCAAATACTCGCCATCCCCCACCCTAAATCGTTCTCCTTCTGCTGCTCCCTGCCCAGAGCACCCCCTTCTTCCCTGCATAGCAGAGTCCTTTCTAACTATGGTCATTCAGCACTGCTTCCCAACACTCTCATGTAGCTTGGCCCACATATGTTTTCTTAATCGTCCTTTTTTGATAAATCAAAGGGGTGTTTTTTTTGTTCTTTTTTTTTTTTTTAATTTGTTTCTGGGCCGCCACTCTCAGCAATGTTCAGGGTAATCCTGGCTCTGCACTCAAGAATTTCTCCTGGTAGTGTTGGGAGACCATAGGATGCTGGAGATTGAACTCCAGTCGGTGGTGTGCAAGGCAAATGTACTACTCACTGTGTTATCTCCCTGGCCCCTAAAAAAAATTCTTAATTACAAGGCAGTCAAGATTTCTCAGTCATTTCTTTGGTGGTTAATGCATTCCATATTCAGCTTAAGAATAGACATGTAGTCTGTTCTAATAGATATTTTGTGGTAGTTCATACAAAGGTTGCAATATAAATTTGTGGGGCCAGAGAGATGGTACAGTTGGAAGGGTGCTTGCCTTGCACGTGGCTAACGTAGGTTTATTCCAGACATCCCATATGGTTCCCCGAGCCTTTTCAGGAGTGATCCCTGGGCTCAGGAGAAAGCCCTGAGCATGGGAAGGTTTGACCTACAAAAGAAACAAATAAAAAATAAATTAATAGAGAGAGAGAGAGAGAGAGAGAGAGAGAGACCAGGAAAATTGCTCTACTATATGGTAGCATGTGGGAGATCCCTAGCTCAATCCCTGGGAATATATGCCTTTCCTTCAACCTGCACCTCAGAGATGATCATGGGTGTCCCCAGCACTTCTAGGCCTGAGCGTTAAATATCAAAGGATGAGAATATTCCCAAGACTGGCCTTGAGGCTCTCAAGTACTTCTGGGAAGAACTCTATAGAAAATAAAGGCCAGAGAGATAGTGCAATGGGCTGAAGCACATGCTTTGCTTGGTAGAGGCTCAGGTCCAATCCCTAGAATCACATGGTCTCTTGAGTTCCAAGGTAGAGGCAACCCATGAGCACAGACTGATATGGTCCCAATATACACACACACAAAAAAAGTTAATTGAAAAAAAATATAGAAAACAAACACAGTTTTAGTTTATGAGAACAAAGTGGTCACCAGAGAGGAGGAAGCCTAGATGATCAGTCAACATTGATTGTGGGTGGTAGGCAGAAAGTTAACCAAGGTTAAATATAGAATTTAAAGTATAATGCTAGACCACCAGAAAGCTGAAACCAATTTTATAAAGCTGTAAACCAATGGGACTTCAATAAACAATATTTAAATTAAGAAGCCTGTGCCTAGTGCCTACCCCACTTGCGAAGGTCATCTATAAAAGCTCAATTATTGGCCTTTACAAGTCAGTTCTGACACCTGACACTAGTGAGGTGTCTGCCAAAGCTCGTGTTTGTCTGTTTGAGGGTGTCAGTTGGACTCCTTGGAGAGCCCTCTGGGCAGCACCCCCTTCCTCAGAATCCAAGAGCCGTGTACCTGTGCTATCTTTCTAGTCTGATCAGGTGATAAATAAAGTAAAGTAAAGTAAAGGCCCTCCTGTTGATTATCGATTTGCTCGAGCGGGCCCAGTAATGTCTCCATTAGAGACTTTGTTGTTACTGTGTCTGGCATATCGAATACTCTCGGTAGCTTGCCGGGC
>JAOXYA010002071.1:0-14598 GCA_028565675.1 Sorex palustris | reverse complement strand
AACAACAAAATCTCCAATGGAGACGTTACTGGGCCCGCTCGAGCAAATTGATGAACAACGGGAGGGCCTTTACCTTTTTACCTTTATCCAAGATCTTACTTCTCCAGCTAAAGGGGAAGTTTCTCTGGGAGGTGGCTGTAGGCTTGAGTCTGAGGGGCCCCATTCTGCACCCAGAGCCGTGAGGGCACAGAATGGCCCTGGGAAAGTGTCTATAAACCTGCCAGCTCCTCCGCAGCTCCTGTTCCACTGCGGGCAGGCAACGGGCAGCTTGCCGAGGAGTCACCTCTCCTAGGCTCCATCATTTGGCGCCTCTTCCTGGGTACGCTGGCTGACAGGTGACCCATTTGTGGCCTGGAATCTCCTCTCTCCCAACTGCACTGGAAATGACCTGGCCCACAGGGATGTCTGTGCCAGATCAGGACAGGAATTGTGCGCTGAGGAAGAGGCAGGCTAAAGAGCCATCCATATTCAGAAAGATCAACGGTTCCTTCCATCTTAAAAAAAAAAAAATGTGGCGGGCCCGAGAGACAGTAGTGTGGCAGGGCACTTGCCCTGATGCGGCTGACCTGGGTTCGATCCCCAGCACCACATATGATGCCCTGAGCCCCACCAGGAATGAGCCCTGAGGTCAGAGCCAGGAATAAACCCTGAGCACTGCGGGGGGTATGATTCAACACCTCCGCCCCCAAAATCTGGAAACTTCTCAGAAGCTTTTTCAAATAGAGGAAAATGAGTGGAAAGAAAATTAGCAACAAGGATCAAACTCTTCAAGATTAAGTGTTTCCATAGGTGTGCCACAGTGAGAAATAAACCAAGAAACAGAAACAAATCCTCCAACTTAGAGGAACTCTTGGAACACGAATACCTTCCCTGTTCCCAGGTGTGGGGACTCTGAACAGCACTGGGAACCCACTGGCCCCAAGCTTCCCATCTGGGGATCTTGTCAGGAACCACACGGATGATGGCTGGCCACCGGAAGGGGTGGGAGAATTCCAAAGGCTATAGCACCTGGGTTCAACCCTCATTCCCAATCTCCAACACAGCACAGTTCCCCACGCACTGCTGGGAGCAATCCCCAACCAAGAGACCAAAAGTGGCCCCTGGGCACCACCAGAGTGACCCCAGCTGCCAAACACAAAGTAAGCTGTCTAGGAAGCCACACCGGCTCACCAGCATGCTAACTGAAATCACAGCTTCCCTCTTCTGAGCTGGGTGTCTGCTCTTCTCTTGCAGTAAGAAAGTTCTGGTTGTGCCTTCGGTGCATTTAAGCATTTAAGAAGGCATCTCTAGTTAAACCTCGTCTAGGGGTTGGTGGAGACACAAGCTGAAAGCGCAAAGGCAGGAAAAATGTGCTCTGTGAACCTGAGTGCTGAGCTCATACACGCCTTCTGGGGCAGTGCCCTGGGGCTCTGCTCTGGGTCTCGCTGTCTTGCGAGATTCTGAAGGAGACCAAACCCAACCCAAAGACGGGCAACAGGGTGATGACAGTGACAGTGACCTCTGCCCACCCAGGGGCCGGAGCGACAGCAGAGCAGGGAGGGCACTTGCCTTGCATGCGGCCAACCCAGGTTTGATCCCCGGCATCCCATATGGTTCCCCGAGCTCGCCAGGAGTAATTCCTGAGTGCAGACCAGGAGGAAGCCCTGAGCATTGCTGGGTGCGGCCCTGAACCAAATCAAACAAAAGAACATGGTGGCACCCAAAGGTCCTTCCACATGGATTAGAAAATCCACCTGGGTGTAGTCTTAGGCAGGGCCACGTGTGCGTGTGGGGGACAATGAAGCATCACTTGCTGACTGCTCAGCCTTCCGCACTGGCTCCTCTGACCCTGACAGTTCCGAAGGCCAGGCTGCAATTCCCTGGTCTCGGCCACAGAACATGCCTGTGGGCACACAGTAGGTGCCCAGCCACTGGCCATGCAACCTTGCACCCTCCAGTCCTACTTCTTCCATTGGAAAATGGGAGAACCAACACCATCCGACTCATTAGTTGTGAAATTAAGAGCTGACACTTAGAAAGACACACACAGTCCAGTGCTCGGTGTATTGCAGATACCAACGGGGGGGGGGGGGGTGTGTGCTTTTGGCACTCATAACACTAAAACACCAAAAGGTCGCAGTGGTGGAGGCTGAATGCAAATGACTGGAAAATAACTGCGTCACCATCACAATGACACACAAAGAGAATGCAAACGAACCCAGTATTTTTAGAAATAGCCAAACATTAAGTATTTTTAAAATTCTGACTCAAAACAGAAATGAGTGATAAAATAGGGGGGAAGAGTACAATTATATTTAGGAGAAACAAATCTCTATGACAGGTTCAAACGTTTACCCTGGCCCTGAACTGTCTGCGCGCTGGCCCCTGGGAGTTACAGACACATCAAGCTATGTTGATGCTAGGATGTCACCCATGTACCTAAGATCAATGGTCATCACGGGGTTGGAGAGAAAGTACACCGGTAAAGTGCTTGCCTGCAGCCAACCTGGGTTTGATCCCCGGCACCACACACGGTCTCCTGGGCCCATCAAGAATAATTCCTGAATGCCAAGCCAGAAATAAGTCCTGAGTTCTGTGTGGCCCCAAACAAACAAAAAACCAACTCCCCCCCACCACACACACAAAAAAAAATCAAGCGGGTTTTTCTCTTGACAGCACCTGATGCTTTAAATGACTTCTCATCTGCACCCACTAACTTTTGGGGGATCATACCTGTGGTGCTCAGGGCTTACTCCTGACTCTGCTCTCATGGACCAGCCCTGGCAAGGTTCAGAGAACCATATGGAGTGCTGGGGATTGAACCCATGTTGGCCATGTGCAAGGAAAGTGCTTTACTTGTTGACCTATCTCTCCGGCCCCACACCTAGTAGCTTACAATAAGCACAAACCAAAATGCAGTGAGGTGGAACCTCCCTTTGAAATCCAGAAGCAACATTACACAAGACTTGACTTCCCAAGGGGGCCAGCCGGCTGGGGTTTGAACCCTGGCATCCCATATGGTCCCCTGATTCCTGCCAGGAGTAATTCCTGGACACAGAGATAGGAATAAATCCAGAGCACAGCTGGGTATGGCCCCAAACAAAAACAAAAGCAGACTTGTCCTGCTTGGGGCCAGAGACATAGTATAAGGGTGAAGAGCTTGCTCTACGTGTGCCAACTGTGGGTCGCTGAGCCCCAGGAGTACCACCAGCCAGGATCCCTACCCCTGCACTAGCTTCTCCCAGTTCCCACCCTGTGTCTGTGTGTCCTCGGGACTGTGAATTACCCTGAGACTCCACTTCCTCATCTGTTACCAGGTATTGTCCATTATAGGGCTGGGTTGGATGTTCAAATAAGCCAGCTCTTATTGATAACTGCTTCCATTTGGAAAAATGACCAAAAGCTTAAAAGTTCAATGTAAAGGACTACTTCATTTTTAAATTTTCATATTAAAGGACTATTTAAAATCGACATGGTTAAAAAAAAAAAAACTTTCCCAGAATGATCTCTCACTGCCTGCCTCTCTCGTCTGCCCAGACTAGCAAGTACCTGACTGCTGAGATTCAAAGAATGAAAGAGTCAGGCACAGGGAATGGCTGTGGTTCCCGGGACTATCCCCCGCACTCGCCTTCTCCCAAATCCCAACCAGAAGCACTGGAATGACAGAGGTGCCAACAGCCTCATGAATGCAATTTAAATGGGCTTGTCTCTGCCCAGTTGTGGCATTCATTCTTAGATAATCAGCTAGAATAGCACAGTGTAATCACACAGTTCAGCAGAAGGAAGAACACAGCCAAAGGACGCGCCTGCTAATCTGCAGCTGCTCCTCAGGGTTACCAGACCTACACGTCACCGCAGAGCTGGCTTTGATGGGTAGATTGGAAAGGCCCAGTTTAGAGAACTTGCAACACCCCATTATTTAATTTCATGACAGTGTAACTGACAGCGTAACCACACAAGACGGTCAAAGAACATATACTTAGACTATGTTTGGGCTCCACAATCTGTCCCTTATTCTGCTGTCCTGCGCAACGTCATCAGGAACGGGTGAACTGGGACGTATGTTGGATGTTGCCTCTGAGCTAGTCATTTGCTCTCTCTGCTGACCTATGTGAATTCTGGAATGCTTTCCCATGACATGGACTGCACTCGGATACAAGCTAAGGCACCTACTACAAACGCAGCATCAGAGAAAAGTAAAGCTACTCTGAAGAAACCAAGCGATCAGGGGCCTGGAGAAGGTACAGCGTGGTGAGGTGCTTGCCTGCAGCCAGCCTGGCACCACAGATGGTCCCCTGAGCCCACCAAGACCGATCCCTGAATGCAGACCCAGGAATAAGCCTGAGTTATGTCAGCTGCTATGCCCAAAACAAACATATAACCCAATCCCCCCCCAAAAAAAAAACCCCAAAGAGTCCCACAATTAATAAAAACAGCCATCACAGGTGGCAGTCAATAGAGGGAAGAGCGAGCGCCAAAAACAAAAGAAGACTCAATCCATAATCCATACCAGATGCTTGGAAGAAAACAGCACGGTTCTCTTTTGTTCAAGTAAGCACTTAACTTTGTATTTCTTTTGATTTTTTGTTGTTTGTTTTTGGGTCACACCTGGCTCTGTGCTCAGGGTTCATTTCTGGTAGATCCAGGGGGGGACATATGGGGTGCTGGAGATTGGACCTGGGTTGGCCATGTGCAAAGCAAGCACCCAATCCACTCCAGTAACCGCTACAGCTTTAAGAGACTTAACTTTGTAAGCAACAAGACAGGCTAATAAAGAGGGCAGGTCACAGGCTTTTCAGTTTCAATGAACTTAGATTTTACCCCTATGGGTACAAATTAGTATGGCAGAGTGGGTCTGATCCCTGAGTACAGAGCCTGGAGTAAACCTTGCACACTGCTGGGTATGGCCCAAACCCCCAGCCCCGCAAATGAATATGAAGTGTGATTAGTGCCCCCCAATCCCCCCGGCATGCTTATCAACTGATGACCATATTACTCCATCAAACCCTGAAGTTGAGCCTTAAGTTGTTTCCTACAAGACCAATATCTGCCAGAGTGTGGCAGGATCCCAATTAACATCTTGAACGACAATTCCTGGGTCTCAAGCAGCATGCTCAACCTTTGTCCACTTAAGGATTCAAGTTTGCCTTAGGAATCCATAGGTAAAGCGGAGTCTGCTAAGTCACAGGTCATCTAAGGAAAGCCAGGGCTGCCTCCTATGGACTGAGCAGAACAAGCTAATGGAGATTAAACCCTGCGTATGTTAAGTCACAAAGGAAATACAGAGTGCCAAAAGGGCTCTTAACAACAGCAGATCATGTACTAAGCTCATGAGGCAAAACAAAACAGAAGAAAACACTACCAAGCATGCAGAGGGCCAGTGAGTTAGGTCAAGGGCCGGTGTGCTACTGTGCATGCTTAGGACCACGTCTGAGCAGGTGGTCCTGAGCACTGCGGTGGGAATCAGAAACTGAAACAGAAACAAGCCAGAGTCTGGGGGGTGGGGGGCGCCTCTACAGAAAGGCGACTTACGCATCCACCCACATCCCCCTCAAAAATCCTGATTCAGATGAGTCAAAACAATAGTAGCTGTGCTAAGCTGTTAAGCAGGTAAGGAAATGAACCGACAGATTTGAGAATATCCATCCCAAGCAATTGATTAAAATATCAGCATATGGAAGAAAACTTGCGATAATTTAACCTCTACTAAAAGCAAATTCTTTAGTGTCAGAAAGGGAAAAATAGTGTTGCATCCTGTGAAACTCCTAAGGGACAAACAGCAGAGAGAATTTCCCAGAACGACTCAGAGTCCAAGCCAAGAGCTACTTGCCACCTGTTTGTTTCACTAATAAGGACTCTTCCTGTGCCCCTCAGTGAACACACAACTGACAGACATACTGAAGGCAACACGGGCATAGCCTCTCCTCGGCAGACTGAGACAGCTAGGCCCCTTGCTGGCCATGGGCAGCAGCCACAGGGCGGTCCCCGTTCTTCTAGTCGGAGTCCCACATTTACTGTGATGGAAGAGACAAAGGGCCTGAAATATAGGCTACATTCTCTGGGGCAGCTGTGACATGAGGATGAGGAAAGCGTGAGAAGAAATATTATGTAACGTGGCTTGAAGGGTTATCCGAGGGTGCAGAGGGGGACAGCTAACAACTCCAATGGGACCAGGGGTCGGGTCAACGGGAGCCAATCCCACTCCTGACTGATCTGTTTGTAGACCACCAAAACTTTAAAAAAAAAAAAGCACTGGCGGGGACAGGGGAGTGGCGGGGCTAGGAGGTGGCAGTGGGCAGGAGATCTGCCTTGACAGCAGGTTCAAGCCCCAAGGGGCCGCCACCAGGAGGGAGCCCTGAGTTGGAGTGACCCCAAAAACCCAAACCCCAAACTGGGAAGCCGCTGGGGAAGCAGAACAGGCTGGCATGTGTGCTGCACCCCCGCCACCCCACGCGCGGCACAGACCCCGGCACCACCGGGGCAAAGACGAGCCCAACCCAAGATACTCCTGAAGAACAACAATCTCAACAACTGAGATTAAGATGAACACGAGGGAGCAACACTGGGGGCGACAAACAGACTGAGGGACAAGGCAGAGGCCACGCAAAGACACACACATTTCTGGAAAACCCACCGACAAAGCAGGGAATACAAGCCACTGACAGAGAAAAGGCTGAACTCTCAAAAGGTGGCAATAGGAAAGGAGATATGCTTTAAAGTTACACAGAACCTAGAAGAAAATTACCTCATGCTAGATACAATAATCCTGGATGGAGGAGTCAAGATTTAAGTAGGAAAAAGAAAAATAGCACAACCCACAAATGACAATAAATATGAAACTGTTTTGTTCATGAAGAAAGGAAGTAAAGGGATATACACGATAACCTTTCAGTACCTGTACTGCAAATCATAGTGCCCAAAAGGAAAGAGAGGGAGAAGGAGAGGGAGAGAGGTAGAAAGAAAAACAGAGAGGAAAAGTATCTGTCATGGGGGGCGTGGCAGGAGAGAAACTGGGGACACTGGTGGTG
This sequence comes from Sorex palustris, assembly GCA_028565675.1. Lineage (NCBI taxonomy): Eukaryota > Metazoa > Chordata > Mammalia > Eulipotyphla > Soricidae > Sorex > Sorex palustris. The sequence continues at coordinate 7,591 of JAOXYA010002071.1, read as the reverse complement.
GTAAAGGTACACTGGTGCACTGGTGCAGGGATGGGTGTTGGAACACTATGACTGAAACCCAATCACTCACAACTTTATAACTGTGTATCTTACATGATTCAATTTTAAAAAAGCATGAGGAAAAATTCCCTTTTGGGGGTGTGGTGGGGGAGGCTTTGGGAGAACTACACTCAGTTGTGTTCAGGGCTTATGGGGAGACCGTATGTGGTGCTGGGAACTGAACCTAGGCCAACTGCGTAGAAGGTAAGCACTTTACCTGTGGTACTACCACTCCTGCCCAGGAGGAAAAGCTCTTTAAATATATACGTACTTGTCAACAAAGGCACAATAGTGTTACCATACACAGGAAAGAAGGAGGTAAGTGATAAACTAAAGTACACGGCAAGTATCCTTTGAATACGGGGGTCCGATAGACAGAGTAAGGTTAGGTACTTGCCTTGCATGCAGCTGACCTGGGCTCAATACCCGGTACCCCACAGGTGTGGGGTGATGCCTGGAGGTATTCAGGAGACCTGAATGAGCGTAGTGCCAGGAGTTTAAGCCCTGCTGTGTTTGGCATAACATCCTCCTTCCCCCATAAGTAAGAGTACCCAGAATTATTTTAATTTGCGGGGTTAGGGCTTATTCCTGGCTCTGTGCTCAGAGCACCATAAATAATACCCTGGATCGAACCAGGGTCCACACATGCAAACCGAGTGCTTTAACCCTGTACTATCTCTGGTGCTATGGGCTCCCAAGAACCATACACATTAAAAAGAAAATCCAATAAAGATAAGCAAGAGACTGACGGCACTTCCAGAAAGGAGCAATGGCCAATATGGCCAATAGGCATATTAGAAGACATTTAGTAGGAAACACTGGCAAATACCTTTATGCCTGACTATCAAATGTGAGCAAAAATATAACATTACTGGAACTCATATAGCTGATAAAAAAAATGGGTGTTGGGCCGGAGCTATAGTACAGCAGATAGGGCATTTGCCCTGCATGTGGCAGACCTGGGTTCGGTTCTCAGCATCCCATACCGTCCCCTGAGCACCATCAGGAGTAATTCCTGAGTGCAAAGCCAGGAGGAGTAACCCCTGTGCACTGCGAGCCTGACCCTAAAAGAAAAGAGAAATAAATAATTGGGTGTTATTGTATATACAATGGAATGCTATGCAGCTGTAAGGAATGATGAAATCACTCAATATGCAGCAACAAGGATGGAACTGGAAGACACAGCAAATGAAGTAAGCCAGGATGATACCACTTACACGTGACACTGAGAGTAAGTGGATGAGGGAATGCAATGTTTTCAAGGGAGGATGCCTTGATCAATCTTGGCCCCAGAGTGCAGGGAGAAGGGACAGAGAAGCAATGGGGGCCCGGCCAGGAGGAGTCAGGGACAAGGTGATGTTAAGAATGACAGAGCCAAATATCCGAACCAGAGTCAACAACACTGAAATCAAGGGACTCAAACTATAACAACCGAACTTTGAAAAGTCCGCATCAAGAGGGCAGACATGGGGGTGGGAGGTGTGGGAGGGAACCCGCTGCACTGGTGAAGATGACACTAATGGGGAGATTGGTGCTGCAGTATTGTATGTCCAAAGCTCAATTATGAATAACTTTGCAGATCAGATTTTTAATAAAAATTAAAAATATACCAAAAAAAAAAAAGAAAAAGAAAGAAAATAGAGGGCACTATTGAGCACGAGGAGCTACACGCACCCACAGCTCAGATTATATTCCGAGGTACAGCTTGAGGGCTCCCTCGCACTCACGGTTACCCATGCCCATCCTCAGGATGCCTCCCCTGCCCGTGTGGAGTCTTCACAGCCGAATGTGCACCCAGGAGACTGTCTCTCTTCATGTGCCCGGGGCCCCAGGCATCTGTTCTCTGGACTGCTGCACTCACTGTGTGCTGGGAAGGGGCACGTGACCTTCCCCCAACTCAGTCTTCGGAAGGTGATGGAATGTAATGGAAATCACTAAGTAGTGGAACCGGGACTCTTTATGAGACTAAGAAATAACTACTCTGAAAAAGCCAACCAACAGTTTCCAGGTTCAGATGTTACAAAGGTGTCTGCGGATGGGCAGAGAGACAGTACAGCAGAAGGGCCTTGCCTCACGAGTAGCTGACCATACAGACAAAAAGATATGGTTCCAAACCTCCGCGCTCACCTCTGCCCCTCCCCTCACTCAGCTTCACACCTGTCCTCACACACCTTTAGTTGCTTATGGCCCAGTCTCCACCCCATTGGGAAGATTTCTTTTTTCTCTTTTTCTTTTTGCTTTTTGGTCAGAGCCAGCGATGCTCAGGGGTAGTTACTCCTGGCTCTGAACTCAGGAATCACTTCTGGTGGTGCTTGGGGGACCATATGGGATGCCAGGGATCAAACTTGGGTTGGCTGCGTGCAAAGCAAATGCCCTACCTGCTGTGCTATCATTCCGGCTCTTTTTCTTCTTTTATTGGCCAAGCCCACCTGTGCTCAGGGCTTACTCCTACCCCTGTGCTCAGGAATCACTCCTGGTGGATTTATAGAACACTATGGGGTGCTGGGACTGAACCTGGGTTGGCTGCTACATTTCAAGGAGCAAATATTCAAAGTGAAATTTGTTAATGCTACTAAACTTTCTGATAAGGTATCTCAGTACTTTCCTTAAATAAGATACAATTTACAACCTCCCAAATAAGTCCAAAATAAGTCAATAGAAAACTAAAAATAAACTTAATAATGCTAAAGAATGAGCAGTTTTCTTGATGGCCTTGTTCGCATTATTAGTTTCGGAAAGAAAGGACCCTATTTCCTGCTCAGCTGTGCAGGCATCTGAGGACACTTGAAGCTGAAGGGAGAGAGTTGGAGAGGGGCCACTTGGTTTCCAAGAGTAGCAAGTTTGCTACAAACCCTCAACAAGGTATTTTGAAAAGGCTTGTTCCATTTTTTGGCAAATAGGTTAGTTTCCAAAATTCTTCTGTGAGATGGAAGACATCTGTGCTTCTAAACAGAGAAACACGCACAATCTTCAAAGGAATGTCGATCATAAAAGTGCAACAAACAGGAAGGATGGGGGCTGCAGTGGAGGGGCTGGCGAGCCGCTGGCAGAATCAGTGTCATCCCAAGGAAACACAGGCGGGGCTGCAGCCAAAGGATGGTGCAGGGGGGCTCAATCCCTGAGAGCTGCTGGATATTGCCCCAGAACAAAACGAAACACAGGCAGACAGAAGGAAGCACAAAGCATCATTTTAGCAGGAATACTCTCTCCCAAAGGGCATGGGGCCAACTCTGGCCTCTCTGCATCTAACCGTCACTACACCAACCACTCACCGGGCACAGACTCCAGAGAAAGAGTACTGCCTTCCAGGAAGGCTGATGACACTCACCAAGACAGTGCTCTGAGACTTAGTGACTCACAAGATGCACAAAACAACCAGGCCAAGAATTCTCTCCGTGACACAAGATATCTTTATCGCTTTGTGTGCAGGGACCACTCTTGACCTCAGTGGACCATATAGGGTGTGGGGGTTGAGCCTGGGTCGGTCACATGCAAGACAAGCACCCAAGACAAGCTGTATTTGATCTCTGGCCCGACCAAGTCCTACACGGAAGGTTCCTGATAACTGTGGGTTTCAACATGGCAGTTTGTCATTTGGAATATTTTATGAATGTTCATGACGCAAGAAGGTGGCCTCCATTTCCCCCACCTTGAATGGTCCTTTTATGGCTGTGGTATCAAGGGGAAATGGAATCTTCTGGGGGGTGTGAGGGGCGGTGGGGGCAGTGTTTCTCCTAGTCCTATTCTGCAACAAGGAATAGGTAGAACTCGTATGAAAATATCTGGTACAATCCTGCAAGAACACTTGGGGCTGGTGAGAGAGTTTAGCCATCGAGTCCGTTTCTGTACTGACTCTTGGGATGGGGGCTCCTGTGACCCTGGTCTCTGCTCAGAACTCCTGGCAGTGCTCAGGGGACCACCTGGTGCCAGGGATTGCGCAAGGGTTGGCTGAATGCAGGGCAAGTGCCTTGATCCCTGAACTATTTCTCTGGCTCCCTTTACTGATTATTAATAAGGTTTCTGTTTTAAGTTGACTGTGTCACTCCACCTCAGAGTGGCTCTATTTCACTGATAGTTTGGTTTTTGGTTCACACGTGGTGCTGCTCCAAGACTGTCTCTGCTGTGCTTCAGGCACTGGCAATGCCAGGTGAGAACTCAGGACCTCTGCACGCAGAGTATTGCCACAGTCCTTGAGCCACCTTCCAGGTCCAGCTCTCCTGTTTCTGACACGCTTTATGAACGGTCTACCTACACTCTTATCGTTCCATCCAATGCTGTCTACATACGCCTTTCTCCTGACCAGTTTCTGCTTCATTTTACTATTTTTACAGCTCTCATTTTATAGTGCAGGCCGTTCAACAATGCCTGCTGTTACCTTTAGTATTTATTTGTACTGCTTCCTTCAGTCGTTCTTTTTCTAATTTAATACAATGCTTAGTTTTAAAATTTTTGATTCTGTCAGGGTTTCTAGGTTTAAAAATCTTAAACAGACCCTCACCTCAGCAGTCTTAATCCTTACATTATCATCTTCTCACGAATTACATTGGGTTTTAATTCTGATTTGAGGAAATGAGGAAAATGAAAGTCTCACTGTTAAGCAGAAAGTCCCAGAGATTCCAAACTGAGATCACGTGTATTTTGCTCCTTTCTCCATAGTAACTGTTAACTACCCTACTACTTTACTAATGAAAACAAACCCTTACTAAATGCAGGAGAATGAGGAAAAGATCACCAGTAATCCAAAATGACCTTTAAAACAAACCAAGGTCCTAATCTGTGGGCCAGAGAGACTAGGGCAGGTGGGGTGCCGGCCATACATGCAGCCTGACTCAGGGTTTGATCCTCAGCACCTGCCAGGGTGACCCCTGAATTCAGCTGGGAACCCGGAAGCACTGCCAGGCATGGCCCCCCCAAAACAAGGTTACAATCCACTGTCTGGTTCCAAAGGTGATGGCACCAATCTGATTCCTGGCACCACATATTGTTCCCTCAGCACTGCCTGGAGTGATTCCTGAACATCACTGGTGTGCCCCAAAAACAAACCAAACCAACACTGCAGAGCATGACAGCTGGTGGGTAGGAGCAGGCTGCCTGTCACCCGCGTTCTCTCCTGAGGACAACGTGGCATGGACTATGCATCAAGCGCCTGGAAAATGACACGGCTTCACAATAACCAGCTTTTACGTGTCTTAAAGAAATAAACTCGGGGGGAGGGGAGGAAACAAGTTAAAAAAAAAGCTAACAGCAATAATAAAAGCACAATCATGAAAAGTGAAAATAACAAAATTCAAAACTATGGGGACCAGTGATATAGTACAGAGGGTAGAGTGCTTGCTTTGCACACCACATATGTCCCCCAAGCCCTGCTAGGAGTGATCCCTAAGCACAGGGCCAGGAATAACCAGTGGGTGTGGCCCAAAAACAAAGTTCAAAATTGTAGAGATAATGAAAATTATTTTACAATGTGACCATCAAAAAGGACACTGACACATGCCTGCAGTCAAAGATAAAAATTAAAATTTATAGTTCCCCAAGCATCACCAGGAATAATTTCTGAGTGCAGTGCTAGGAGTTACCCCTGAGCACCACTGGATGTGGTGCCCAAACAGAAACAAACAGGGTACAGAATACAACCAAACCATTTCTTGGAACAAGACAGAGTCCAGGGGTTAAGATGCCTTAAGCACTGCTGCCCACGTGTGATCCCCAGCACCACAGCACTTCCAGGTGGGCCCCAGCCAAAGTAACTCATGTTTTATGAACTTACATCATATATGCAAAACATAATAGCACAGTAGGTTGAGTTGGGCGTTTGTCTTCAAGCGGCCAACATGGCCGACCCGAGTTTGATTCCTCCGCCCCTCTAGGAGAGCCTGGCAAGCTACCGAGAGTATCTCGCCCGCACGGCAAAGCCTGGTAAGCTACCCGTGACGTATTTGATATGCCAAACACAGTGACAGCAAGTCTCACAATGGAGACATTACTGGGCCCGCTCGAGCAAATCGATGAACAACAGGACAGTGACAGGGGCATCAATGTTATACTTTATATAACTTTATCACTATTTTAACCATATATATATTTAATGTAACAAAGCATTTTAGAAAAAAAAAAGAAAAGAAATTGTGAGGCAAGGGGCCCTAGGTGGTGGCTGAGCGGCAGGTCAGGGGTCTTTCAGACAGGAAGCCACGGGTCTGATCCCTGGCGCCACCTCATGCCACGTATGATCCTGGTAGGGCTGCCCTTGAGACCCCAGTGCCACAGGCATACTGAAATAGAATTGCCGGCAAGTCCCAGTGCGTGACCCCAACTGCCACAGCAAGTGGGCAATTTCTACTCAGACAGGAGCCGCTACAACCACCACAAAAGCAAAGGGGAACAGAATATATTTTTAAAGTGAATTGAGGCATGGGGCTGGAGTGATAGCACAGCGGGTAGGGCATTTGCCTTGCACATGGCTGACCCGGGTTCAATCCCCAGCATTCAATCCCCAGCATCGCATCCCATATGTTTCCCCCAAGCACCACCAGGAGTAATTCCTGAGTGCAGAGCCAGGAGTAAGCCCTTTTTGGGTATGACCCAAAAAGAAAAAAATTACAAAGTGAATTGAGGCATTATTGACCTTCATACAAAAGCTAGAACCATCCAAGTCTTTGAGGAAAAGAAGAACAAACGTCAGGGTCTTGAAGCTGTCCCTAGTTTCTGAAATATGACGCCAAAGACAACTCAAGGGGGAGAAAAGACAAACTCAGCTGCATTCAAATTAACATGGGGGAGGCAGGAAGGGAGTCAAGGACATTAGAAAGAATATGAAAAAGAAGGGGATGGAGAGATAGTGCGGAGGGGAGGGCATTTGCCTTGCATGCAGCCAACCCAGGTTCAATCCCTGACCTCCCATACGATTCCCTGGGCACTGCCAGGAGTGATTCCTGAGTGCAGAGCCAGGAGTAACCTTTGAGTATGGCCAGGTATGGCTCAAAAAACAAAGAGGGAGAGAGAGAGACAGAGAGACAGAGAGACAGAGAGAAGAATCTGAAGAATGGGAGTATAGTTCAAAGGGCTAGAGTGCACGCTTTGCATGTAGGAGCCCCAGGTCTGAGCCCTGACACCTCAGCAAACACTGAGCACATCCACAAGTGCTCCCTCAAACAAGTGAAAAAAAATGTAAGAAAAATGTATAGGATGGGAAAAAGTGTTTGCAGCCATGCTAGGAACTCGGACCCTAAACATATGAATGCTCTCCCAATCACAAAGATCCCCGACTCATGAAGGACAAAGAATGCAGGCTCTGCGACACCAGCTGGGGTCAAGCTATGGCACCACATAGTCCTCCGAGCACCACCAGGGGCTATCCCTGAGCACAGGAGTTTCCCCTGAGCACTGCCAGGTATGCCCTCAAAAGAAAACAGGGGAGGGGCTGGAGTGATAGCACAGAGGATAGAGCATTTGCCTTGCACACGGCCGACCTGGGTTCGATTCCCAGCATCCCATATGGTCCCCCAAGCACAGCCAGGAGTAATTCCTGAGTGCATGAGCCAGGAGTAACCCCTGT
>JAOXYA010002064.1:0-14599 GCA_028565675.1 Sorex palustris | reverse complement strand
ATGTGGGAAATTGTGTATAAATACTGTCCATGTGCTCTTGCAAATAATCTCCTTATCTGTAAAGTTAGGAGATTTGAGAGAGAGAGAGAGAGAGAGAGAGAGAGAGAGAGAGAGAGAGAGAGAGAGAGAGAGACAGAGAAGAAAAGTCTCATAGAGGCAGCTTGGGTGGGTGGGGGCACAAGGGGAACTGAGGACATTTTTGGTAGGAAATGTGCACTGGTGAAGGGAAGGGTGTTGGAACATTGTAGAACTGCTTCACCCACGAAAACTTTGTAACTGCGTATCTCATGGTGATTCAATAAAAATGAATAAATAAATAAATAAAAATATAACTTCCCCTGGTGCCTGAGGTTCTAAGTCACGTTAGCACAAAGGTATTGCTCCAATTTCCAGCCCTAGTGCAGGGCATCAGATAAGAGATTTGGCACACATCTCATATTTATTGTTATTATTATTATTATTATTGGGCTGAAGCGATAGCACAGCGGGTAGGGCATTTGCCTTGCACGAGGTCGACCCAGGTTCGATTCCTCCACCCCTCTCCGAGAGCCCGGCAAGCTACCGAGAGTATCTCACTCACACGGCAAAGCCTGGCAAGCTATTCATGATGTATTCGATATGCCAAAAACAGTAACAACAAATCTCGCAATTTGTTGTGAGATGTTACTGGTATCCACTCAAGCAAATCGATGAACAATGGGAGGACAGTGCAGTGCAGTGCAGTGCTACTACTGCTACTACTACTACTACTATTATTATTATTATTAACATGTATTTACTTTTCTCCTTCCCCCCTCATTGCTGTTGTTGAGGTCCCCAGGGGGTGCACCCTTGGCTGTGGAGTCCACACACACTTGGTTGCAGAGTGCCAGAGGTCAAACACTTACTTTGGTACCTGAATCCCAAACAGCAGTATTGAAGGGCTTACACTTGGCATGTGGGTGGTTCTGGGATCGAACTTAAAGCCTCATGCATGCAGTTCTGACAGCTATTACAGCCTGGGGCAGCTCCCCCACATCTATGTTAATGCCATTATTTCTGGGGAAGCACTAGCCTTCAACCAGACCCGAGAGAGAGCTCTTTCATCATAACCATTCTCTGATTTGGAAACATGACTGAAGTTAAATCCCACCTGAGCTGCACCCCTGTCCAAAGCTCAGCATCCACTTCTCCAGGTCCGATTCCTTAGCATCCTGCGTTCCCAGACTGCTGTGGAGTCGCGGACCAGACTTTGGTGGATGATGTAGGCTTGTTTTTTTGTCTTCAGCTGATCGGCCACAGTGTAGCATTTCAGCCCCTCTCCAGCACCACCACCCAGAGAGCCAGGTCTCGAGGCTGGAGCGATAGCACAGCAGGTAGGGCACTTGCCTTGCACATGGTCGACCCGGGTTTGATTCCCAACATCCCATATGGTCCCCCAAGCACCGCCAGGAGTGATTCCTGAGTGCAGAGCCAGGAGTAACCTCCGAGTATCACTGTGTGTGACCCCCCCCAAAAAAAGCAGAGTCACCCCTTGTCCAGGGCCGCTCTGACCCGCTCGCGCCCCCGCTCCCCGGCAGCCCGCGTGGCCATCCTGCCTCCCAGACACTCTGCTTCACTTGTGTTTGGTGGGAACTCTGGAGCCTGCCTTTTAGCACAGCCCTGCGGGTGGCTTGCTGCTGCCCATCTCAGAGCAGCCGGCTCAGGGAACGCTGTTCTACGGGACTCTCAGCAGCTGGCTATGAGAGAGATGTCAGGGTGAGTGACAGGTGTATGGGGAGCGAGGCTCGGGATTCGGCGCGTGGAGTACGTGCTCGTTAAGTGCAAGTGATGACGGTTCTTTTTCAGTGACTGATTCAGACGCTCATATAACCCACTCACTCACCCATCCTCCCTCCTCGCCCGGCCGGTCTCCTGCACCTCGGCAGCCTGCAGTCTGCCTGCACTTCAACCTGCATGTAGTCACAGCACAGAGCAAGAGGACACACTCTCTGGGGCAGAGGTGGACAGTGCACCTCTGGAGTCAGGTCCTCGCTGTCTCGTGTGTCGTTTCCTGACTCCAGGCGGTGCCTGTGAGAGACCCTCCCCCGTGGATAACACGAGCTGGCATTCGTGCTGAGCTCTGTGGAGGTGCTCTGCTCTCTCCGGGGAAGACCCTGGTCTGGAAACGTTGTCAGAACCATGGCTCTTCCCAGGGCTCCCACGGGCCAAGCCTGCACCCCAGCCCTGCGAGGCTTCTCCCTGGCCCCTGAGACATCGCCTTGGAGAGTCTTAAAGCGGAGAAATGACTGGGACAAAGGGCGTGAGCTTTCCAACATCTCCCATTAACTACTGGCACACAGCTCACCTCTCTCTTCCTTAGAACAGAGTGCTGACAACGTCTCCTTTCAGATGATTGCCATGATTCTGTTTTTGTTGTTGTTGTTGTTGTTGTTATGGTTTTGGTGTGGGGCCACACCTGGCAGTGCCCAGGGCTTAATCCTGGCTCCATGCTCAGGTGTCACTCCTGGCAGGGCTCAGGCAACCTTATGGGGTTCTGGAGGTCGAACCCATCTTGGGTGTGCAGGCAGGCCCCTTGCCCACTGTACTATCTCTCTTTCTGTGTTTCTAAGCGTCAGGCAGGGGGCAGGGGTCCCTGGATTTGGGATGCAATGCAGTGGTAGAGCATCTGCTTGCACGTGTGTCATTTGGAGTTGATCTCTGGCAGGGAAGGGGGGAGGAAGGGAGGGGAGGGGAAGAGGAGAGGGGAGGGGAGGAGATGGAAGGGGAGGGGAGAGGAGGGGAGGGAAGGGGAGACCCCAGATGCCCTTGGGTTTGTGGGCTTCTTGCAGGGGTGGATCCTGGCCTTTCCCAGCCATGGGCACCACTGCCAATGTTAGCGGCACTGCCTGGCGGCCTGATTTCGCTTCCTTTACTGTTCCTAATGGTGCGTGAATCGTTTTGTGTGTTTCCACTGAAGTGTGAAGTGAGAGGAGGAAAATGATTTCCTGGTGACCTTAATTTTACCCAAGGCTTGGCTGAAGTCGGGCTAAACCAGGCAGGCAGTCAAACAGCCATAGGGAGTCCCTGTCTGTCCCCATTCAACATGAATTTGCTCCTCTGATGGTGCAGCTGCCCCGCTGTTACCACCCCAAGGCTGGACCAGCCTTTCCTGTGTGCAGAGAACAAACCAGCCTTTCCCGTGTGCGCAGGGCCTCTGTTACGGGCACCCAGTGCCACCTGCTCAGTACTGCCCTCACATCTGGGGACTCATGCCAGCCTCATGGTCCCCCAACACCCATCGGAGAGCTGGGGGGGGGCAGGGGAGATGCAGTGTCCTCCACACTTCTACCTCAGCTTGCACACTGATCTTGGCCCATTTCACAGCGAGGGACACTGAGGCTCAGAGCAGAGTGAGACCCTGCCCAAACAAGAAAGGCCTGTGAGGCAGGCCTGGACACCAGGTGCCTAGGTTAGGAGGGGCCACACAGGCCCTGGGTCGGTCCTGGAGGGTTTCCCGTGGCCACGGGCTGCCCAGTCTTGTCTCTTTGGAAAACTTCTCAGGTGTCTTCCAGTCGTATTCTTGCTTACTGACTCAGATGCGCCACTAGCTCTTCTTGGGGTGACCTTGGCCTCAACACACACTGAATGCAGTCTGGGGGCACCTCTCCTGGGACCCACCTAGATGCTCCTCTTCCCCACATCCTTCCCGCCACCCCTCCACTCCCAGAAGGAGTGATTTCTGAGTAACTACACTTGTTTAAGAGAATATACTTGTTTGTTTGGGCTTGGGGGTTGGGGCCACATCCACCAATGTTCAGGGATTACTCCTGGCTCTGTGCTCAGGGATCACTTCTGACAGCTCAGGGGACCATATGGGATGCTGGGGATCAAACTCTGGTCAGCTGCATGAAAGGAAAATGTTCTATCCACTGTGCCATTGCTCCAGCCCATACACACACACACACACACACACACACACACACACACACATTTTTTTTTAAGAACTAGGATTTATTGTGGTGGTGGTAAGATGGGACAGTGAGGGCTAGGGTGGGAGCAGGAACTGGGGGCCCAGTTCTAAGGCTCTGAGGAGTGCAGTGCCTGCCCTTTACCCAGAGGCCCCCGATTCGGGCTGGATTTGACCCCACTGGTCTCTGGAACGAGCCGCTTCTCAGCCACTGTATCTTTAGTCTGCATTGACCTTGGCACAGCCCTACTGCTAGGAGACTGGCCCTTCTGGCATCCGGGGAACTGGACCCAAGCCCTGCGCAGAGCCTCAGTTGCAGGTGCCTTATTCTAGCTTGGTGCAGATGGATACGATAGCGTGGCCAGTGTGGACTCTGGTCACAGAGCCTTGGGCTGTTCCAACGGCTCCCACATACCTGTTTTCAGTCTGAGATTAGGGCCAGCATGAGAGCAGGTGGGAACCTCCCCTGCAAAGGATATATTGGGGAAGGGAACGTGTCTCCCCTTCCACCCTAGAGTTCAACATTTTCCACAGAGACGCTCAGTCGCTAGCCCCCTAAATCCTCAGCATCTTAAAGAAAAAGCAACAATTAGGTGAATGTTCACAGATAAGGGGACAGACCATAGCTCTGGCAGGACACACTGGTCCCGTGTCCCCAGCCACGTCCCTGCCTCCCTCTACTCTCCTCTTTCCTGACATACTCATGGTTCCCAATTCCCACCAGGGGCCAACCCAGGGAAGGGCTGCTGGGCACTGCTGGCAGCCTCACTGGTCAGCAACCAGCTCACAAGGACAGGGGATACTCACCAAGTGGTCACACTATTCGGTATGTTTTCTCCCTCCCTCCCTCCATTTCCATCAAGATAGCACTGTAGCACTGACCTCCCGTTGCTCATCGATTTGCTCAGGCGGGCATCAGTCTCCACTGTGACCCTTGTTACTGTGTTTGGCTTATCGAATATGCCACGGGGAGTTTGCCAGGCTCTGCCATGCGGGTGAGATACTCTCGGTAGCTTGCCGGGCTCTCCGAGAGGGATGGAGGAATCAAACCCGGGTTGACAGCGTGCAAGGCAAATGCCCTATCCACTATGCTATTACTCCAGTCCTCCATCAAGATACAACTGAAAAATGAAATATTAGCTATTTAAAACAGTGTGACCGTTGTGGTGGTTTGATACACATTTAATGTGCGAAAGGGATTAGTTAATGAGTGCATCCATCACTACATTACCTGTGTCCATCTCTCTATGTCATCACCTATATTTTCTTCCATTCTTCCTTCCTCCCTTCCTTCCTTTGCCATATTAGTGGGAGTAGTTTAGTTCTAGTCTAAGCAGTTGTCAAACAGATAATCACTTATTAACAATAGTCAAAACCAGGGAGACTGTACAGCGGGTAGGACACTTGCCTTGCATGTGACTGACCTGGGTTCAATCCCCAGCACCCCCTGTGATCCCCCGAGCCCTCCGGGAGTGCTCCCTGAGCACAAAATCAGAAGTCAGCCCCGAGCACTGCTGTGTGTGTCCCCAAAACCAAAAACTTAAAAAGACCAATAGCCACCTTGCCTTCCCTTAGTCCTCAGACCTTATTCCTCTTAGAGTCGAGTGTGTATAGCCTTCCATCACCCTGTCCTGCTCCCCTGTTCCCTTGTCTTTCTGCTTTCTCTAAGTTGAACGTTTTTTCAGGCTCTACACAGTGAGTGACACCCCAGAGCACTTTTCTCTGACTCATCTCAGCAGAAAGCTTCCGGCTTTGGCCGAGTTGTGGCAAATACCAAGATTTCCTTCTTCTTTTTTCTTTTTGTTTTTGCACCACACCCAGTGATGCTCAAGGGATTAATTCCGGCTCTACACTCAGCGATTACTCCTGGTGGTGCTTGGGAGACCATATGAGATGCTGGGGATAGAACCCACGTTGGCTGTGTACAAGGCAAGCACCCTACTATCTCTCTGGTCCTGAGGTTCCCTTCTTTCTCTTGCTTGGATCCTATCCTGTGTCCACTACATATTCTTGACCTGTTCGTCCAGGGTGGGTGCTTAGGATCCCTTTTCTCTAGCATGGCCATTTGGATGGACGCTGTAGTAAGCATGGGGTATGGAGATCTCATTGGTCCCCTGCTTCTGTTTCCTCTGGACACATCCAGGAGCGGGGGCCACTGGACCATGCATTTGGTCCAGTTTTCCATTTTCTGCAGGACTTCCCATTCTGTTTTTCGAAGAGGCTGGACCTGCTTCCATGCTCCCTGACCGTGCTCAGCTTTCCCTGTCTCTGCCTCCTCTCACCGTCACCATCCTCATAAGTCTGAGACTGTCTCATTGTGGAAGGGACAAGTGATGTGGACTCTCTGTGTGTGTGGAAACAGTCTGTTCCTCTGCCCATTCTGAAAATAAACACAGTTTTTGTGGGTTTTCATTTGTGTTGATTTTGAGTCTTGTGAATTTTTTCCATCCCTTAGCAGGTGTGACATTTGCAGATATGGAATGTTTTCTCCCGGTCCATAGATGGCCTTTTCATTGTGTTGGTTTTCTTCGCTATTCAGAAGTCCTTTTAAGATGGATCCCACCCCCACTAGTTTATGTGTGCTTTTGTTGACTTTGCATTTGGTGTCAAGTCTAACAATGGGAGAAAAACCCAAGCACGTAGGAAGTCCAGAGAGACAGTAGTAGGGTAAAGGGACTTTCCTCACATGAAGCTGACCTTGGCTCAATGTCCAGCACCACAGTGTCCTTCCTGAGCACCGTCGAGGGTCATTCTGGGGGTCATTCCGAGGGTCATTACTCTAAGCACAGAGCCAGGAGTAAGCCTTGAGCAGCACTGCATATGACCTAACACTTCCCCATTCTCCAAAATCATTGCAGAGACCTTGCAAAGGAGCTTAGGCCCTGTAACTTCCTGTTGGCAACATGTTCTGTTTAGGACAAATACTGCCAAGACTGTGGATTTGATCTTTATCTCCCAGACTGCAAAGGAGGCACCAATCACCTGTGTGTTCGGGCCCCACTGCCCCCTTCTTCCCTTCTGCTCCCCCCAGAAGTCTCTGTCCTGAGACGGGCACTGGGTGTAGCTGGGCTTCGAAGGGCCGTCCCCTAAAAACTGAGGTTCTGTTATTGGCTGATGTTTCCTTTCACTAAAATCAAACCTTTGCGGTGATTGTTCAAACCATAGAAATGAAAACTTAAGGGCTAGATGATGGCCAGTTATAATCTCTTCCTATCTATGATGGCCTTTTATCCACAGCTTAATTGAGTACAGACTGGTGTGTGATTTTGCCCCCAATTCTTTAATTCATTGATATTTCATAACGTTCTCGGCAAAGCCATACCACCGCTCTGGGGAACAGCTGGCCTGGATTTGAGAGCTGGAAAATGCCCCAGGGGCCTCGGCGCTGAATCCCACCCTTCCGGCCTCTGCAGCCTCGTTATGTCCACGTCCGGGCCCCTCGCCCTGTGCCCCAGGCACTCTGCCTTCTCTCGAGCTGGGCACCAGCCCCAGTTTGGTCTTGGTGCCAGGCTTGGCTCACAGCATCTCTGTGCCCTGTGCCCGTTTCCCATCTCCTGATCCATAATCCCCCCTCAGGGTTTTGCCTGTCCTGTCCCGACCCGACGGGCTGGAACCCCAGCCCAGTCTCTTAGAGATCAGCAAGTCTCCTGCATGCGCTTTCATGCTCATTGATGGAATCGTCTGAGCCATGTCTGTCTTTCCCACCGGAACTGCAGCCTCTAAGGGTAGGGAGGGTGTTGAGGGTGTGTCTGTGTTCGTGTTTGCTCCCTCCCGTAATTCCTGCCTAGCACAGAGTTTACCCATATCAAACACTTGATAGGTAGTTGTTGACTGAATGAGTATCATTCTGATCTATTTCTTTGGAATCCTTTCAGTAGTGGTGAGTTCATTTTTCCAGAGAAACGGAGGCCCAGAGATTTGACAGGGAAGGACCAGAGAGACAGTAGACACTTGCTTTTGTGGGCTGGAGGAATAGCACAGCGGGTAGGGCATTTGCCTTTGTACCTGACTGACCTGGGATGATTCCTGCATCCCATATGGTCCCCTGAGCACCGCCAGGAGTAATTCCTGAGTGCATGAGCCAGGAGAAACCCCTGTGCATCACTGGGTGTGACTCCCCCCGAAAAAAAAAAGAAAAAGAAAAAAAAAGAAACTTGATTTTTATGCTGCGAACCCTGATTTGAGCCCTGGTACTGCAGGTGGGCCTCAAAGCATGACCAGGGGGGATCATTGAGCACAGAGTCAGGAGTGGCCCCTGAACATCACAGGCTCTGGCCCCCTAACCACCACTCCTGCAAAAAAATATATAGAGAGATACATATATCCCTCACAAAAATATAATATATATATATATACATATATATATATATATATCCCTCACAAAAGCGGATATGACTGGACCCTCTCGCAGCTTGCGAGAGGCAGAGCTGGCCTGTGACCCCAGCCTGGTGCCCTTTGTGCTACTGAGGCGGCAGCTCCCCTGGGGGGTTGGTGGATCATGCAGCAGCCAGGCGCTCGCTGGCTGGCTCGCTCGGAGACTTCCCGCGGGCAGTGCACAGGCGATGATGACCTCACCTCCGCAGCAGTGAAAGGCTTTGCAGAAAAGCGCTGAAAAGAAAATACCTTCACCATGAATGATCCAGGCCCGCCAGGCTGGGCCTGACTCACGCAGCCCTTTTCACTTTATAAGGACTTTGCTGCCCCCCTCCCAACCCCCCTTCCCACTCCCCTTCCGGGATGTGCCTTTGGCCCAGCCAGTGTCCTGGTCTGGGTACAGGAAGGAAGCAGGGCTGTGCCTACTGTGTGTCAGGGCCCCTCTCTCCCCATCCCAAACCTGCTGTCCCTGGGATCTGAGCCCGGAGTCCAGCCACAGGTGTGGAGCAACCCCCCTTCCCCTGACCCCCATGTATCGGGGAGTCTCTGCCACCCGCTTTGCTGGACTCTGTCCACTGCAGGTTCTGACTCGGTAGGTCTGGAGGCCAAGGGCTTCTCCCAGATCCCACGTGCTCATAAAACCTCTTTCTCCTCAGATTGTCAGGCCCTTCCATCCTTCCATGGTTTGGGGTCACTCCCCCTCCCTCCGCCTCTTGCCCTTGAAGTCTCTGCGGAGGGCTGGACACAGTGGGCAGAGCCATCCACCCCAAGGAATGTGGACATTCATGCCAAGCGTGATTCTCCAAACCCAAATCCAGGTGCTCTGTGGTCTGCAAGAGGAGGGCAGTCATGGCCAATGGCTCTCAGGGGGATGCTCGGGTCCCTGTGGGCGGCACCCTCGGACCCCTGTCCAGGCACCTCTCACAGGGCATATATAACCTTGCCACTGTGCTGACCCATAGTCTTCCAAATGACCCTGTCCCTCTGCAGGTCCCTCACACAAATGATGCCCCTTCATTCCTCACCTCACTGGCCAGCTGCTCCGCCAATCTGGGCTGCTATGAACCGTGGTGGACGTGAGCTGCTCCCATGCACCCCTCCACTTCTCACCTGCACCCTCAGAGGGGACAGTATCACTCCCTCTTCCCTCGACGTCAGCATGGGGACCCAAGGCCCAAAGAGGTGGCTAGCTGCCCAGAGGCTCGGGATGGGGTTCTCTGATCCCAGTGCCTGTAGCCAACTGCAGGGCCGGGCCTGCCCCTCTAGCCTGGCGTGGCTGAGAGGTTCCCAGCCAGGGACAGGGGAGGAAGACCATCAAAGAGAACCAAAGGAAAGTCAGTAGGTGACCGCAGGAATTCTTGGTGACTGACGGAAATAGTTCAGGGCTGATGTCACCAGCCCGTAGCTGCTGGCTCTGGTCGGCATGTTTGTGCTCCTTCAAAGCTGGCTAATAAGTAACTCTAAGGCTGGGGGATAGGAAGGAAGTCGCGGGTTCCAACACAATGCCCCAGTGCTCTTAGGGTAAACTGGTGGGCACCGGGGACCGTGTGGGGTGCAGGAAAGGTGGCCAAGCTGGTCACAGACACACTGAGTCTGGCTCCTTCCCATCTCTGCTTTTGCCTGGCTGCGGCCCTGGGGCAAGTCCCAGCCTCTCTCATCTTCTCATTTTAAACTTGAGCATGAAGGGCCTGGACACAGTCTTACCAGGCAGGAAGCCCTAGTTCAATGTCTAGCAGCGCAGGGTTCCCTGAGCACCACTGGGAGCACACCTGAGCCCCACTGGGTGTGGACCCCCAAAATAACTGTAGCACTGTCCTCCCATTGTTCATCAATTTGCTTGAGCAGGCACCAGTAACATCTCCATTGTGAGACTTGTTGTTACTGTTTTTGGCATATTGAATTTGCCACAGGCAGCTTGCCAGGTTCTACCATGGGGCAGTATACTCTCGGTAGCTTGCCGTGCTCTCCTAGAGGAATGGAGAACCTGGGTCAGCTGTGTGCAAGGCAAACACTCTACCTACTGTGCTATCTCTCCAGCCCGTGCATAAATTAAATAGTAAAAATGTTTGAGTTGCTTTGTCAATATGCCAGCTGGAAATTATGCAGGACAAAAACTGCATCTTAATACCAACTCCTCCAGAAGAGCAATTTTAATCATTAGGATATTAGTATGCCTAATTGCACAATTGGTATAAGATAGTGACATCATAATATAATCCATCAAACTTACCTGGTTTTTGTGTAATAATCACACTTTATACCCCTAAATACTTCCATTTGAGATAATTAATATATGTATTAAAATCATATATTAATTCAACAAAAAAAATCAGAGCTTCTAATGTTTCAATTATCATGGGTGATCATAAAAATACAAAAAATTAAAAATTTACTACCCCTAATTAATCCACAACAAATAAAATCTCATCATTTAGCATGTGTCAGACTATGTCTTCATAGTCTACATTTCTGGTACTGTTATTTTCCTTTTAGATAAATACAGGATCAACATACCTTAGACTTTTTATGATTTATTCATATCACCCATCTGCCTGATACAATGTTATAAACACTTCTGTTGTCAGATTACAGATTTGTTTAATTTTTAATATCCTATTTCACAATAAATCACAAACATATCCTCAAAGATACAATTTGTTTCTTTTCTTTAGTTTTGGCCACATGTGACTGTGCTTGAGCTCTAAAATTGAATAAATCTTGCTGGGCTTACGGGGATCATATAGAGGGCCAATCACATGTGTGGCAAGCAACTTACACACTGTACTATCTTTCTAGTGCTATGTCACGGTCATGGTCACGGTCCTCCTGTTGTTCATTGGTTTGCTCATGCAGGCCCAGTAACGTCTCCATTGGAGACTTTGTTGTTACTGTGTTTGGCATATCAAATACGTCACGGGTAGCTTGCCAGGCTCTGCCATGCAGGCGAGGTACTCTCGGTAGCTTGCTGGGCTCTTCCAGAGGGGTGGAGGAATAGAACTTGGGTCGGCCATGTTGTCTGCGTGCAAGGCAAACGCCCTGCCGCTGCGCTATCGCTCCAGCTAGTGCTAAAAATATATAAAATTTTTAATTATAAAAAATTTCAAATAGCCCTTAATTTTTTACCAAAGCAAAATATAGAACATGTTAACACACCACCATTCTATAATAATGTGTACATCTTACATTTCAATATAGGTAGGATAGAAGGAAGTTTTTGCATATGATTTCAACACTGGGCAAAAGTCAAGATAGTTTTTGTTGGTAATTACTGGTTACTGGCAAAAAAATATAAAGCCCTTTCTCTAGGCCTTTGCTCTTAGATGAGAAGTGTAAATTGTTTCATAAGACAAGAGAAGTTCGGAATAAAGAAAGAAGAAATTGTGTCCAGGTTAAGTGATATGTTTCAATGATATGTTTCACATGTTTTAAATGCTGCCTGCTCATCAGATACAATGCTAGGTCTTTTGAGGGAACACAGGATGTTCTTGAGACAAAATGTTTAGAATCTCATTTTGTGGATTTATTTTCACCATGAGACTGAAAATTTTGAGAACTACAGAAACCTTTAAAATGCTTTGCTCTTGGGACAGAGCAAGTTTGGCTTGCAGAAGGACAATCTGCAGCATCTCCTATGGTTCCCCAAACCCCAATAGGAGTAATCCTTGAGTGAAGAGTCAGGAGTAAGCCCTGAACATCGCCAGATGTGGCACAAAAACAAAAACAAGAAAAAGACTTTTGCCCTTAAAAAATACTACACTATAAATGTCTTGGTAGAAACATTTCTGTCACTACAATAATTCCATCGAATACTTAGAAAAGATAGAACAGCATTAAATCAAAATTATAACTTTGAGTGTGGCAACAAACTTTATATTCTCACATTTTATAATAAGCCAATGATCAAAAGATGGAAATTCAGTAATATATAGGTTTACATTCACAGTTAACACTAATACCTACACTTATGAAAGTATAACTTTAATATAACCTATGTCATAAGATTGCACACTGTATACGATTGACAATAGTGTAATTTTCTATTATTTGTATACTAGGTCAAAAAAATTTGTCAATAACCATTCACCTTCTTTTTACTTAAAACTAGAAAAATGTAATCGCAAACAATAGGGTATATAAGCTCAAATGTCATGGTCACGGTTCTCCTGTTGTTCATCGATTTGCTCGAGCGGGCCCAGTAACATTGTGAGACTTGTTACTGTGTTTGGCATATAGAATACATCACGGGGAACTTGCCAGGCTTTGCCGTGCGGGCGAGATACTCTCGGTAGCTTGCCGGGTTCTCTGAGAGGGGCAGAGGAATCGAACTCAGGTCAGTCATGTTGGCTGTGTGTAAAGTAACTGCCTTACCCGCTGTGCTATTGCTCAAGTCCGTCCACAGTATAAGTTTAACTATATCTGAGGAGCTACCCAGGATCTATAATCAAAGGCCTCATATTCATCCATTCATTCATTCATTCAACAGTCTTTCATGTTGTATTTACAACTAGGCATTGCGGCAGAAATAGACACTATAAGAGAGAGGTGGTGTCTGTCCTGCTCTGACCTGTAAGCAGTGAAAAAAATCACTAAAAAATTTTAGGCAAAGGAGTAACGTAACAAATGAGAAAGCAGTTAGACACAGTGCCGAAAGAAGCAAGACCAGAGTAAGAGTAAGTAGTGAATGAGTTACTGAAAGAGTCCTGTTTATACTAACACAAGATTCATATGAATGAAAGAAAAATATAATGTCATATAATTCAAAAAAAAACAGAAACAACCAAACTTGTGAATGATTGTGTAAGGATGCCAAAGGATAAAAGAATATCTAGAAGGTTTTCAATTTGTGAGTAATGATATGCTGGGCAATGAGGTGTTTTTACTGACTGTTACATGTTTTTTAAAATCATTCATAGAGAGATAATTATTAAGTTGTTGCTACATTCATTCATTCTCAGGTCACCTAGAACTATTCCAAATAGACCATGTTTAATTGTATATTGAGCCTTTAAGCATGTGCATATATTTGTATTTTTTAAATAATGTACTCTGGACCTCATGGTGTTTCACTAATAAAAATCCAAAAATAAATAAATAATGTATTCTGCATTTCAACTTTCCTGTTTGATTTTCAGTGTTGCTCAGTTTTTAGTGACTCAAATGTCTGTTTGAGACTCTAATCTAAACACTGAGTCATATTTTTCCCTTCTGGGTTTCTGTCATAAGGGAGGTATATGTGGCATTACTATTGAGGATGAAACTGAAGCACAGAACAATTCATATTCAATATATATCTTGCCACATGTCTATTTGAAAATAAAATTATTTCATTATTTTCTTACCTACCATCCTCTTATAAAGACACACACACAAACACAAACACACACACACACAGAGCTATTCCAATAAAGACATCAGCACTCACAGTAATGCAACTTAAAAAAATTTAAGATATCCTAAGCATACTTTGTACTTGTCAAAAGGGTAAATAATGGAACTAATATTTATTAAATGCTGCTTCATGTGCCAAAGTCTTAGCTGATTTTATATAAATTTACTCTTTCATTTTTGCCAAGGAAGAAAATGAATTGTTTTTACATTGTCCCTAAGTGCACTGTTGCCTAATGAGTACCAGAATGTCCCTGGAAAAGACCTTCAGGAACTTTCCCTCCATGCTTTCCTTGACAATGACTGCATTCCATACTCATCATTTGAACTTACAGCAGGCAGAAGTTGTTTCAAAACAGGGACAATTGCCTAACTAACTTGGGAAAACATTTTGAAAGAGAACAGAACACTAGCAACATCTGGTCAAAACTGACCCTGAAGCCAGTTTATACTTAGATTAGCTATCCAGAAACCAAGGTGACACAAAAACAAACCTTAATCACAACATTAAAGCAACGATTAAGAAGTGCCCTGTTACCCATGTGGCTTTATTCATTCAAAAATATTTAGGCGCAGACTCCATTCTAAATAAAAAGGTAAAACTCGATACATATCTTTCAGGGACCTTGGACTTTTTTATATGATCCTAGATGTTCTGATTCATATACACAAAAATCTTTAAGTAAAACCCATAATCAATAAATAATGCTTTTCAGCTAATTAATGTTCTCCAAGAGTATACCAACATTTTTATCCCATTTTATCCCATATCCCATGAATTGTTTCTATGATTAAATGTTAATTAATTTTGTTAATTTATTAGTGTGATTATATAAAAACTGGTTTTTATAGTCTCTGAGTCTTGGCCGCTGATGGGATTACACGGCGCCAGGGGGCCAGGTGGTGGGTGTG
>JAOXYA010002049.1:0-14601 GCA_028565675.1 Sorex palustris | reverse complement strand
ACTCCTGGCTCATGCACTCAGGAATTGCTCCTGGCGGTGCTCAGGGGACCATATGGGATGCTGGGAATCGAACCTGGTCGGCCATGTTGGCTGCGTGCAAGGCAGACACCCTACCCTCTGTGCTGTCGCTCCAGCCCCTGGAGTCTGCGAATTTAAATTTCGAGTAATTGAAAAATTAAGTAAATGGCCCTGGAGTGATAGCACAGTGGTAGGCCCTTTGCCTTTCAAGCAGCCAACATGGCCGAGGCGAGTTCGATTCCTTCGCCCGCACGGCAGAGCCTGGCAAGCTGCCCGTGACGTACTCGATATGCCAAACACAGTAACAACAAGTCTCACGACGGAGACGTTACTGGGCCCGCTCGAGAAAATCGATGAACAATGGGAGGACCGGATAAGTAAATGACCATACAGGTTTTTTTTTTTTTTTTTGCTTTTTGGGTCACATGCGGCAATGCACAGGGGTTACTCCTGGTTCATGCACTCAGGAATTACTCCTGGCGGTGCTCGGGGGACCATATGGGATGCCAGGGATCGAACCCCGGTCGGCCATGTTCAAGGCCCACTGTACTATTGCTCTGCCTCAGTCCTTGCAGTCAGTCATGCACCTTCTCTGTTGCTTGCAGGGAGCAGGGGGCTGAACACATTTGGTTACAATGTCTGCTCAGGGGCTCACCCCAATTCCTTTCATCCAGCTACTGGCATGTACTGTGGCTGCAGTACTCACAGGCATCGCAGGGGGCACTGTGGTGCACACACATGTCCCCTCGGCCCTGGTGCTCACGGGGAAATCAATCACATGCTTTGTGCATTTGTTGGTGATTTTCTTTTCTTTCTTTCTTTTTTTTTTTTTTTTGCAATGCCAAGAATTGGATCCTGGGTCTCATACATGCGAGGCAAATGTCACAGCTGCACTGAGTCACATCCCCAGCCCCCTCAAACCACACAGTTCATTATGACACTGAGACCGCCCCTTCCCCCTCAGCAAAACACCAGGACTATGCTGGGGGCACCAGAGATCAAACTCAGCCTCAAACTCAGGATTATTGCCAAGTAGCAGGTGATTTCACCACTGAGCCATTGGATGATATGCTTTTAGTCTGTGGGTTTTGGGCTACACCTGACTATGTGCTCCAGAGTCAGTCAGACCATACTCATGCAACCATATGGTACTGGGAATCAAACCCAGAGCTCTCACGTGTGACACTCAAGCTCCAGCCCCCCAAGCCAGCCCCTGGCTCCTGGCAATCTAGCTCTGGGGTTTGTGTGAGGACCGTTAATATCTTGGCCATGCTTCATGATTTCTGGATCTTTCCATGAATGGTTAGAGAGAAATATATAAATATATGCCTCTCGGAGAGCACAGCAAGCTACCGAGAGTATCCGACCCGCACGGGCAAAGCCTGGCAAGCTCCCCATGGCGTATTTGATATGCCAAATACAATAACGACAACAGGTCTCATTCCCCTGACCCTGAAAGAGCCTCCATTTGTTGGGAAAAGATGAGTAGGAAGAAGTTGCTAAAATCTCAGGGCTGAGAGGCATAGAGACGTTACTGGTGCCCGCTCGAGTAATTCGATGATCAACGGGATGACAGTAATAGTGATACAGTGATTCCATGCATGGTGCCATTCAGGTTAGGGAGAGTTAGTGGATACTATTTCCATTTTACAGAGAGAAAGCAGGAAACAAGTTACAGCCACACACACCGAGAGAGCCTTAAATCTGGATACTCAAACCCCTCAGTGGGATTTCCTCTTCCTGTCACTGTTGTTAGCATGTGAAACCCTACTTGTCCGGGCTGCCTACCTCGTGGGAACAAGGGGATTCAATAAAGAACAGACATTTACATGCGAAATGGTGCCCATCAGCCAAGTCTTAGTCTGGATTCTACCACAATTAAGAAAACAAACCTTGGTGACAAAGTTTACCTGTCAAGCTCCCCCCACCCATCCCGTCGCTGCAGACTGGTTTCTGGTGACTGTCCCACCACTCGTCTGCTCTGCCTACCCCTTATCCCTGAACATCCCTTCCCTGAACTCACAATCCTTGAAGCCCCCTTCCATTCAGGTCGTTTCAGTTTTGCTTTGGGGGCCGAGGTGCCACATTCGACGACACTCGGTGCTTGATGCTCAGTGCTCACTGTTCCAAGATGGAACCGAGGCTCCTGCATGCAAAGCTCACGCTCAGCTCACTGTGCTCTGTCCCCAACCCTCCGTGGTCCTTTATCAATGAAGAATATTTGTGTATTTACTCAAGCCCATCCTCTGCAGACACTTTCCATCATTTCCCACCCTTCCTAGTGTGCTGGATTTTTGTTTGTTTGCCACACCCAGTTGTGTTCAGGGGTTTACTTCTGACTCTGCACTCAGGAATCACTCCTGGTGATGTTTGGGGGAATCATATGGAACGCCAGGGATTGGCTGTGTGCAAAGCAAATGCCCTACCCACTGCACTATCGCTCCGGCCTCTTAATATTTTTTTTACGGGCATACACCTGGTGATGTTGTCCAGGGCTTACTCCTGGCTCTGTGCTCTAGAATAATTCCTGGTGGTTCTTGGAAAACCATAGGAGATGCAGAGATGAAACCCTGGTCAGCCATGTGCGAGGCAAGCGCCCTGCCCACTGTACTGTTGCTCTGAGACTCGCCCCTTGTGATCTCTCTGCCCAAGAGTACGAGCTTCAAGGGTTGTTGTTTTTTCTTTTTTGTTTTTGTTTTGGGGTCACACCCAGAAGTTCTCAGGGATTACTTCTGGATCTGCATTCAGGAAATAAGGGACCATCTGGGATGCTGGGCTCGGACCCCGGTCAGCTGCATGCATGGCTAGAGCCTTACCCGCTGTCCTATCGCTCTGAGAATGTAAGCTTTAGAAAGGCTTCCATGCAAAGAGCCAACTCTAGTATTTTTTGAGAAAAAGAGGGGCCCAGGTCATTTCCCCAAAGTCCCATGGTAAACCCCATAGCCGAAACTGTCCCCACACTGTGTTGTCCAAGGAGTAGCATCGGCATCCAGTATATCTGGGACCACTGCCATTCTCAAAGGCCAGTAGGGGCAGAAGGCTGGCCTGCAGGAACATCTAGATTGAACCAGCAGAGGGAGGCTGGGAGGGGTCTGGGGTACACCCGCAACTTCAGCCTTATTCCTCTTCCGGAGCTGGACCATCGCTGGGGGCCATCTGTGCTGTCATTCAATCCAGATGGTCCCCAGCTTGCCGTGGTTTCACTCGGGATCTTTTCACTCTTGGATGGTGTGAAAGCACGACATAGCCCAGAAAAACGGGACTCCTAATTTTGAATCAGGGAGTTCTGATTCTCACTCGGTGGATGGCAGTAAGTTTTGCGCTAGGAGGTTTTGCCCGCACCTGTCCCGGGTCTCTGTGCATGTTTCAGGCTGGCGAGCTAAGCCAGCATGAAGGTTAGGCGCATCACAAGTGTTCAACCCGCATTAGCTTCCATTTACGAGCTCATCATCAGGTAATGTCATACGTCAAGAGAGAACTGTGTTCCTATTTAAAGCAATTCATTTTCAGGGGGTTGAGAGATAATTTAGGGGGTAAGGTGTGTGCCTTGCACTGGGTTGACCCAGGTAGATCCCCAATACCACTTAGAGTCAGTCCCCTGAGAGTGATCCCTGAACACAAAGCCAGAAGCCCTGATCACAGCGGGTGTGGCCCTCAAACCAACTAAAATAAAAAAAACTCACCTTGGGCCAGAGAGATATAGCCAGGAGCAATCTTCAGGCACCGAATCTGGAGTGACACCCTCGGCCCCCAGCACTGCTCAGTGTGGCCCCCAAACCAAAATCACTAAATGAGACTCTGGAAGGGGATGGTTCTAAGCGCTAGAGCATGTGCTTTGTACCCGGGAAACAACCCCCCTTCGTACCCCACCCCCAGCAACTGCTGGGTATGACCCAAAAAGAACCCCGTCAAAATGAATAAAAGCACTTGGGGCTGGAGCAATAGCACAGCGGGTAGGGCGTTTGCCTTGCACGCAGCCGACCCGGGTTCGATTCCCAGCATCCCATATGGTCCCCTGAGCTCCGCCAGGGGTAATTCCTGAGTGCAGAGCCAGAAGTGACCCCGGTGCATCAACAGGTGTGACCCCAAAAAGCAAAAAAGAAAAAGTAAAAAATAAAAGCACTCATTCTGAAAACTTAGCTATTTGATTATACCATCTTTTTTTTGGTTGGGGAGTGGCATATCTAGGGGTGCTCAGGGCTTACTCCTGGCTTTGTGTTCAGGGATCACTCCTGGCAAGGTTCAGGGGTTGAAATGGGGCACCAGGAATTGAACCCAGGTGGGTCACATGCGAGGCAAGTGCCCTACAGGCTGTGCAAGTGCTCCAGCCCTCACATTCATCTTTCTAGTGACAACATTAAAGGGCAATCACTAGTTTCATAGGCTTTATTTTGTAAAACACATTCAAACAAACATACACAGGAGCCAGAGTGACGGTACAGCAGTGAGGAGTTTGCCTTGCTGGGTTCAATCTCTTCATCCCATATGCGGAGGGTGCACAGGGAGGGGGCACCCCTTGCCCGAGCATCACCAGGGGTGATTCCTGAGTGCAGAGCTAGGAGTAAACCCTAGGCATTGCCAGGTGTGGCTCAGAAACAAAAACTAAGTAAAATAAACACAAAGAATTGAAATGCTTCGTCTTCCAGGAGCAAGCACGCTTTCTGTTTGTCATGGATTCCTGCACTCTGCCAGTGTAACACGAGCAGGCAGAGAGACAGCGCAGGGTTAAGGTTCGAACCCTGGCATGTCAGAGGGTCCCTGGACCGGAAGTAGCCCCAGCACTTTCCCCACCAGGAAAGCCCAGTGAGAGTCACGTGGCCAAGATAAAGTTCCCGGTGCGGTCACTGGTCAGTTCTGCCCCTGCTACCACAAACACATCTGGACAAGCAAAGGAAGTGGGTTGGGGTGAGGGTTGGAGGGTTTGCTGGAGCAACCAAAAAAGAAAAGGGTGCCAGTGGGTACAGAAGTAGCCAGCCAGACGGGGGGACATGAGCTGGGAGGGGGAGGGGACCTCAGGATTCTGGGAGGGGGAGCCCCAGCTCTGAGGCCACATGTTAGGAGGCAGAGGGCCCACCCTCGCACCCCTGCCTATGAGCGTCAGCAAATGACTTGGGGGTGAGTGCTTGGGCACTGAGGCCTTCTCTGTGCCCCTGGTCCCCAGAGGACAGTGACCAGATGGACGGGGCAGTGGTGAGGAGGCCTGTCCCTCAGTCCAGCACAGGTCAACCGGGCATGGGGATCCGACTGTTGAGGCTGATAGAATCCTGCCCACGTGCTGGTGACCCAGAGCTTTTGACTTTCCTCCTGCTCCTGCTCCTCCGCTTCTTCCTTCTGGCTGTGTTCGGGGCTTACTCCTGCCTCTGGACTCAGGGATCACTCCTGGCAGGGCTCGGGGGAACATATGGGATGCTGGGGTTGGAACCCAGGTTGACTGAGTGCAAGGCAAGCGCCCACCCGCTGTACTATCTCTCCAACCCTCCTTCCTCGTTTTTAAAAGATCGTGCTTGGGGCCAGAGAGGCAGAGTGGGCGAGGCGCTTGCCTTGCATGGGGCTCACACAGGTTCTAGCCCCAGCACCACATATGATCCTCTGAATTCTACCAGGAGGAAGCCCTGAGCACAGCCTAGTGTGGCCCCCAATTCGAAAAACAACAAAGTTGTGTTGTACGGCTGGAATAATAGCACAATGGGTAGGGCGTTTGCCTTGCACGCTACCGACCCAGGTTCGATTCCCAGCATTCCATATGGTCCCCTGAGCACTGCCAGGGGTAATTCCTGAGTGCAGAGCCAGCAGTAACCCCTGTGTATCGCCAGGTGTGACGCAAAAACAAAAAACAAAACACGAAAAAAAAGTTGTGTTGTTTCTTGCTCCGAGACTTCCTCCAAAGGATTTTCTCCATCTGCCTTTGATTGTAGAGTGTTTTCCTGCTCTTTGGGGTTGGGGGGGGCAGTGGCTGTAGGGTGCTCTGGGCCCTGCTCCCGGCGATGCTCAAAGCCAACAGGGATGGATGGCTGCATCCCAGGGCCCAGGGCTGAGTGACCTCTCCCACCCCGAGGTGCTCCCCAGGGAACTCAGAGGTCCTCATGTCCTATGCCATCTCCCTGTCCCTTTCTGTTCCCTCCTTTTGGACACCTTCAGCCTCCACTCCTCCGAACAGGCCTGAGACTGGGACAGATTCCAGCCTCAGCCCCTTTCTTTCCCTTCCCACTGTCCTCCGAAGTAGGGGACAGCCTGGGTGTTGTCCTTGGGGCTTTATTGCTTGGGGGCCATGCCTAGCGGTGCTCAGGTTTCTAGTTCTGTACTCAGAGATCACTCCTGGAGGGCTCAGGGGCCCACAGTGTACTATGAGGGTGGCAAATGCCTTCCCACTGTACTGCGACTCCAGCCCCCGGGGCCATACTTGGCCGCATCTCTGTTCAGTCCTTTGGCTTCACAAGCCAGTGGAGGGGTGTGATCAGCGTTCCTTAAAGGTTGATGGTTCCTGAGTGATCGTGGGGCCTTGGGTATTTTTCAGAGAATCTAACAAAAGAAGCTCAGGAGCATCTGAGATCCGCGGCCTGGCTGGGGCCTCCTCTGGGATTTGAGTTGTTTTGGGCAGAGGAATAGATGACTTGGGTTACAAGCTACGCCCACTAGCAAGCACCCGCGACAGGGACTGGTGTTCAAGGGTTTGATCTTGGCCCAAGTCACATAAGCACCACCGGATGAGGCCTCTGAACAAAGAAGTGACAGTTTAATCCACTCCCTCAACCCAAGGGTACCCACAGGTTCTCACTATGAGGACAAACACACAAAGCAGCCTGGATCATCCCAGCTTTTCTATTTTAATTCTATGACAGGCTAAAGTAAATGTTCACCAGAGTCTCTAGGATACACACACACACACACACACACACACACACACACACACACACTTTTTTGTAATTGAATCACTGCGAGATACAGTTACAAAGCTTTCAACATTGAGTTTCAGTCATACAATGATCAAACACCCATTCCTCCACCAGTGTACATTTCCCACCACTAATGTCCCCAGTATCCCTCCCGCCACCCACATCCCACCCCACCCCCTGCCTCTATGGCAGACACTTTCCCTCTTTCTCTCTACTTTTGGGCCTTACAGTTTGCAATACAGATACTGAGAGACCATCCTGTTTGGCCCTTTAGCTACACACATCTCCCATCCCAAGCGATCCCTCCAACCATCATTGACTTAGTGATCCCTTCCCCATCCCAGCTGCCTTCTCCCCCAGCTCATGAGGCAGGTTTCTAACTGTGGACCGATCC
This sequence comes from Sorex palustris, assembly GCA_028565675.1. Taxonomy (NCBI): domain Eukaryota; kingdom Metazoa; phylum Chordata; class Mammalia; order Eulipotyphla; family Soricidae; genus Sorex; species Sorex palustris. The sequence continues at coordinate 7,296 of JAOXYA010002049.1, read as the reverse complement.
TCCTGGCCCTTGTCTCTACTGTCCTTGGGACACACACACTTCGATCTGTGCGCCTCACTCTCCCTGCAGTGATGCAGGATTATAGCAGACACTCATCAGGGCCACCCCTGCAGGCCACGGACTGTTCTCCATTACCTCTACGAGGATGTGGTCTTTCAATGGTTTACGGGACAACACTGGCACAGAAAATCCCAAACGGGGCTCCGGGGATGGTTCCCTGGCAGACCTCCTGCCTTGCCAGTGTGAGGCAAAGAACCCTGGGACCTGGTGTCACAGCCCGGCTGTCCAGTTCCCTCCATGTCCCAGACTCAGGTAATCTGTATCCAGGAGAGCAGGATTGCCGCCATGGTCACCCTCCACGGACACACCACTACACCTAAAGTGGGGAATGTGCTGTAAGCACCACAACCGGGTCTCTGGGAGCCCAGGGGTGACAACGACAAAAGCAAAGGGAGAAGAGGGGAGGGAAGAAGCAAGGACCCGGGTGGAAGGGCAGTGGTTAGGGTCATGCACCCAACCCAAGGTCCAGTCCCATGTGGACTCCAGCACTGCCGGGGAGGTTAGGGTCCCCCACCCGGATGCCTCAGAGCCTGAGCGGCACTGTATCCTCCTGCCTCTGCATGGCGTCACTTGCCTTGTTTGCCAAGAGTCATCACTGGGGCCCCCAGACCTTTTGGGCCCCACTTGGGAGGCACGACCCCCTCCTGAAAGGGAAAGAAACCCCAAAATAATTGTTTCAGGAAAGTGAAAAAATTGTTTTGTTTCTAAATGAGAATCCAGAGAGGCAGTTCAGGTGTCTCCTTAGAGATGACTTGTTGCTATTCTCAACTCCCCACCCCCATGCCTCGTAGCTCAGAATGGCTGCTGCAAACAAGCCATTTCCTCTACATTCCAGACAGCAGGAAGGAGGAGGAAGAGGAGCGGGGCATGAGCCTCATCTTAGAAATACTTCCTAGGTGATGGAGAGGTAGTACAGCAGGTAGGGCACTTGCCTTGCACGCAGCAGACCCAGGTTTGGTTCCTGGAATCCCATATGGTCTCCTGAGCCCACCAAGAGTGATCCCTGAGCACCACCAAGTGTGGACCAGTGCTCCCCCACACACCTCCAAGAGAGATACTTCTAGGAACGGCACAAACATTTTCATCTCCTTCCCGCAGCTGAGCTCAGTGCTGGTTGCACAGGGGCAGGGAGGCCGGATGACGGGTCTGTATTCTGCGACTTCCTAAGTTTGAGGGGCCCTAAGCGATTGGACCACAGGTCAGATACTTGGCTAGCATATGCCAGCCTGTGTTTGATCCCCAGCACCCTGTATGGACCCCAGCCCCTGCTGTGGTCCCAGGAGTGAGCCCTGGGCTCGGCTGGGTGTGGACTCAAAATCAAACAAAATTTAAAACTCCTAAAAGAGGCGCCTATGAAGCCAGTTCCCTCAGTCCCTCACCTCTGCTGCTCCTCACAGGGGGATACTGTGCACCTAGCCACCTCTGCCCCCCCATTCCTGAGCAGTACCCACTTGTACTTGCGCCCGCTCAAACCAGGAAGGTTCTGTGTTTCCTAAGGCATACAGCGCCCAGCCACGGCGGCTGCAGAGTCTCAGTCCCCAGATCCTCGAAGGAAATGTGGACTGTCCTGGGGTGTGGCTTGGGGCATCCCCTTGGCTCAGAGCCAGTCACAGTGCATTCTGTCTTCAAGGGCAGGAAGAAGTGGGATCTTGAAGCACAAGTGCAAGGAAGTGATGTGCATCCCCTGGAAGACCCCCTCCAGCCTGTCATCCCCCTAGTGGGGCACCTGCTCCCTCATCCCCAGGGACGGAAGCATTAGTTGTCTCGTACCCAGAGCCTAGCGATTATGAGCACACCCTGTATTTGTTGTCAAATGAATGATTCAGTCTAGTCCTTATTATTACTGTTGTTATTTGTTATTGCTGTTGTTTGTTTTGCTTTGGGGGCCACAACTGATGATGCTCAGGGGTTCCTCCTGGCTCTGCACTCAGGAATCACTCTGGTGATGCTCAGGGGACCATATGGGATGCTGGGGAGAGAACCTAGGTCAGCCGCTAGCAAGGCAAATGCCCCTCCCTGCTGTACTCTGGTTCCGGTCCTATACTCCTTATTATCATTCCTTTGCTTGTGGCACCACTGCCAGTGGTGCTCAGGCTATACTCGACTGGTGCTCTGGGGTCACTCTGGGAGGAAGCAACAGAACTCCACACCTTGCTCGGCTACTCTCAGATGTAGCCTGGTCACCGCCCCCAGTCCCCGCCCAGCTGCCCTCTCACGCGCCTGTCCCCACAGGCCTCAAACCCGCTGTGGCAGTCCCGCAGCTCCAGCACGGTGTCCTCGGGAGGCCGTTTCCGCTGTCCATCCTGCAGGCATGAGGTCGTGCTGGACCGCCACGGCGTCTACGGGCTGCAGAGGAACCTGCTGGTGGAGAACATCATCGACATCTACAAGCAGGAATCGTCACGGTGAGTGAGCGCGGGCTGGGCCGCCAGGCAGGAGGGCCAGCCGCAGCACGCTGCAGTCTGGAAATGAGGGGCCTGGACAACTCCCACACCCGCCCTGGGAGGGACTCCCCGCCCCCCGGGCACCCCCAACTCAATGGTCTCTGTTTCCTGGCCCGGCGACCACCTCGCCCATCTCAACCTGCAGAGGCACTGGCTGTGCCATGACTGTTTCTTTCTGACCTTCATAATTCTGCCACCTATAACACTTCTGTCCCCTGGAGTAGATCATCCTTTTGGGGTTTTTATTTGAAGCCATACCTGGTGATGCTCAGGGGTTACTCCTCGCTCTGCACTCAGGGATCACTCCTGGTAACACTCAGGGAACCACAAGGGATGCGGGGATCTAACCTGGGTCGGCGCCATACAAGGCAAGCACCCTACCCACTGCGCTTTCTCTCTGGCCCCTGGAATACGTCATCCTTGGACTCACATCCTCTACCCCCTTAAGGTCTTTCTATTCTAAAATGAAAAGTTTGCTTTTGTTTTGGGGACACATCCAGCTGTGCTCAGGGCTTACTCCTCATTCTGAATTCAGGGATCACTCCTGGTGTGGCGAGGCTCAGGGGACACTATGGGGTGCCAGGGATCGAACTTGGGTCGGCTGCATCCAAGGCAAGTGCCCTCCCTCTCCACTGCACTATTGCTCGTACCCCTGAAATGAAGAGGTTTTATTTTGAATTATTGCTTTTTTTTTTTTTTTTGGTGGGGGCAAGGCAGTGTTGAGGCCTATTCCCAATTCTGTGTACAGGGGTGACCCCTGGTGGTGCCCAGGGGACCATATTCAGTGCCAGGGATCCAACCAGGGTTGGCTGCGAGCACAGCATGAAGAGATCTTTCTACTTGGGAGAGCCCCATGCGGCCTTGCCACAGATGTTGGCGTGGTCCCTGACCCGTTGCCCCCGCAGGCCGCTGCACTCCAAGGCCGAGCAGCACCTCATGTGTGAGGAGCACGAAGACGAGAAGATCAACATCTACTGCCTGAGCTGCGAGGTGCCCACCTGCTCGCTCTGCAAGGTCTTCGGTGCCCACAAGGACTGCGAGGTGGCCCCACTGCCCACCATTTACAAACGCCAGAAGGTAGCCAGCAGCAGAGGGAGCAGGCCTGGGGATGCGGGGCTGAGGACAGGGACAACTTCCGCCACTGATTGGAGGCACGGGCAGGAGGGGGTGTCCAGTCACGTGGCCAACCCAGGTGTGGCCTCGTGTGAGCTCCTTGCCTTTGCCGGTGAGGGAGGACAGAGCTTCGCTCTGAGAGTTGCTCTAAAGAGCCAGTTAGGAATGAAGCCTTCAGCGGCCAGAGAGAGAGGGCAGAGGGTAGGGGACTTGCCTTGTAGGTGGCCGACTGAACTCAATCCTGGCATCCCATATGGTTCCCTGAGCACTGCCAGTAGTGATTCCAGAGTGCAGAGTCAGGAGAAAGCCCTGAACATCACCGGGTGTGGCCCCCAAACAAACAAACAAAAAAACGAGGCCAGCAGAGGCTAGGGTGGCCAAGCCTAGACTCTCTAGCTGACACAGATGGATTTTAAAATCATCCAAGTGGGGCAGCTGTCTGAGAGATAGAACACTTGCCTTGCACACCGCCAAGCCCAGTTTGATCCTAGGTACCACATATGATCCCTCAAGTCCCACCTCTGAGTGTGGAGCCAGGAGTAAGTCCTGAGCACTGCTGGGTGTGACCTCAAAACAAAGCTACGAGATCATAGAGGGGGCAGGCCGGAGGAGTTCTCTAAGAAGGGTTGTAGGTCAGGGTCAGGGTAGGGGAAGGAGCAAAGTGAAGGAGCCAGGGTGATGAGCACAGAAAAGGCAGGTGGTTCCCCAGACAGCAAACGTGGGCATCTCACTGGTTTCCAGAGCCAATCCTCTACTTCCACTCTGGGAGCGGGGAGTCCTGCACTGGAACCTCCCCAAGAATCTCAGGATAATATGGAATCCCGGGAACAGGTGGGGCTGTACCACCTGGTTCCTGGCAGGAGTGAAGCAGAGTTTCAGTTGAGGCCTTTGGGTTCTCCTTTAGATTAGGAACAACTGGGAGGAGCGGGGGGCTGGAGAGATAGCACAGCGGGTAGGGTGTTTGCCTTGTACGCGGCCGACCAGGGTTCGATTCCCAGCATCCCATACGGTCCCCTGAGCACTGCCAGGAGTAACTCCTGAGTGCATCGCCAGGAGTATCCCCTGTGCATCGCCGGGTGTGACTCAAAAAGCAAAAAAGCCAAAAAAGGAAAAAAAGAACAACTGGGAGGAGCGTGGGGCTGGAACAATAGTACAGCGGGTAGGGTGTTAGCCTTACACGTGGCCGATTCGGGTTCAATCCCCAGCATCCTATATGGTCTCTCAAGCACCGCCAGGAGTCATTTCTGAGCGCAGAGCCAGGAGTAACCTCTGAGCATAGCTGGGTGTGACCCAAAAACAAACAAAAAACTAAAAACAGGGGCTAGAGTAAGGACAGCAGGAAGGGCATTTGCCTTGCACGCGGACGACAGCTTTGATCCTCGGCATCCCATATGGTCCCCTATACACTGCCAGGAGTAATTCTTGAGTGCAGGGCCAGGGTAACCCTTGAGCAATGCCGATTTTGACCCCCCCAAAAAAACAACAACAATGACAACAAGTTATTCACAGGGCCAGTGAGACAGTTCAATGGATAGGGTGCTTGCCTTGCGTGCAGCTCAGCTGGATTTCAAATCCCAACACCCCATATGGACCCTGAACCTCACCAGAAGTGACCCTTGAGTGCAGAGCCAGGAGCAAGCCCTGAGTATTACTGAGTAAACCAAACCAAACCAAACAAAATTTACTCACAGGTAAAGGTATACTCAAATCAGCGGAAACAAAAAAAAAAAATTATAGACCTGGATCCCTGAAGAGGCCAAATATTGGAATAATTATTATCACTTGGATTTTGAGTCACATCTGGCAGTGCTCAGGGGGTTACTTCCAGCTCAGTGCTCAGGGTTCCGTCCTGGGGGTGCTTGAGGGGGTCAGAGGGGTTGGGGGGACTCAATCAGCCCACTCAACTCTCTCTTGGGCCCCAGATATGGATATGATCGAAGTCATATTATGTGCATATATTGTGCATAATAGCACTGTAGCACTGTCCTGCCAGTGTTCATCGATTTGCTCAAGCGGGACTAGTAAAGCCTCCATTGTGAGACTTGTTGTTACTGTGTTTGACATATTGAATACATCATGGGTAGCTTTCCAGTCTTTGCCATGCGGGTGAGATACTCTCGGTAGCTTGCCGGGCTCTCTGAGAGGGGCGGAGGAATCGAATGTGGGCCGACTGGGTCTGCCGTGTGCTAGGCAAATGCCTTACCCACTGTGCTATCGCTCTTGCATAATATGCTTTTGAAAGTGGGAAGAAACTTCTTGGTATGCCTCCCTCCCCCCACCAAAAAAAAAAAAAGACAGTAGAAGAGACAGTACAGAGGCCACTTCACATGTCTGGTATGGGGCCGGCCACTATTTGATCCCCAATACCACATGGTCTCTTAAGCCCTACAAGGTGCAGCCATCAGTTATAGCGAGAGAGAACCTCAGTACTGCTGGGGTAGCCTAGGTAACCCCAGGGCCTGAGCAGCGCTGCATTCTTGGGCCCTAGTGCCGAGCTGCTGGCCCAGTGGCCAAGAAGCCTGGGAAGGATCCTCGGCTTTCTGAGCAGTGCTTGAACAATTGTTACAAAAAACACCCAGAGATACGGAGCCAGAGAGACTGTACAGTAGGCAAGGCACTGGTCTTGCTTGCAACTGACCTGGGTTTGATCCCCAGTACCCCAGGAGGTCCCCTGAGCACTGCCAGGAATGATTCCTGAGGACAGAGTCAGGAGTAAGCTTTGATCAGAGCTGGGTGTGACCCCCAAACCAAATATAAAATGAAAAAGCAGGGACTAGAGAGATATTACAGAGAGTCAGGGCATTTTCCTTGCATGCATCCAACCTCAAGACCCCATACAATTCTCAAGCCCACCAGGAACGATCTTTGAGTGCAGAGCCAGGAGTAATCCCTAAACACTGTGGGGTATGGCCCCAACCCCCCCCCCAAAAAAAAAGAAAAAGAAAAATATGAGTTAAGTGACAGATTCTTTTGAAGAGAGAATTAATGAACAGGAAGAGTGGACTGAAAACAATATTTTCCAGGGGCCAAAGCAATAGCACAGCAGAGAGGACACTTGCCTTGCATGTGGCCAGCCTGGGTTCGATCCCCAGCACCCCACATGGTCTTTTAAGCTCCCCAGGAGTGAGCCCTGAGTTCAGAGCCAGGTATAAGCCCTGAGCACCACCAGGTATATGGCAAACAAATAAACAACCCTCTCAAGTGTAGCACTGCAGATGCAAAGGGCTGACACCCAGCTGATCAGTCACAGGTGAGAGAATAGAGAAATGGAGGTCCCTAATGGTTCAGGTGGAAGCTGACACAAGTCTACAGTCATAGCATCTGGCCCAGAGCCTAGGCTCTGATGAAGATTTGACAATCTTCTCCTTTGTTCCCTTCTCTTTTCAGAGTGGACCTCCATCCTTTGCTTTTGGGATCTATAGATTGTGTTTCTGCACTTCCTAGCTCTAAGGTTCTTAAACTGTGGGTCCCGACCCTATGTAGGCTCTTGTAACAAATGAGGGAGTGACGGGAAAAAAAATAGCAATAGCGAAAGACTTCTTGATGCCTTTTACACAGTGACCGAACAATCCAAACTTAATTTTTTTGTGTGTGTATGGGAATGGGCTGGAGCGATAGCACAGCAGTAGGGCATTTGCCTTGCACGCAGCCAACATGGCCGACCCGAGTTTGATTCCTC
>JAOXYA010002031.1:0-14603 GCA_028565675.1 Sorex palustris | reverse complement strand
GGGATTTGGGGGGGGTCTGGGGGGGGGGGATGGAGGGATGGAGGGAGGGGCGGATGAGAGGCATCTCTTCCTTCAGGGGCTCTGGGGGGTGACTGCAGGGCTAGGTGCCGGCCGGAGTCTGCTCACACCCCCCTGTGGTGACTTCAGACTAGTGCCTTGGGTGTCGCGGGGGCAGCTCCTCTGGAAAATGGGGGTGCGTGAGGTCAGCACCCGTAGATGCTGGAGGGGGTCATGGGTACTGGTAACGGGGCCTGTGATGGTAACGGGGTTCAGAGAATCATGTAACGGGCTGCAGTGAATCACGGTACCGGCTCCAGTGGGTGGTAACTGGTAATTTTTGGCGGAGGGCAGTGACTTCAGGTAATTACATGGCCCTCAGCCTCCTTTTTCTGTTTGTGTAACGGTGGGAACCGTCAAGGCTGGGAGTTCCTCCTTCCCGCCTTTGATTGGGAATTTGGAGGGGACCCAGCACCGCCCCCCCCCCTCCCCGCCATGCCACAGAATGGGCCCTTCAGGACAGGTGTGTCAGACCAGGGTGGAGTCTGGTGAAGCGGAGTTTGTGGTTCCCTAGGGAGAGGGGTTTGAGAGAGAGGGCGGGAGGAAGCCTAGTCTCAGCCCACCCCTCCCCCCAAACCCCCCAGGCCAGCCCGTCTCCTGGGCACCAGCAAGATGTTATACTTGCTGTGTCCTGGCGGGGCTCAGAGAACGTGTGTGTGTGTGTGTGTGTGTGTGGCAGGGGCGGGGTGCTGGATCCGGGAACCCCTCTAGAAGCCTGGTTCGACCCCAAGCCTTAGAGCCCCTGCGGGGGTGAGTGGTGGGTGATGTCTAGCTGCAAGGGTCGTGCTGAGCAGAGTGGCAGGTCTCCAGGCCGGGGGAGTCAGGGGGGCCCTGTGTCCAGTGTGTTCCGGTAGTGGCCGCTGGCTAGGGGGGATCAGAGGGAGAGAAACACGGAGACTCAGGCCGCCCCAAGGGGGAATCTTCAGGAACTAAAAGGCACCTGCTGCCTGCCTCAGTTTCCCCCCATTGGATTCTGAGGATGGGGTGGGGTGGGCCACTCTGGGGCTCCTCCCCGGAACTCGGGCACGGTGCTTCTTGTCATCCAGAGGGGCAGGGAGGCCCAAGAACATGGCATTTCTGCAGTGGCTGGAATGCTCTGCCTCACCGACTTCGGGCTGGTCACGATTAAAGATTAACCCGTGTCTCTTGAGATGCTTGGGCCCCACCGTGTGGAACTCTGAGTTCTGGCCGGCCACGCAGGGGCTGCAGCGGAGCGTGGCACGAAGAGAGAGCAGTGGAGCGGGTCTGGGCCAGACACCCAGCCAGATGCCCGGAGATCTCTTGGGCACGAAGCTTTGGCGCCGGGGGAGTTGGGCCACGTGTGGTGGTGCTCCCGGATCCGTGCTCGGGGTGAGCTGGTGCGGGCCGGGAATCTACCGGACTCAGTCCCGAGCAGGGCGAGTGCCCTCCCTGCCGTTCTCTCGCTTCTGTCCCGGCCACGGAACTTTCCTTGTGCCTGTGTTTTGGAGGAGGAGGAGGAACAGGAACTGAGATCTTGGGCAGCCACGGAGCCATTTTGTCACTTGTGCTTTGCTGGAAGACACAGCCCTCACACTCGAATTCTGATCCGTCCGGTTCCAAAATCCACGCCCTAGACTTCCGACGTGGCCTGTGCCTGGGGTGCCATCGGGCTGGACCCTCTCAGGGGCGCCCCGAAAGAGCGTCTGCGCCAGGCAGAGGTGGGGACCTGCACTGCGCAGCCGGTGTTTGGACCCGAGTTCCATGCCCCGGCTTCAGGGGTCGTCCGTTCCCTGCTCTGCCCAGGGGAGCTCAGTGGCCACTGCTAGGACAGCCCAAGGCTCAGGGCTTGCTAGCCAGAGCGTCCGCTTCATCCTGCCACCACGCCTCTCCCTTCCTTGTCCCTTGGAAATGGCACCAAATACTCCCGAGCACAGACTGCCGGGAGCGGCAGTTCCTGCTTCCCCGATTCGATGCTTAGCAGAGAGGCCCTCGCGGTCAGGATGTGGCTGTCCTCGTGTGCTTAGCTCAGATCTAAGCACGTGTGAAGCCCTGAGTTCGGTCCCTGCAACCACAATCCCCAGACCCCGCCTCCTGTGACCTTGGTGGCCCAGAGCACCAGACCACTAGTCCAGGCGTCTGACCAGCAGGTCCCTCCCCTCGACTGGGCCACGCTTGGCTCGGAACGACCCTGGTTCGCTGGCACTTCCGGGGGGCTCCTTTAAAAAAATACTTGCAGGGCAGGACAGGCTTGTGCGTGTTTCACACAGGAACCTGGAGGGGCTGAGGGGTCCCAGCACCACGTGGTCTCCTGAGCACTGCCAGGAACGATTCTCTCCCCGCCGCTCGCCAATTAAAATGAATAACTAGATAAAATCAGGGCCGGGGCCCCGTCTCCCATCCGACCTGGCAGGCTGGGGCGCGTGGCGGGCAGGCGGGAGACAGGATTCCCCCTCCGGCGCCCCGTGCTGTCCCTGGGCATGTCAGGACTGACCCCTGAGGTCATCACTGCAGGTAGGCACAGGGCACCGCCGGGTGTGACCCCAGGACCCCTCAAACAAACGAGTCCACTTGTCCTGAGCCGCCTCGGTTCTCAGACTTTGATTTCTTCATGTGGCTAGGACAATGGGTGGGGGGATTGGCTGTTCCTCTGCTTCATCTGGGGTCATTTGTCCCCCCACTGGGCCTGTCCCTGTTCCCTACTATCTCTCCTGTCACTTCAAGTTCTTTTCCTTTCTTTCCTTCTCTCTTTCCTTCTTCTCTCTCTCTCTCCCTTTCTTGCTTTTTGGTGACACTCAGCAATGCTCAGGGGTCACTCCTGCCTCTGCACTCAGCAGTTACTCCTGGCCATGCCCAGTGGACACTATGAGATCGAACCCAGGTCAGCTGCGTGCAAAGCAAATCCTCCACCCACTGTGCTGTCGTTCCAGCCTCACTTGCGGTTCTTTTCAATGGTGTCGCTGCCTCGTCACCACTAGGCGGGCCAGAACAGGCAAGCCGAGTCCCGGGCTGCAGATGAGGAAACTGAGGCACAGAGAGATGGGGAGGGATTTCCCCAGGGACACCCGGCTGTCTGGAGGAAGCCAGTCCCGAGTGAGTGGTGACCGTGTCCCCCCTCACTCCCTGGCTTGCTTCTCTCCCTCCACAAACCTCAGGGCTCACCCTCCCAGGGTCCGACCAGCCCCCCAGCTCCGCCTCTTGTGACCGTGTGGCCTCCGGGAGGGGTCACCCTCTCTCTGCTCCTGGCCCCACTACCTGGAATTTGCTGGAACTCAGAGTTGTGCCAGCTTGAGGGGCTCAGGTCACTGGGGCCACCATTTCTGACCCAGCCTGGACTCACCCCACAACTCAGGCCCCTTTGGGTCCCGTGAGCTGACACCTCGTGCAGACGAGGCGGGGGGGACACTCTCAGTTTCTCTTTGGACTTCCTGATTATTGGCTTCCCTTTTTTTGGGGGGGGGTGGTGCTCAGGGCTTACCCTGGCTGGCCCCTGGCAGGGTTCGAGGGGTTCTATGTGGTTCCAGGGTTAGCCGTGGGGTCAGCCTCGTGCCAGGCAGACGCCCTAACCTCCGTGCTATCGCTCTGCGCCCGGTTTCCTGTTTCTACCCTGACCCTGGCTATGGCGGGCCGTGTCTGCCCCACCCCAGTGCATTTCCTCGTCAGGTCCAGGAATCTGTCCACGGGCCACTGAGGGCTGCCCCCAATGAGGTCAGAGGCTGGGCAAGGCCACAGAGAGAAGGGACACAGGCGGGCCATTGACTGGACAGAAAACGCTTGTTTTCCTTGGGGTGGGGACAGTGCCCCTCCCCGCCTGCCCGACCCCACACACAGACACCTCAGAGGCCCTGGGCGCCGTCTTCCCCCTGTGGGTGGGGTGGGCTGGGTTCCACCTGGCTGACCAGCGGGGCTGACCGCTTCTGAGGCAGCTCCTTGTGGGGTGTATATGTGAGGGCGTCCACTTCCAGCACAGGCCCGGGGGAGTTTAGGGCGGGCCTAGCAGGAAGGGCCCAGCCGACTGCCTGGTTCCCTCTGGCTGGCCTGGGCCTGGGCTTGGGGAAGCTGAGGCACACAGAGAGAAGGGGTTTCTCCAGGGACACCCAGTTAGCACCTGGCTAAGCTGGATTGGGAAGGCATGGGGTGTGGGCGGCGTGAATGAGGAAGGAAGGAAGAATGAAGCAATGGAACGAATGAATGAGAAAGGAAGGAGTGATGGAACTAATGAATGAAGAAAAGAGCGATGGAACTAATGAATGAGGGAGGAAGGAGCATGACCCAGGGCCCTTGGCATGGGGAGGTTACAGCCCGCTCCTTTTGGCTCTGAGGCTGCGTGGACCCGGGTAAGAGTGTCTTCCTGGGCCTTTCTGGGCCTCAGTTTCCTCGTGGCAGCTGTCAGCTCCCGGGACGGCGAGGCCCTGCCGGGACCTGGCAGAGCGGAGGGGCTCGGTGGGCACTGTGTGGGGAAGGGGCCGCGGTTCCGTTTTGGAGGGTCCCTGACCTCGTGGAGAGGGTCCAGCCTGGGTCTCTTTTGGACGGTCTGGGGTGGGGGTCTTTATTGGCCCTGCCCTGCGGTGCTCGGGGCTGGCTCCTGGCTCTGTGCTCGGGATCCCTCCTGGCAGGGCTGGGGGTCCTGGGAGGGGGTGGAAACAGGGCCGCGCCCTCCCGCTGCGCAGCTTCCGTCTCTCCTCGTGCGTCCACGCGTTCACTCACCCGCGCGGTCACGAGGCCTTGGCTCATCCGCACGCCTGCTCCACTCAGCGGGGCCCTGTGGGCACCAGGCGGGCACCCGCCCTGACAGACTGCGGCTGGGTGCGTGGGAGACGGCTCAGGAGTTGGGTGTGTGTGCCCAGAATCGCAGCCACGGTCCCTTCCCTTGGGATGTTTATCTCGGCTGTGTCTCTCGAGCCTCTGTTTGCACCTCCGTGAAATGGGTCACCGCGGTGCCAGGTCAGCATGAGACCCCTTCACAGGCACCTGCTTTCCCCGGGGCTGGAGACTGGGATAGCTCATGCCGGAGCCGTGATCTGGAGTCAGACGGACAGAAGGCGCTGGGGGCCTGTGGCCAGCCCGCATTCTGACGGGGAGCCTTGGTGGGGGGCCTGGGGGGCTGAGCGAGGCCCCCAAACTGGTTTTCTGCTGCCTGGGCCTCCCCTCTTGGCCCCTTGCCCCCTCTCTTCTGCCAAGTGTCTGTGTTTTCCCCCTGCCTTGGCACATGGCGGTGTGGTGAAGGGGTGCGTTGTGTGGGAGGTGGCCTGTCCTTTCCTGCCTCAGTCTCCCCCCGGGGAGGGGGGGCAGAGCCTGTCCTGACACCTCCCGGGGGTGGTGAGATCTGGGGGCAGAGCGGAGCCTGGGTCCGAGGACGCGGCCCCTCCTCCCCGCTACAGAAGGAGCCTGTGTGCCCCCCCACCACGCTCTCAACGATCACGGCCCTGTGGTGCGCGCTCAAGAAACACCCAAGCATTTTTATTAAAAAAAAAAGTTTCCTATCTTATTGTTTTATTTTTTTGCTTTTTGCGTCACACTCAGTGATGCCCAGGGGTTGCTCCTGGCTCTGCACTCAGGAATTACTCCTGGGGGTGCTCGGGGAACCATACAGGATACTGGGAATCGAACCCGGGTCAGCAAACGCCCTACCTGCTGTGCTATCGCTCCAGCCCGTTTTCTAGTTAAAAAATTCTTTTAGGGGCTGGAGCGATAGCACTGCAGGTGGGCGTTTGCCTTGCATGCTGCCGACCCAGGTTCGATTCCCAGCATCCCATAGGGTCCCCTGGGCACCGCCAGGGGTGATTCCTGAGTGCAGAGCCAGGAGGAACCCCTGTGCATCGCCGGGTGTGACCCAAAAAGCAAAAAGAAAAAGAAAGTGGCCCATTGGGGGGGGGTTGGGGGACCCTGAACAGACAGTGCTGGGAAGCTCCCTAAGGGCCACACAGTCCAGACCCCCTGCCCAGTTCGGGTTCCTGGGCTCCTCAGGGGGAGGCATGAGGCCAGAGCATGTGTGGGCTGCAGAGGGTGACCCCCAATGTGACCCCTGATGCTCCCGAGCCCCCCGCACTCTCCCAGGGACCCTTCGGGCTTGGCCATCCCGGACTCCTGCAGAGACTCGGCTCCGGATGGGCGAGAGGGAGAAGGGGTCGCATCACCTCGTCCCCACGCTCCCAGTGCCAGCCAGGAGTCTGTTGTTGGACCTTCCACCCCCTGTGCCCATGGGAAACCTTTCTCCCCGCACCTCCAGGCCCTGCCCCTCCTGACAGGCCTCGGCAGCTCCGCGGAGCCTGGCACGGCTCCCTCCGGCTTCCCGGGAAGCTGCCGGCAGCCCGAGGCTCCAGCCGCCAGCAAGATGGGCCCAGCACTGAAGCAGCTGCCTCCGGGTGGCCCTGCCCGCTGCCCTGCACCCGGCACACCTGCACGGCACCCCGGGTCCCCACGCAGCTGCTCCGGCAGCTGGGCCCTTCTCTTCTCCTCCCCTCTTAGAGCCGAGTTCATGTAGTCTCCACAGCGCGGGCAGAGAGACTGTTGGTCGGCTTGCGGGGGGAGTCTCGGCTGCTTCAAGGCCTGGGAAACCAAGTCCTTTTTTTTTTTTGGCTTTTTTGGGTCACACCCAGCAATGCTCAAGGGTTCTTTCTGGCTCTGCATTTAGGAATTACTACTCCTGGCAGTGCTTGGGGGACCCTATGGGATGCCAGAGATCAAACCCAGGCTAGCCACGTGCAAACGTCCTTCCCGCTCCGGCCCCAGAGTCCATTTCGTTATAAGACTCTAAGACTGTGAGTCTTCTTTGGTTTGTTTTGGGGCCATGCCCAGCGATGCTCAGGGCTGACTCCTGGCTCTGTGCTCAGGCTCTGTGACTCCTGGCGGTGCTGAAGGGACCATATGGGCTGCTGAGGATTGCACCAGGGTCAGCTGAATGCGAAGCAAACGCCCTCCCTGCTGTGCTAGCACTCTGGCTCCCAAGGGGAAGCAGATGGGACCAAGGTCTCGAGCACAGGCCTGGCAGGCATGAGGTCCTGAATCCCATCCTGGCACTGCCTGGGCCCTGGGCTCTACCTCGCTCGCGTCAAGCATGGGACCATCCCACCTGCATCGCACTGACAGGCCCTGAGCACCACGTGGCCAGTCCCCCAGATAAACGAAGAATCAAAGGTGTGCTTCCACCAGGACCATGGCCCGCTCGGCCTGTCCTGTCCTCAGCAGCCACCCAAAGGTGACCTGGCGCACACCCCAGGCACGAGCAGAGCCCATCTGTGATGTAGCAGCAAGAATGCTACATCTGTCCCCCTCTCTGCACACCAGCTGGAAACAGCCCTGACCATCACCTGCCGACCACATGCTCCTAACCACCGCTGGCCACGAGGAGGGCAGCCACTGGGGGCCCAGTGGGCCGCCACCCCACCTCCCACCACCCAGGAATGCCCCCAAGGGGCTTCCTGCGCCCCCAGAGTCCCTTGGTCCTCATTCATTCATTCATTCATTCAGTTTTTCCATCCTCTGGGCACCCCATCTGCTGTCCAATGGAAAAACCTCCTCTCTACACCCCAGACTCAGTGCCAGGGGCACTGGAAGCCAGAGAAGGTCGAGTCACCCAGAGAGGCTCTCTGACACATACAAAGATATTCAGGGCGCGGGGCCACCGCCCTGAACCCAAATTCTGTAGTTCCAGCTTCCGCGTCCATGGCCCTGCTGACCTCTGCCTGCCAGCCTCAGCGGGGTGACTGCAGGAAGATGGGGCCTGGTCCCCACACTCTCTCAGGAGCCAGGGGGGTTAGCCAAAGGGACGGACATCAGTTACCTGGCCCTGAGCAGGTGTTCAAACCCTCCGCCGGCCGGCCGGGGGTGTGTCCCTCCCACCTCTGTGCCTCCAGGTGACAGCCTAACCAGGTGGCACTCAGCAAGCGAACGAATGAACGAATGATGGCTGAGCGGAGAGAATGAATGAGCAGATGGTGACCCCCTCGGTCCTCCCATGGACACTGATTCCCGGCAGAGCTGCTGACCTCCAGCCCATAGTGGGGACGCTCGAGACCAGCCCTGCTGGTCCACAGATATCCACAGTGTGGTGGTTGGGGGGGGGATGGCGAGCTCAGCGTGGGATCACAGCCCCCGACAGGGTCCTGGAGACCCCCCTAGACTCTGGGTCCTCAGCAGCCCTGCAGGAGCCCACGGAGAGGCCTGTCCACCTGGCTCAGTTCTAGCTGTGCCCCCACAGATACAAGATCGCCCCCAGCCCCAGCTCAGGCAAGGGGCCAGCGCCCCTGGCCCAGCTTTGTCTGGTGGGGGGACCCCACCCCTCTGTGGGAAGGAAGCCGCAGGGGGGTCTTGCAGGGCAGCACCTGTCCTGGGGGCTGGGGGTGTGGGGTTGGAGGGGGGCACTTTTTTCGTAGCAGGACCCACTCCCAGAGAGTCAGACAGACAGACACACACACACACACACACACACACACACACACACACACACTTCCTAGAACTAGAAGAAAACTGTAAGACCATCTGGGGCAAAAATTGGAAAACTGAATGAATGCTTTCTCCAAAAGAGCAGCAACAGGGGCAAGGACATCTGCTTGCACCACTGCTATTCAACAAAATATTAGCAGTGCTGGTCAGAGCAATAAACCAGGAAAAGAGAAATGCCAGGACTACAGGTAAGAAAAAAAATCTGATTCTATTTGCAGATGACACGATTGCCCAAGTAGAAAATTCCTGGTATTCTATAAAATACCCTCCTAGAACTAAGCGCGTGAGTTCAGAAAAGCACCAAGTTACAAGATAGATTAAAATACAACTACATTTCTACATGTTAGTGATAAATACATGAACACCCAGTTGTTAAAGTATAATGCCATTTACAATCATTAAAAAAGTAAAATTAGGTGCAAATATCACAAAACATGTACAGGACTTGTAATGCTGCAAACCCCAAACCATGATAAATGAAGATAATTATGTTATAAATAAATAAAGAGGCACACCGAGTGCATGGTTTGGAACAGTCAACAAATTGATACACAAGTTTGATGTAATTCCTATTAAAATCTGAGCAAGATTTTTTTTTTGGACTGATAAAGACAAGAATAGTCCAGAACTGATATGAAAACACAGGGAAACCAGAAAAACTAAAGCCATTTAGAAAAAAGAAGGGGAATCAGTTTCGTTGATTTCAACACTTACATCTGGTAATCAAGACTATGGTACTAGTAAAGGGCCACTAAATTAGAGGCAAAAGACAAAAACCAAACAAAAAGTCAAGCCCCACAAAAGCTTAAATTAACTCAAAATGGATAACAGAAATTATGTGTCAGAGATCTAGTACAGCAGGTAGGGCACTTGCCTTGCATGTGACTGACCCAGACTTGATCCCTGACACCTTGTAAGATCCATCAAGAATGATCCCTGAGCACAGAGTCAGGAGTAAACCCTGAGTACTGCCAGATATGACACCAAAAAAAAAAAAAAGGAAAAAAGAAAAAAAAAACCACCATAGAACCAAAAAGAAAATAAAAAATAAATGTAAGACAATAAAAAAAAATCTTAGAAAAAAAGAAAAAATCTTTGGAAGCTAGAGTACTAGCTAGCTCTTAAAACTTGCCATCAAAAGCATGGTAAATAAATGAAGCGAAATTAATTGAGACATCAAGTTCGATTCCTCTGCTCGAGTTCGATTCCTCCGCCCCTCTTGGAGAGCCTGGCAAGCTACCGAGAGTATTCGATATGCGAGACAAAGTCTCCAATGGAGACGTTACTGGGCCCACTCGAGCAAATCGACGATTAACAGGAGGGCCTTTACCTTTACCTATCAAACTTTACCAAAATTTAAATCTTTTGTTCTGTGATTCTCATAAGAGGAAGCAAACAGGCTAGAGAGAAGACTCAGAGGGCCGAAAAGCAGAGTTTGCATGCAGAACCCAGAACTGATCTCCAGCACCTCAGGGTCCCCAGAGCACTGCCAAGACCAAGCCCAGAACGCATGTTGGAAGTAGCTCCTGAGTACCACCAGGTGTGACCCAAAGACAAAAACCCCAAGAAGTCTAATTCAGAAAACCAAACAATAAAACAAAGAGGATAAGTGTCTGCTCAAGTTGGCTAATTTTCTACCAAGTTTCAGACAATACCAATGCCCATAACCTCAGTTCAAGTCTCCTAATACATTTCTTGGAGCAGGACCCCTAATTCTGACCTACACATCTCGGCAGCTCCTTCCACCGTGAAAACAGCATCTGTCGACTGGTGTACTAAATTAAAAAAAAAAAAACGCAGAAGATCTCATAAAAAAAAAAAAACCCAAACGCTTCACACGGCAGGATTCAAGAGGAAAAGAAAATGTCTGCACAGAGAACAGACATACACCTTTCCCTCACCCAAATGACAAGTCAAACAAAGGCAACTGCAGTATTTCTGCCTCCACGGCAGAGGAAGGGCTGTGAAGATGGAAGACCGTGCTTCTCTGGGGGCTCAAACTGTACCAACGGGAAAGGAGTCAGGGAGACTCAAAAATCAAATCAACTATTTGGCCCAGCTTTCTCATTTCAAACATTATTAATCAAAATAATTGTGTCCAATTCCATGTAACTCTCTTTGGGTGTAAAGGGGAGTCAGTGTTCAGTCCACTGTCTCATGGGCACATGGCCTGTCCCTTCACCCACATGCACTGTGGACGCATTTCACGGGAACACCTTGGTCCCGAGGCAGGCTGAAGCTCAGTCCAGAAACAGTTTCTCTCTGGTGCTCACGTCTTAATGACTCAAAAATAAACGATGGTCCCACACAACTTAACGTTTTACTCTCACGTTCCCCCAAACTATGTGTTTTTGACTGGATGACATTTACAGAATTGAACCCTGATACTGTCCTGGGTGTTTCTCACCTGTATGTGTGCCATGAACTCAGAATATCCAGACGGACAGGAAGTGAGACAAAAACAAACACGCCCCTCCAACAACAACAAGAAACTTCGAGAGACGGAATCTTAGAAACCCTCTCAGCTCAAATTGCTACCCTCTGAAAAGTTCATACCAGGATCCCACCCCCGCGCACTCCAAGTGTTTGAACCTCAAGGTCTGGAATAACCCCGGATCCTTCCAGACTGCTTCCTGACCCAAATTCTACCTTCCTGTCCCGCCTACCTGTTTACAGTTCCCCTGTGCTCCTTCGAGGGATCTAGTCTCTCTTCTCTGCCTGGAAACTTCCCCACCCCGCATTTAGATGGACTCTATTCTACTAAGTCTTTGGTCTTCATAAACAAATGACTTTGTGGGTAAAATCACCCGAAAGCCCCTTCCGGAAAGCATCTCACCACAGTGTCATGAAATGTCTTTACTCTTCCTGCACTGAAGCTCTTAGAAGCAGCTAGTGCGGACCGGAGCGATAGGACAGCCAGGAGGACATTTGCCTTGCACGCAGCTGACCCTAGTTCAATCTCTGGGACCCCCTATGGACTCCCAAGAACTACCAGGAGTAATTCCTGAGTGCAGAGCCAGGAGTGACCCAAAAAGCATCACTGGGTGTGGCCCAAAAAGCAAGCAAACAAACAAAAAAAGCAGCTGGTGCAAGGCAGTGTCGAACATCCTGGTGCTGGCATTGAGAAAGTTCTAGCACATGTTTGTAAGGCATGAGAGAGTTCTAGCGCATGCTTAAAAAGCGTGAGAACATTCTAACACATGCTTGGTGCAGGTGTGAGAATGAATCCATCTGACTCTTTCAAGCTGCATTCCAGGGATGTGAACTTCCTCCTCATTCTCCTACAGAGATTGCTTCCTGCTGAGGAAGATGGCAGCATGCATGCGTGGAGAGGCTCTCCAGAGACACCCCAAATCGAGAGCAGAGCTTTCCACTGCCTGAACTCTCCATGCGCAAGCCAGCCACCTTTCCAGAAGCTCCTAGCACGATCCACAGGTGTCTCATCTGAGCTGCTCTTGCAAGAATCAAAGTCTTTTTTGGCCAGGACTTTAAGGTCCTGACCAAAGCAGGGGGCAGAGAGATTGTACAGTGGGAAGGGCATCAGGAGAGCATCTGGAGTGGAGCCCACAGATGCTGAGCAGCTGAGATTCCTGTCGGCGGGTAGAACTGCTTCCCTTTCGTGACAGTGGAAGGGTGAGCATCTCTGTGTGGACCATCTGGGTGGTGCCTGTGGGACGTGATCTGGCTGACCTCCATTTAGGCAACCTGACTGGTCGTTCTGCTTATCCAATCAGAGTGCCATGTTTCTACCCCTTGTTCCTATTCTACCCCTTGTTCCTATCCGGCGTGGGACGCATAATAGAAGCACGTGTCACGAACTGCTGGCATCGCGTCTGGGAAGGATGGAGGCGACTTTGGGAAGTGGCTGCCGGAAGCGAGCGGTGCCCTGCTCTAAACTGAGGTTGCTCTTCACCGTTTGTGAAGCTGTAGAGGAAGAGCTGGAACTCTGAGGGCCACTGCCCTTGAGTCTGTCTGTGCGGCAGCACCTCCGCAGGGAGGCTAAGGGTCTGCATGGGAGTGAGGCCCTCCTGGCTACTGCATCAGGGTGCAGTGCACAGAGCTCGGCCTGCGGGTTCTGAGGGCAGCTTTGGGCAAGGCCCCGAGCCAGAGAGTAAACGTCTGTCTGTCCCCAGACGTCTCACGTCTCACTACAGAACAGAAGGTCCTGCTGATAGTCTCCCTCCTCTGGACCTTTGTTAACTGCTGCGGCTGTGCAGGCAGCCTTGGCCTGCCCTGTTTACCCAGGTTAAGGATTAACAAGGCCTTCGCTCTTCACTCCAGGAGCCAGAGGCCCCAGCGAACACTCCAGTGCAAACACGAGTGGGGGCTTTTCGGCGGTGTCGGTGGGGGAACGACTCAGAGATCATCAGGAGGAAGGAAGGAAACAGTGCTCTTAAAATTCAATAAACAGGAGAAGCATGCTGAAAGTAGACTATAGACCAAACATGACTGTCACCCATTGCCTCTTTTGCAAACCACAACACCCAAAAGTAGAGAGAGAGAACAAAAGGGAATGCCCTGCCACAGAGGCAGGGTGGGGTGAGGGGGATGGGGGCTGTGAGGGTTACTGGAACCCGTGGTTGTGGAAAATGGGCACTGGTGGAGAGATGGGTACTTGACCATTGTATAACTGACACCCAAACGCAGAGAATTGTAGGTCTACAACTGTACCTGATGATGTTTCACTAATAAAACTTTAAAAATACACACAAGATATAGACTAGTTAAAAGAAAAATCACATAATAATCATTTTTATGTATTTATAGCTGTAGTTTACAAATAATGCATACCTCATATACTAGAGAAATACAAATGAAAGACTTTGCAAGTATGTTCATTAGAAAATAAAAAATAGATGAATGTTTCACAATTTCAGCATTGTTGCAAATAATTCAAAATCACAGAAAAAGATTCTAAGGATTAGTTGAGTACATGTAAGAAATCAGAAAAAAGAAATGGAAACACCGTAAATAATTTAGCAATAAGAAATTTTAAAGGGGAGAAAGAGCTAGCTCAATGGCCAAGTGCATCCTTGAGAACAGGAGGCCTGGGTCCATCCCAGCACCTCACAATCGCCTGAGGACTGCCAGGGACCAGGCCCTAGACTGAGCCAGAAGCAGTTTCCAATCAATCATTGCTAAGTATGGCCCCAAAACAAGAACATTAAAAAAGAGGAACACTAAGTTCTTTATGAATTACTTTATCTTTTCTTATTATAGCGACACAATAGTACAGTAGAATAGATATTAAAGTATCACAAGGAGACAATTCTTTCCTTTAGGAATGTTTTCCTCATATCTTGTCATACTTGGTTATCTCTGAATAAGCACACTGAACAAAACAGAATTAAATGATCACAATTTACCATAAACATTTTAAAAATACAAAACAAAAGGTGTTACACATTTCCCAATCTATCTAAACAATTTGACCAAATACAAATGAAGTACTTAAATGTGTTTTAAACCATCTCTGGCCAGCAGTAAGGGAATAATAATCTAAATTAAAGCAGTCTTTATCAATATAATAGTGGTTTATTTTATTAACATAAATTCTAAATTTGGAAAAGTCAGTCCTTATATGTCCCTAAGTTGCAAACTTTGTTGACAATTTTCATAGAATCGTTTACTAAAATGATCATATATATATGTGCATATATATATATACATGATAGATATATTCCTTTTTCTAAAGTGTACAGTGAACTAATGGTACAATAAAAATAAATCTGGCAGGAGTTAGGAACAGGGTGGGAAATGAGTTTTATGTATAGTCTTTATCAGTCAGTGATCACAAGAACTTTTAGGTTTTGTTATAGCACTTTCGGCCTTGTTAAATCCTAATTCCAGATACTGATTCTGTCCTGATTATCCACTGATGCATATCTAAGAAAAGGTGAGGGGGAACCCATTATTTTTTTTGCCAGACTTGTGAATGTTAAAGCTTGAGACTTTGGACAGATAACAATGAAAAGAAGGAAACTGCACACTCCGAATCTGGACAAAGTTGTGAAGATACAAACAGCAGAGCCTTGACTATGTGGCTAATATCTAAACTCTGATGACTGGAAGGCTGAGAGACTGCTGACCTTGGGACTGAATGGCTCACAGTGTGGCAACCACACTGGAAGAAGAGCATCCTG